>OW121743.1:12077870-12197870 GCA_933228675.1 Stomorhina lunata
AACTTTATAAAAGTCTAACCCTTTCAATGGACATTTTTTTTTTTAAATTTTTAAAAAATTTCCTATAAAAAGTAAATTTTTGAAAAATTTGCTATAAAAAGTAAATTTTTGAAATATTTGCTATAAAAAGTAAATTTTTGAAAAATTTGCTATAAAAAGTAAATTTTTGAAAAAATTGCTATAAAAAGTAAATTTTTGAAAAATTTGCTATAAAAAGTAAATTTTTGAAAAATTTGCTATAAAAAGTAAATTTTTGAAAAATTTGCTATAAAAAGTAAATTTTTGAAAAATTTGCTATAAAAAGTAAATTTTTGAAAAATTTCCTATAAAAAGCAAATTTTTTAAAAAATTCCTATAAAAAGTAAATTTTTTAAAAATTTCCTATAAAAAGTAAATTTTTGAAAAATTTCCTATAAAATGTAAATTTTTTAAAAATTTCCTATAAAAAGTAAATTTTTGAAAAACTTCCTATAAAAAGTAAATTTTTGAAAAATTTTCAATAAAGAAAGTAAATTTTTGAAAAATTTCCTATAAAAAGTAAATTTTTTAAAATTTCCCATAAAAAGTAAATTTTTGAAAAATTTCCTATAAAAAGTAAATTTTTAAAAAATTTCCTATAAAAAGTAAATTTTTGAAAAATTTCCTATAAAAAGTAAATTTTTGAAAAATTTGCTATAAAAAGTAAATTTTTGAAAAATTTGCTATAAAAAGTAAATTTTTGAATAATTTCCTATAAAAAGTAAATTTTTGAAAAATTTCCTATAAAAAGTAAATTTTTGAAAAATTTGCTATAAAAAGTAAATTTTTGAATAATTTCCTATAAAAAGTAAATTTTTGAAAAATTTCCTATAAAAAGTAAATTTTTGAAAAATTTCCTATAAAAAGTAAATTTTTGAAAAATTTCCTATAAAAAGTAAATTTTTGAAAAATTTCCTATAAAAAGTAAATTTTTGAAAAATTCCCTATAAAAAGTAAATTTTTGAAAAATTTCCTATAAAAAGTAAATTTTTGAAAAATTTCTTATAAAAAGTAAATTTTTAAAAAATTTCCCATAAAAAGTAAATTTTTGAAAAATTTCCTATAAAAAGTAAATTTTTGAAAAATTTCCTATAAAAAGTAAATCTTTGAAAAATTTCCTATAAAAAGTAAATCTTTGAAAAATTTCCTATAAAAAGTAAATTTTTAAAAAATTTCCTATAAAAAGTAAATTTTTGAAAAATTTTCTATAAAAAGTAAATTTTTGAAAAATTTCCTATAAAAAGTAAATTTTTGGAAAATTTCCTATAAAAAGTAAATTTTTGAAAAATTTCCTATAAAAAGTAAATTTTTGAAAAATTTCCTATAAAAAGTAAATTTTTGAAAAATTTCCTATAAAAGTAAATTTTAAAAAAATTTTCTATAATAAGTAAATTTTTTAAAAATTTCCTATAAAAAGTAAATTTTTGAAAAATTTCCTATAAAAGGTAAATTTTTGAATAATTTCCTATAAAAAGTAAATTTTTGAAAAATTTCCTATAAAAAGTAAATTTTTGAAAAGTTTCCTATAAAAAGTAAATTTTTGAAAAATTTCCTATTAAAAGTAAATTTTTGAAAGATATCCTATAAAAAGTAAATTTTTGAAAGATATCCTATAAAAAGTAAATTTTTGTAAAATTTCCTATAAAAAGTAAATTTTTGTAAAATTTCCTATAAAAAGTAAATTTTTGAAAAATTTCCTATAAAAAGTAAATTTTTGAAAAATTTCCTATAAAAAGTAAATTTTTGAAAAATTTCCTATAAAAAGTAAATTTTTGAAAAATTTCTTATAAAAAGTAAATTTTTGAAAAATTTGCTATAAAAAATAAATTTTTGAAAAATTTGCTATAAAAAGTAAATTTTTGAAAAATTTGCTATAATAAGTAAATTTTTGAAAAATTTGCTATAAAAAGTAAATTTTGAAAAATTTTGCTATAAAAAGTAAATTTTTGAAAAGTTTGCTATAAAAAGTAAATTTTTGAAAAATTTGCTATAAAAAATAAATTTTTGAAAAATTTGCTATAAAAAGTAAATTTTTGAAAAATTTGCTATAATAAGTAAATTTTTGAAAAATTTGCTATAAAAAGTAAATTTTGAAAAATTTTGCTATAAAAAGTAAATTTTTGAAAAATTTCCTATAAAAAGTAAATTTTTGAAAAATTTCCTATAAAAAGTAAATTTTTGAAAAATTTCCTATAAAAAGTAAATTTTGAAAAATTTCCTATAAAAAGTAATTTTTTGAAAAATTTCCTATAAAAAGTAAATTTTTGAAAAATTTCCTATAAAAAGTAAATTTTTGAAAAACTTCCTATAAAAAGTAAATTTTTGAAAAATTTTCAATAAAGAAAGTAAATTGTTGAAAAATTTCCTATAAAAAGTAAATTTTTTTAAATTTCCCATAAAAAGTAAATTTTTGAAAAATTTCCTATAAAAAGTAAATTTTTAAAAAATTTCCTATAAAAAGTAAATTTTTGAAAAATTTCCTATAAAAAGTAAATTTTTGAAAAATTTGCCATAAAAAGTAAATTTTTGAAAAATTTGCCATAAAAAGTAAATTTTTGAAAAATTTGCTATAAAAAGTAAATTTTTGAATAATTTCCTATAAAAAGTAAATTTTTGAAAAATTTCCTATAAAAAGTAAATTTTTGAAAAATTTCCTATAAAAAGTAAATTTTTGAAAAATTTCCTATAAAAAGTAAATTTTTGAAAAATTTCCTATAAAAAGTAAATTTTTGAAAAATTCCCTATAAAAAGTAAATTTTTGAAAAATTTCCTATAAAAAGTAAATTTTTGAAAAATTTCTTATAAAAAGTAAATTTTTAAAAAATTTCCCATAAAAAGTAAATTTTTGAAGAATTTCCTATAAAAATTAGATTTTGGAAAAATTTCCTATCAAAAGTAAATTTTTGAAAAATTTCCTATAAAAAGTAAATTTTTAAAAAATTTCCTATAAAAAGTAAATTTTTCAAAAATTTCCTATAAAAATTAGATTTTGGAAAAATTTCCTATCAAAAGTAAATTTTTGAAAAATTTCCTACAAAAAGTAAGTTTTTAAAAAATTTCCTATAAAAAGTAAATTTTTCAAAAATTTCCTATAAAAGTAAATTTTTGAAAAATTTCCTATAAAAGTAAATTTTTAAAAAATTTCCTATAAAAAGTAAATTTTTGAAAAATTTCCTATAAAAAGTAAATTTTTGAAAAAATTCCTATAAAAAGTAAATTTTTGAAAAATTTTCTATAAAAAGAAAATTTTTAAAAAATTTCCTATAAAAAGTAAATTTTTGAAAAATTCCCATAAAAAGTAAATTTTTAAAAAAATTCCTATAAAAAGTAAATTTTTGAAAAATTTGCTATAAAAAGTAAATTTTTGAAAAATTTGCTATAAAAAGCAAATTTTTGAAAGATTTCCTATAAAAAGAAAATTTTTGAAAAATTTCCTATAAAAAGTAAATTTTTGAAATATTTCCTATAAGAAGTAAATTTTTGAAAAATTTCCTATAAAAAGTAAATTTTTTATAATAAGTAAATTTTTTAAAAATTTCCTATAAAAAGTAAATTTTTTAAAAATTTCCTATAAAAAGTAAATTTTTGAAAAATTTCCTATAAATGGTAAATTTTTGAATAATTTCCTATAAAAAGTAAATTTTTGAAAAATTTCCTATAAAAAGTAAATTTTTGAAAAATTTCCTATAAAAAGTAAATTTTTGAAAAATTTCCTATAAAAAGTAAATTTTTGAAAAATTTCCTATAAAAAGTAAATTTTTGAAAAATTTCCTATAAAAAGTAAATTTTTGAAAAATTTCCTATAAAAAGTAAATTTTTGAAAAATTTCCTATAAAAAGTAAATTTTTTAAAAAATTCCTATTAAAAGTAATTTCTTAAAAAATTTCCTATAAAAATTAATTTTGAAAAATTTCCTATAAAAATTAATTTTTGAAAAATTTCCTAAAAAAAAGTAAATTTTTGAAAAATTTCCTATAAAAAGTAAATTTTTGAAAAATTTCCTATAAAAAGTAAATTTTTGAAAAATTTCCTATAAAAAGTAAATTTTTGAAAAATTTCCTATAAAAAGTAAATTTTTGAAAAATTTGCTATAAAAAGTAAATTTTGAAAAATTTTGCTATAAAAAGTAAATTTTTGAAAAGTTTGCTATAAAAAGTAAATTTTTGAAAAATTTGCTATAAAAAATAAATTTTTGAAAAATTTGCTATAAAAAGTAAATTTTTGAAAAATTTGCTATAATAAGTAAATTTTTGAAAAATTTGCTATAAAAAGTAAATTTTGAAAAATTTTGCTATAAAAAGTAAATTTTTGAAAAATTTCCTATAAAAAGTAAATTTTTGAAAAATTTCCTATAAAAAGTAAATTTTTGAAAAATTTCCTATAAAAAGTAAATTTTTGAAAAATTTCCTATAAAAAGTAAATTTTTGAAAAATTTCCTATAAAAAGTAAATTTTTGAAAAATTTCCTATAAAAAGTAAATTTTTGAAAAACTTCCTATAAAAAGTAAATTTTTGAAAAATTTTCAATAAAGAAAGTAAATTGTTGAAAAATTTCCTATAAAAAGTAAATTTTTTTAAATTTCCCATAAAAAGTAAATTTTTGAAAAATTTCCTATAAAAAGTAAATTTTTAAAAAATTTCCTATAAAAAGTAAATTTTTGAAAAATTTCCTATAAAAAGTAAATTTTTGAAAAATTTGCCATAAAAAGTAAATTTTTGAAAAATTTGCCATAAAAAGTAAATTTTTGAAAAATTTGCTATAAAAAGTAAATTTTTGAATAATTTCCTATAAAAAGTAAATTTTTGAAAAATTTCCTATAAAAAGTAAATTTTTGAAAAATTTCCTATAAAAAGTAAATTTTTGAAAAATTTCCTATAAAAAGTAAATTTTTGAAAAATTTCCTATAAAAAGTAAATTTTTGAAAAATTCCCTATAAAAAGTAAATTTTGAAAAATTTCCTATAAAAAGTAAATTTTTGAAAAATTTCTTATAAAAAGTAAATTTTAAAAAATTTCCCATAAAAAGTAAATTTTTGAAAAATTTCCTATAAAAATTAGATTTTGGAAAAATTTCCTATCAAAAGTAAATTTTTGAAAAATTTCCTATAAAAAGTAAATTTTTAAAAAATTTCCTATAAAAAGTAAATTTTTCAAAAATTTCCTATAAAAATTAGATTTTGGAAAAATTTCCTATCAAAAGTAAATTTTTGAAAAATTTCCTACAAAAAGTAAATTTTTAAAAAATTTCCTATAAAAAGTAAATTTTTCAAAAATTTCCTATAAAAGTAAATTTTTGAAAAATTTCCTATAAAAGTAAATTTTTAAAAAATTTCCTATAAAAAGTAAATTTTTGAAAAATTTCCTATAAAAAGTAAATTTTTGAAAAAATTCCTATAAAAAGTAAATTTTTGAAAAATTTTCTATAAAAAGAAAATTTTTAAAAAATTTCCTATAAAAAGTAAATTTTTGAAAAATTCCCATAAAAAGTAAATTTTTAAAAAATTCCTATAAAAAGTAAATTTTTGAAAAATTTGCTATAAAAAGTAAATTTTTGAAAAATTTGCTATAAAAAGCAAATTTTTGAAAGATTTCCTATAAAAAGAAAATTTTTGAAAAATTTCCTATAAAAAGTAAATTTTTGAAATATTTCCTATAAGAAGTAAATTTTTGAAAAATTTCCTATAAAAAGTAAATTTTTTATAATAAGTAAATTTTTTAAAAATTTCCTATAAAAAGTAAATTTTTGAAAAATTTCCTATAAAAGGTAAATTTTTGAATAATTTCCTATAAAAAGTAAATTTTTGAAAAATTTCCTATAAAAAGTAAATTTTTGAAAAATTTCCTATAAAAAGTAAATTTTTGAAAAATTTCCTATAAAAAGTAAATTTTTGAAAAATTTCCTATAAAAAGTAAATTTTTGAAAAATTTCCTATAAAAAGTAAATTTTTGAAAAATTTCCTATAAAAAGTAAATTTTTGAAAAATTTCCTATAAAAAGTAAATTTTTTAAAAAATTCCTATTAAAAGTAATTTCTTAAAAAATTTCCTATAAAAATTAATTTTTGAAAAATTTCCTATAAAAATTAATTTTTGAAAAATTTCCTAAAAAAAAGTAAATTTTTGAAAAATTTCCTATAAAAAGTAAATTTTTGAAAATTTCCTATAAAAAGTAAATTTTTGAAAAATTTCCTATGAAAAGAAAATTTTTGAAAAATTTCCTATAAAAAGAAAATTTTTGAAAAATTTCCTATAAAAAGAAAATTTTTGAAAATTTTCCTATAAAAAGAAAATTTTTGAAAAATTTCCTATAAAAAGAAAATTTTTGAAAAATTTTCTATAAAAAGTAAATTTTTGAAAAATTTCCTATAAAAAGTAAATTTGAAAAATTTGCTATAAAAAGTAAATTTTTGAAGAAATTCCTATTAAAAGTAATTTCTTAAAAAATTTCCTAAAAAAAAGTAAATTTTTGAAAAATTTCCTAAAAAAAGTTAATTTTTGAAAAATTTCCTATAAAAAGTAAATTTTTGAAAAATTTCCTATAAAAAGTAAATTTTTTAAAAATTTTTTAAAAAAATAAATATTTGAAAAATTTCCTATAAAAAGTAAATTTTTGAAAAATTTCCTATAAAAGGTAAATTTTTGAATAATTTCCTATAAAAAGTAAATTTTTGAAAAATTTCCTATAAAAAGTAAATTTTTGAAAAGTTTCCTATAAAAAGTAAATTTTTGAAAAATTTCCTATTAAAAGTAAATTTTTGAAAGATATCCTATAAAAAGTAAATTTTTGAAAGATATCCTATAAAAAGTAAATTTTTGTAAAATTTCCTATAAAAAGTAAATTTTTGTAAAATTTCCTATAAAAAGTAAATTATTGAAAAATTTCCTATAAAAAGTAAATTTTTGAAAAATTTCCTATAAAAAGTAAATTTTTGAAAAATTTCCTATAAAAAGTAAATTTTTGAAAAATTTCTTATAAAAAGTAAATTTTTGAAAAATTTGCTATAAAAAATAAATTTTTGAAAAATTTGCTATAAAAAGTAAATTTTTGAAAAATTTGCTATAATAAGTAAATTTTTGAAAAATTTGCTATAAAAAGTAAATTTTGAAAAATTTTGCTATAAAAAGTAAATTTTTGAAAAATTTGCTATAAAAAGTAAATTTTTGAAAAATTTGCTATAAAAAGTAAATTTTTGAAAAATTTCCTATAAAAAGTAAATTTTTGAAAAATTTCCTATAAAAAGTAAATTTTTGAAAAATTTCCTATAAAAAGTAAATTTTTGAAAAATTTCTTATAAAAAGTAAATTTTTGAAAAATTTCCTATAAAAAGTAAATTTTTGAAAAATTTCCTATAAAAAGTAAATTTTTGAAAAATTTCCTATAAAAAGTAAATTTTTGAAAAATTTCCTATAAAAAGTAAATTTTTGAAAAATTTCCTATAAAAAGTAAATTTTTGAAAAATTTCCTATAAAAAGTAAATTTTTGAAAAATTTCCTATAAAAAGCAAATTTTTGAAAAATTTCCTATAAAAAGCAAATTTTTTAAAAATTTCCTATAAAAAGTAAATTTTTGAAAAAATTCCTATAAAAAGTAAATTTTTGAAAAATTTTCTATAAAAAGAAAATTTTTAAAAAATTTCCTATAAAAAGTAAATTTTTGAAAAATTTGCCATAAAAAGTAAATTTTTAAAAAAATTTCCTATAAAAAGTTAATTTTTGAAAAATTTGCTATAAAAAGTAAATTTTTGAAAAAATTGCTAGAAAAAGTAAATTTTTGAAAAATTTGCTATAAAAAGTAAATTTTTGAAAAGTTTGCTATAAAAAGTAAATTTTTGAAAAATTTGCTATAAAAAGTAAATTTTTGGAAAAATTTCCTAAAAAGTAAATTTTTGATAAATTTCCTATAAAAAGCAAATTTTTGAAAAATTTCCTATAAAAAGCAAATTTTTTAAAAATTTCCTATAAAAAGTAAATTTTTGAAAAAATTCCTATAAAAAGTAAATTTTTGAAAAATTTTCTATAAAAAGAAAATTTTTAAAAAATTTCCTATAAAAAGTAAATTTTTGAAAAATTTCCCATAAAAAGTAAATTTTTAAAAAAATTTCCTATAAAAAGTTAATTTTTGAAAAATTTGCTATAAAAAGTAAATTTTTGAAAAATTGCTAGAAAAAGTAAATTTTTGAAAAATTTGCTATAAAAAGTAAATTTTTGAAAAGTTTGCTATAAAAAGTAAATTTTTGAAAAATTTGCTATAAAAAGTAAATTTTTGAAAAGTTTGCTATAAAAAGTAAATTTTTGAAAAATTTGCTATAAAAAGTAAATTTTTGAAAAGTTTGCTATAAAAAGTAAATTGTTGAAAAATTTCCTATAAGAAGGAAATTTTTGGAAAAATTCCTATAAAAAGTAAATATTTGAAAAATTTCCTATAAAAGGAAATTTTTAAAAAATTTCCTATAAAAGTAATTTTTTTAAAAAATTTCCTATAAAAAGTTTGTTGCCTAAAAAATTATTTTCTTCTCAACTTAATTTTAGGAGAAAATGTGATTCCTTATTCAAGTGGCAGGCACTGTACTAATGTTGTTGCCTAATATTAAAAATTGTATATTTAATGTTGACATTCCCTATGTACGTATGAGTAATATTTAATACAATTCAACTGTGTTTTTGCATCAACAATAATATTTGGTACAATCCCTAGAACTGAACTAGAACTGAACTACAACTGAACTAGAACTGAACTAGAACTGAACTAGAACTGAACTAGAACTGAACTAGAACTGAACTAGAACTGAACTAGAACTGAACTAGAACTGAACTAGAACTGAACTAGAACTGAACTAGAACTGAACTAGAACTGAACTAAAACTGAAGTAGAACTGAACTAGAACTGAAACTTTGAGAGATGGTCTTATCAATTAAAATGAAGATTTCATACATTTAATGTAGGGTTTAACTCCCAGCTATGGTGGGGTCCATAGTATATATATTTTTTATCAAATATAAACAATTTCAAAGTTTTTTTTTTGTAATAAAGTACCACTCATTTTATTATTTGAATGCATTTTGATGTGAGATAAAACTTTAAACAAATAAAACATTAAAACAAATAACAAAAAATATATGTAGAATTACGTATTAATAATTAATTAAAAAATATTTTGATTTCGTTTCATTGTGTGAATATTATATAGTAAGTAAGTATAGGTATGTGTATATGTATATGTGTGTAGGTGTATATGTACATTAAGAAGAGAATGCTGAAAAGAGAAAACAATATATAATTATATTTAAGTATAAAGAATTAGAGATTAGGACCCCTCAGTCCGCATTGTCCAATACGGCATCGATTAGAACTATAACCTTTTGACGAAAGCGTCTGTTTTGCTTCCCGGACATTTCCCTCAAAAATGGATGCAAGCTATTGAGAAATGATTGATCAGCGTCAGGTGAAGTTGTCATTAAACAATGGCGTTGATGTTCATTTTTACTTTTAATCCATTCGGCAAATTCCATTAGATCCACGGCACTTGCACTTCGTGTTTCGGTCGTTTGGTGTGAAAACGAGACATTTTGAGGAGGACCATGAGTGTTGATAATGCTGTTGTTGTTGTTGTTGTTATTGCTGCTACCGCTAATGTTGTTGTTGTTGGTCGCTTTAAGTGCCGAGGCATTCATAGCCGGAGTGCACATTTTATTAGAATTTTGATTAGTATTCATGGTCGTGGGGTGGTTTGTGATATTGTTAATGCTATTATTATTATTATTAGAGTTGTTGTTGGTATTATTATTACTCATAGCTAATAAATTATTAACAAAATGCCTCTGATGATCCTGCGTCATATTATCCATAGCCGACACCGTTGGGTTAACATTTCCACTTGCTGTCACATCTTTTTCTTGTTTAATCGCCTGTAGATTTAAAGGTTGCGGCAAAGGTATCGGTGCATGTTGTGTCATACCAACTCCTCCCATCACACCACTCTCATGCAGCGAAACCACTACATCCGCTTCAGCAATGGCCGTGGCCGAATTACTAGAATCTTTGGTGTCATCACTGCTGACAATGGGCATGTTACTGATACGTGTCATTGGAGGAATATTCCCGGCTGCTGCAGCCTTTCTTTGGGCAATGATGGTAGAGCTATTTTTGAGACGTGTCTTCGTGTAGGGTATCAGAAACTGCAAGTATTTGGAGAGATAGTATTTGCGTTTGCCGCGTCCTGTGCTGGTACGTGACAATTTTAGCGAACGCAAGAAACTGCTGCGTATTGTTCGCCATCGCTCTCGACAGTTGCGAACTGAAAATAAAAAACGGAAAAATGTTGTTAATTTAAATATTATGGACAAAATTTAAATAGATTTCTGGAATAAAAGTAACGAATTCAACACTTAGAGGGTGGGCAAATTTAAGGTTAGAAAGTGAATTGGCTTTTCACACATTTTTAAAAAACTGGCGGTGAATTGGCCACACACTTCCAAGGCAAATACCAACATCGCCACAAGTCACACAGCTAATGTCACAATCAATTTATTGAAAACCAAGTTTGGAGAACATGTTATCTCACGAAATTGTCCAGTCGATTGGCCGCCTCGGTCGTGCGATTTGACGTCGTTAGACAATTTCCAACAATTCAGCGACGATTGATGAACTTCGTACGAATATCGAACGTATTAACAAGTCAAAATCTGCATTTTTCGAGCTATTTAGAAATCTCGGCAAATATCAACATTAACTAACTTACGAGTATACAACTCGAATGTCAAGTCCATCTTGTATTACGGTTGCGGAACTTGGCAACGCACAAATGGCATCGATAAGCGCTTTAAGAATTAAGATCTACTAAACACGACAAACCAAATCCCTACTTCTCTAGAGGTATGTCAACGGAAATGTCGGTGGATAGGCCACATGCTTCGAAGCCCAAATACCTGCATTGCTTGACAAGCACTTCGCTGAAATCCACAGGAAGCGGCCGTCGCGACGCGTCTTGTTGGTACACCTGCTAGAACGTGGAGAAGGTCAATTGATGCGAAGTTACAAGCAGCAAACTATTCATATAAAGACAATTGAATCGCGTATTAAAAAGGCAAAATCTGCATTCCGCAACATTGCTCGACAAGCGCTTCGTTGCAATCCACAAGGAAGCGGCCTTCCTGTTGGTGCACCTGCCAGAACGTGGAGAAGGTCAATTGATGCGGAGTTGCAAGCAGCAAACTGTTCATGGAATGACGTATGCCTAACATCTCGCAATAGAGTTCGATATAAAAGGATGATTGAGGTCCTATGCTCCACTGGGAGTCAAGGAATACCAATTTTAGATTTATCAGAGAAACCCCAACATTGCTCGACAAGTACTTCTTCGGAATCTAAAGGGAAGCGGCCGTCGTCTTGGTGCACCGACTAGAACGTGGAGAAGATCAATTGATGCGGAGTTGCAAACAGCAAACCATTCATGGAATGGCGTATGCCTAACATCTCGCAATAGAGTTCGAAATAAAAGGACGGTTGAGGTCCTATGCTCCACTGGGTGTCAAGGAATACCAATTTTAGATTTATCAGAGAAAGCCCAACATTGCTCGACAAGTACTTCTTCGGAATCCAAAGGGAAGCGGCCGTCGTCTTGGTGCACCGACTAGAATGTGGAGATGGTCAATTGATGCGGAGTTGCAGGCAGGAAACTATTCATGGAAAGACGTTACAAACAAGAATAAAGATTAAAGAAAAACAGATCGAAAATTTAACTATAAGCTTAAATTTCTTAACAACCGCTGCACCGATCTTTAAATTGTAAATTGTAAGGGCCGATATTGAATGTGAACCACACCTAAACGCCAAGTTTTTCCGAATTTTATTTGACATTTCTCTATTTCAGACTTACTGAATTTGAACCATGGAGAGATACACAATCCAACAACGTGTTAAAGTTATCCAGACTTATTATGAAAATGGGCGTTCACATCAAAATGCATATCGTGCATTTCGTGATTTTTTTGGTCAATTTGATCGTCCAAATGTGCGTACAATCGCAAAAATCGTGGAAAAATTCGAGCAAACAGGGTCTGTAGAAGATGTGAGAACACCAGTGCATGCTCGTACAGCTCGTACTGCAGAAAATATTGCTGCTGTTCGCGATAGTGTGCCTGAAGAGCCGTCCACCTCAACTCGTCGTCATGCCCAACAATTGCACCTCTCACGCTCGACGTTGATGAACATTATGCATAAAGACTTGCATTTACACGCTTACAAGGTGCAATTGGCTCAAGAACTAAAGCCTCTTGACCATTCCAAACGTCGGGAATGGGCAGAATGGTGGCAAGAAATGGCAACAGTGGATGATCAATTTTCGAAGAAAATCATCTTCAGTGATAAGGCACATTTTCGCCTGAGTGGATTCGGCAATAAACAGAATTACCGCATTTAGGCGAATGAGAATCCAAGAGTGATTGTCGAAAAACCCATGCACCCACAAAGAGTGACTGTTTGGTGCGGTTTATGGGCTGGCGGCATCATCGGGCCGTATTTTTTCCAAAATGAGGCCGGTCAGGCAGTTACTGTGAATGGTGTTCGCTATCGTGAGATGATAACGAACTTTTTATGGCCCGAATTGGAAGATATGGATATGGACGATATGTGGTTTCAGCAGGACGGTGGCACTTGTCACTTGAGCGAATGAGAATCCAAGAGTAATTGTCGAAAAACCAATGCACCCACAAAGAGTGACTGTTTGGTGCGGTTTATGGGCTTGCGGCATCATCGGGCCGTATTTTTTCCAAAATGAAGCCGGTCAGGCTTTTACTGTGAATGGTGTTCGCTATCGTGAGATGATAATGAACTTTTTATGGCCCGAATTGGATATGGACGATATATGGTTTCAGCAAGACGGTGCCACTTGCCACACAGCTAACGAAACAATGGCTCTTTTGCGCAACAAATTCAATGGCCGTGTTATCTCACGCAATGGCGATGTCAATTGGCCGCCAAGATCATGTGATTTGACACCGTTGGACTTTTTTCTTTGGGGTTATCTGAAAGAAAAGGTGTACGTCGATAAGCCAACAACAATTCAAGAGCTAAAGGATGAGATAATTCGGCACATTAACGGCACAGAACCTCCATTATGTCTCAGGGTCATCGAAAATTTGGATCATCGGATGGAGATGTGCCGCCGTGTTCACGGCGCCCATTTGGTCGATATTTTGTTCCATACGTAATTGAATAATACCAATATATCATAACAAAATAAAATTACAATAATTTTCTAAATATTTAATATATTAATATATTCAAAATTATATTTATTTTCTAAATATTGTTTTATTCAAAATCAACATCGGCCCTTGAAATTTAACCATCCGATAGATAAAAGCTTAAAATGTTATCTATTGACTTTCCACATATCTAATTTTAACACTTCTAAACTTCTTCCATGGAAGTTCACAACAAGACCAAGTGTTTGCCTATAGCAATGGCCTAGTCTTTTTACTTCAACCTTACCCATCCATTGGAAGAAAACCCCGATCTAAACGATCATACGCCATCAAGGTGAAAGTTTCTCTATTATTCAGATTCTTATACTATAAACAAATATTTCTCAATTCTTTATCATTAGCATGTCAATTGATGAAATCTTAGACTAGTTCACCAACAATTTCTAGAACTATATCAATTGACAAAAGAGACCTTGTGCATAAAAATGATTAAAATTCTAAGAAGCTATAAAAAAATGTTCATATTACTCGGACTTGAGTATGTGACTTGGTTTGGCAAAGCTTAACAATTTATTTGTTAAAATAGAAAAAAAAAAGCTTTTTTTCACTCTTATTTTTTTAAATAAACGTTGTAAGGCATAAAGTTCTTTGTGTAATTGTAAAAAAAAACAGACTATGAGTTTCTCATTAGCAAAAACTACGAAAAAAAATATATGAGTAAAAACCTCAGCGTCATCATCGCAAGTGGTCGGTCGGTCTATTACACATCCCAGCACATACGAGTAGAATTAAATACTAAAAATATAAAAAGTACAAAGTAAAAAAGCTCTTTTACTCATTGCATTGCAACAAATGCCAAGTGTTTGCAAAAAGTTTCCATTTTCAGTGACACAAAGAATTTTAGTTAGATATACACTCGTCGTATTGTGAATATTTATATTATGTACACATGCATATCGTATAAATAAATACAAATAATGTCAGCATTTACTTTAGTAAAGCGTCAAGCAATAGCTTTTAGTTTAATAATTTGAAACCAATGACACAAGTAACCACCAGCAGCAGCAAATTTAGAAGTTAACCCAAACTGATTTGATGCCAAGTGTTAACGAATGCAAGGCAATACATCAGCGAAGTTTACTATTAACGTTGTCATTTTACATGAACGGACTTAATGTTAATCATATTTGATTATCCTAAAAATTTGGATAAAGATTTTTCTGAATATTTTAGAAAATCCGACTTTTTAATGCTCTATCGGACGTTCTCTTTCTACTTGGGATGTAATGGAATGCAGCTGTTGCCTGGCATCTCCAGCTACCAGGTAAGAACTATATCCCAATTCTAACCTCCTCGTGGTACATTCTGGCAAACTGAGCAACCCTGTTGAAAATGCGGTAAAAAAGCCGTGTTGGATTCTAGGTCGGGGCTAATATCAGAGGGAATTTATCTTGGAGCCATTCCAACGTGTTTGGTCTAATACGAAACTGCAGCGTCTGGTTAGCATGTAAGTTGAGGTTGGAAGCTGGCGTCTGTCTCGGATTGAGCGGCTAGTTATACAAACGTAACTTGTGACTTTGGACTCATCATCCATCGACTTAGCACTAATGATGTTTTAAGCAAGAAAAGAAACAACCTTTCGGAATCTGAGGATTTAACAAGGGGTAAATAATGCGAGACATACTCCTGCTATGACAGCTGGCACACGAATTTGGGGGTGCCATATCTATGCAAGAACATTCTGATGAATTAAACCAATGAGGCCCTATGGTCCACTGGAAATGGCAAGCATGATACGATTGCACTTTTTGTTACATTTAAAAATTGATTAGTACCGTGTTACTACCCTCTCCACCCGTGTGGGATTTTAGGTCGGGCCTAATATGAGAACGAGTTATCTTGGAGCCATTCCAACTTATTTGGTCCAAGATAATTGCACTTGGTAAAGTACGAAACTGCAGTTGAGGTTGTAAGCGGGCGTCTGACTTGGATCGTGCGGCTCGCTATACAAATGTGGCTTGTGTCTTTGGACTTATTACCCATTGACTTAGCACTAATGATGTTTTAAGCAAGGAAAGAAACAACCTTTCGGAATCTGAGGATTTAACAAGGGGTAATCATGCGAGAAATCCTCCTGCTATGACAGCTGGCACACGAACTTGGAGGTGCCTTATCTATGCAAGAACATTCTGATGGATTAAAAAAATGAGGCCCTATGGTCTACTGCGAATGGCAACTTGATAAGTACCGAGTTACTAGCTCCACCCGTGGGGGATTCCAGGTAGGGGCTAATATGAGAGGAAGTTAACTTGGAGCCATTCCAACATCTTTAATCTAAGATAATTGCACTTAGTAAATTACGAAACTGCAGCGTCAGTTCGGCATGTTAGTTGAGCATCTGTCTCGGATCGTGCCTTTGGACTCATCACCCATCGACTTAGCACTAATGATGTTTTAAGCAAGGAAAGAAACAACCTTTCGGAATCTGAGGATTTAACGAGGGGTAATCATGCGAAAAATCCTCCTGATATGGGAGCTGGCACAAGAATTTTTAGGTGCTTTATCTATGCAAGAACGTTCCGATGAATTAAACCAATTAGGTTCTATGGTCCACTGGGAATGACAACTTTATTAGTACCGTGTTACTACCCTTTCCACCTGAGTGGGATTCTAGGTCCGGTCTAATATGAGAGGAAGTTATCTTGGAGCCATTCCAACGTCTTTAATCTAAGATAATTGCACTTGGTTAAGTACGAAACTGCAGCGTCAGTTCGGCATGTTAGTTAAATTTGCAAGCGAGCGTTTGTCTCGGATCGTACCTTTGGACTCATCACCCATCGACTTAGCACTAATGATGTTTTAAGCAAGGAAAGAAACAACCTTTCGGAATCTGAGGATTTAACAAGGGGTAATCATGCGAAAAATCCTCCTGATATGGGAGCTGGCTGAAGTTTTAAGCATGTAAAGAAACAACATTTCAGAATATACTACTCCAAGGGGTAATCATGCTAGAAATCCCCTTGCTATGACATTTAGCACAAGGTTTTGATTAGGTGCCTAATCTATGCCAGAAAATTCTGATGAATGAAGCCAAAGACGCCCTGACAATTACATCACTGGGAGCCAAGTGATGTTAAATCCAGGGATGGCTTATTCTTCTGTTATTCTGACTCCCAGTGGAGCATAGGGAATCAAACATCCTTTTATATCGAACTCTATTGCGAGATGTTAGGCGTACGTCGAAGTGTGTGGCCTATCCATCGCGATTTCCGTTGACATACCTTTGGGATTTGGTTTGAAGAGCTTAGTAGATCTTCATTTCTCATGCGATTCGGCCACCCTATATTAAGGATTTGCTGCAAGCATTTGTTTGCAAAGGTTTGTAGGCGCTTATCAATGGCATTTGTGCATTTCGCAACCGGAATACAAGATGGACTTAACATTCGTAAGGCTAATTTCCGAGGCTGTTTTGTTAAAATCCTCACATTCTCTGCCCTAATGATTGCTGGTGCCAGTAGAGCTTCGTCTTCAAAGGTACTCTTTACTATGCTTAACTGACTTTTCTACCCGTTCCTGCACAATTTCTCAGAAGTCTCCGATATTAATATTCGTACAATAGGCTCCTTCATTGTTGGTAGTCAAGAATTTTAGAAAAAAGAAAAGAAATTTCCTCTGCAGATAACACAAAGGGAACACTTTCTAGGACCCAAGTTACGTGGACTTCTTTTTGAGAAAAACTCCGATGAAATCAACTTAAACAGAATCCAGTCAATTGTTCGATCATTGTAATCTTCATCAGTTTCTAAAGACGACAACGCCGTTAAGCATTCTCTTGTACACGTATAGTGGAACTTTGACATTTTGAGATCTATCAATGACTCCTAGGTATTGGCAGATCACCTAATGGATTTAAGTGCCACCAAGAAGAAAAGTTCCAGTGAGTTGGGCACAATCTTGGTAAGGGTACTATTTTAATAAGGGTACTATTATCCACATTAAGAAAGATGGAACGCCGCCTTGTGGAGTAACTTTACGAAAAAAATCTATTTAAGTTTGAGAATCCCGATTTGGCCTTGATACTTCTCTTGGCAAGAAGAACGTGCACAGTCTTCCGAATACTACATAAGATAAATATTAAGCTTTTTTAGAAAATGTCCATAGCATAATGCTTTCAATAACTTCGATCGTCTACTCAATGTTTGACTTCGTTTCACTTCTTTCTTATTTACTTCCTTACTTACATATATGGCCTGTTCTTACAACCTGTTAAGATGCGATTTTGTGCGCATATTCTTCAATTTCGTAGGCCAAGCTTTGAAAGCTATACCTGCTATACCGCCGTGGTATAGCCGGTTAGTCATTCGCCTAGCATAGCCAGACCCACTTGAAAAAATAAAGAAGGTCAGTGTCCACCGTTGAGATGAAGGATTGCCAAGATAAGTCTGGGCTTATCAAGTTAAGAGCAATCAGAACCATTGCTTGGTATCCAACATCTCCTACATCACCCCGAGTTAAAATTATGCTCAATAAAACGCTTTACTTTTCGTGTTATGATATGTTGCTGAATCATTGGCATGCGCAGGCAGATGAAGTTATTCTTGGAGTTTTTGACAAGAAAATTCTAGGAAAAATCTATGGACCAGTCATCATCAACATTGAATATCGACATTGAATACACGCTAACATCGACATAGTAGCGTTTGCGTCGGCTAGGACACGTCGTGCGAATGTACGAAAATACTCCCGATGGAACTCGTAGATGAAGACGCCCAAAACTTTAATGGAAAGCCTAAGTAGCTCGAGCTTTCTCAAAGATGGCACTATACGAGTTGTTATAGATGAGTTCTCTTCAAACGAGTTCAAGATTACTTTGTGTTCTTTCTCCTTCTCTATTTCTTATCTTTATAAATGATCTTCTACATCAAACTTTCATTTCTATCTACTCTTTTGGAGATGATAGAAATATTTGCCATTCAAGTAGACTTGGCCTATGATTGAATGAATATAAATCATAGGCCAAGTCTTCTTAAGGTTAGAGCTATGAAACAAAACATGAATCATTAAACCGCAATTTAGAAACAATTTCAGAATGGGTTTATGCTAATACAGTTAATTTTAATGCGCGGAAAACTCAATGTTGCATGCTTACGCATAAATGCACTGCAAACTTGGTTCTTTATCTGTATTAATCGGTGGTATACATATTGAGGA
Source organism: Stomorhina lunata (assembly GCA_933228675.1). Taxonomy (NCBI): domain Eukaryota; kingdom Metazoa; phylum Arthropoda; class Insecta; order Diptera; family Rhiniidae; genus Stomorhina; species Stomorhina lunata. The sequence continues at coordinate 12,096,304 of OW121743.1, forward strand.
ATCAGAATTGAATGTGATGTCCGTTGACAAAGCATATCTTTTAAGTGTAGATAGCATTCAAGTGCCTCGGTTTTCTAAAACGGTGCCAGAGATATTTCACTTCATCTGATCTCCTTACCATGTATTTACACCACCTACACCAGACCGAAAATGGAATACAACTCTCATGTATGGGCTGGTGCATCAAAGTCTATTTTGGAGCTTCTCGACCGAGCGCAGGAGAGGGCGAAAATACTTATCGTTCACAGTAGGGTATCCAACTCTATTGATTAACTGGAGCACCGTCGCAATGTGGGTTGTGTCACACTGTTCTTTCGTTACTACTTTGGAATGGGCTCTAACGAAAGCAGAGCACTTGTTTCCAAAACTCGGACTTTTTACGCAATACATGCCATTCTGTTAGAGCTTATTCCTTCGTGATCGATTGGCCGGAAGACAAATAGAGCAACACACTACAGAGAAATTTCGTTCTTTAGCCGTACAGTTCGTAAGTGGAATTCGCTCCCAGCAGAAGTTTTCATTGCCAGTTGCAATATAGGTAAATTTAAATCAAATGTCCTACTCCATCAGTCTTCCCTCCCATAACCTATTTTCCTATAAGTAGGGTCATCCCCTGAGGACTGGTCCAAAATTAAAAAAAAAAAAGTTAGAGTTCTTAGCGATAATCCTGAGACTATTCTCGTGATCAATGCAGAATTTTCCACAGCGAAAGCCAACTTGAAACATTTTTAAATGAAAGACGAATTGATATCGAGAGTCGAATATTTATAATCTTGGGCTATTGTAAACTCGAATAAATTCTGGCTGCTTGACAACAGTTTTTGGTCAAGATATCTGTCAATCAGTCTTTTAATGGTGAGGAGATAAGAAGACTGTCTGATAAGTCTTAAAGCGTTCGTCTCCGTATGAGAAGCCAAATATAAAAACTTTTACAAAATTTAAATTAAGGCCAAGGCTAAAATGAATTTTTAATTAATGATTACTATATAGTACGTACAAGTATGTATTTATGTATGTATTTCATATTAAATGTCAAGTTTAAAATTGGGAAATCAACATCAACTGAAGAAATTGGGCTATTGAAACCAGTTAATCATACATGGTTATATACCTACAAGTACACACATATGTACGTGTATAGTATATCCACACTTACAAAAATCCACACACACACTTACGTGATATCAAAGTCTAACTGTAAAACAAACGCAATTTACAAATAAAGCCAACTAAATTTACAGGCTGGTTAGTAAGTAAGTGAAGCAAAAAAAAAAATCCAAAATAAAAGCTCAAATAATACCGCTGACTTCTAAGTATACAAATTATAAAAGCTCACAAGTTAATGCGTAAACTAAACAAAAACATGCAATCAAAATAAATAACAAAAAATAAAAAACTTTTCATCAAAGAATAACAGATTTTCACACATGAAAACTGCATCAGAAATGCAAAAGAAACAACTACAACAAATAGAAATAAACAAGAAAAAAAGCTTTTCATAAGTCTGTTGTTAACGAAGAACAACAAATAAAATGGAAACACTAAAGAAAATTGCAACGACAACAACACAAGCATGAGACATGCAAGAGGGTATGTATTTTTTTTTCCTCCAATGTCGCGAGTCATACACACGCGAAGAAAAAGTTCTCATTTCAAACAAATACAATAATTGCACATAATAACAAAAACAACTTGTACGCTACAACAGCAAAAATAGACGTCGACGGCGAATATGCGGTAGTCGTCTGTCTATACACTAGAAATATAATGTGTGTAATATGTACTAATCATACCTTTTTTTGGTAGTTGGTGACATGGTACATGAAAGAAATACACGGCAAGAAATAATAGAATAAATTTCTAGTGAATATTATTTCAAGAAAGTAATTAGACTGACTCAAGCTGGCCACACAAAAACTGACCTTTTCATCTGACTTTTCAACTTTAAAAGTCATATCGCACTTGATCAACAAGAGGGTATTAACTCAAAATTTTTAAATTTTCAGTAGAGTCAAAAAACTACTTTATTTCACTACTACTTTCATATAAGGAAGAGGGGTAAAACTATAGTTTTTTTTGGTGAAATTATAGTGAGAATGATGTCAGATTTTTACAGTGGGTAGATAAGACTAGTACACATCAATTTCTTTAAAATAGTGAAAATTTAAAAATTTTGAGTTAATACCCTCTTGAACAATGTCAAAACATTTGATTTGCAAAAGATTTATAATATGTTTGTTCCCGTACTCTAACGAAATTACCCAAAACAGTCCGAAACAACAATTTGTATTGAAAATTTTGTACGGCAACGCTTTTGAGTAACTTTGGGTAGTTTCGTTAGAGTACCCACCATCAAAAAGAATGGGGGGTATATTGAGATTGTCATTCCGTTTGTAATTTCCTTAATATTGGCCAAAATTGAAGTATATTCTGAATCCTTATAAAATTCTAGGAAGATTGAGCGATGTCCGTCTATCTGTCCGTCTGTCTGTCTGTTGTCGGCACGATAAAACCTTAATGAAAGGATATAGGTCACTGAAATTTGGCATAAATATTTCTCATTTCTTGGAAAATTTTGGTATTGAAATCTCGCAAAATCGGTTCACATTTGACCATAGCTCCCGTTTAACCACGTCTAGGCTAATTTCTTATTTGCTAATAAATGACAAATTATAATAGTTATGATAAAATAAAATTTGGTATATAGAAGTTTTACATAAGTACTAGGCAGCATATAAAATTTCATCAAAATCGGTTCACATTTAGCCATAGCTCCCATACAAAAAACTTTCGGAAACAGCCTAAATTTCACCTAAAATACACTTAAATGCCAATAAATGTTACACTATAATAGCTTTGGCCACTTAATTTAGCACAAGAACGTCTTAAGTCAATGCCAGCCAGTGTACAAAATTTCGGTCACAATCGGTCACCATTTGACCATAGCTCCCATATAAAAAACTTACGGAAGCACAAAAATACAAAAAGAAAAGAGGGTTGGAAAAAGAGGTGGAAAGGGTATGATAAGTTTGTGCTGAAGTATGTAACGCATAGAAATATTTGTCTTAGATCCACCTTTTAGTATACCAATAGGCTTAGAATCACTTTCAGAGTCGAATAATCGATGTCAGTCCGTCTGGCTGGATGGACCCCCATGTAAACCATGTAATCAAAGTATATATATAGTCCTTTAATTCCTTGTGGAACATAGTAGTCAAGACTTTCATCTGGCTCCACGATACTCGAAACTCTCGTAACTCGTTCTCAGTTTGCCGCCTTCAGGTGTTTGCAGGTCTACCAGACCTCCTGGAACCTTGAAGATTATATACGATGGCTTGACAATTTATATCAGTAGCTGGCTTTCTAAGTGTACGAGTATGTCCTAGCCAACCATATTTCCGAGTACGAAGAGTTGTTTGTAATATTGCTTGATTGGTGCACAACCATAGATCTTAATTTGAAATTGTAACGGGCCAGAATGCATCAGAGGCATCGGTTATCTCTTGACTCGAAATATTCCATGTCTCACAGCCATATAAGAGCACGGATTTGACATTAGTGTTGAAAACTTTGAGTTTGGTGATAGTCGAGATATTTTGAGATCTCCAGAACTTATTGGGAATACCAAAAGCTTGCTTTGTATAATCTATTTTGGATATCTTCTCTGCTGCCACCGCTTTTAGAGATAATACTTCCTAGATAGCAGAAAGTTTCAAAATCGTCGATATATTGCAAATCAAAATAAAATTTGGACTCATTAAGTGAAATTAATCGCAAAGTAGCACGGGATGCAAAGGTTTGGATTTTTAACTGCAAGTCCCCACGATATACCATGTTGACCAGACTTCGAATGACAGTGGAGACAGCACACAGCCTTAGCGAACTCCTACCCTAACACTAATGGGTTTGCTTTGTGAGCCTTCCTGAAGAATACAGCAGAATGCATTGTTGTAAAGCTCCTTGATGAGTCGTATAATTTTTTCAGGGACTCCTTTACACCTTAGAGCTTCCCAGATCGCTCTGTGTTCTAATGTGTCAAATGCGCGTTTGAAGTCTATAAATACGACGTCTCTTAAATGTACCTTAACGTCTCTAAAATGTACTTTGACAGCTCGTCCTCAATCTTGTTGTGGTTTATGGTTCAAACTATAGTCGGTCAAGCCCGACTATATCATATCCTTCACTGCTAAGGTCAAATATTGTACATTTGTACACTTTTTTGATCACCAAACTGATTGCACACATTTTGTTTTCAAATAGTCGCTTTCAAGGTATTTTCTGAGACTTTTTTGGTGATTAACAACAAAAAAACAGTCGTATTAGGATCGTTTGCACGATAAGATTTTGACTGCACACATTATGCAAGAATTGTTTGTGCTTTTGTAAACTAGTCGTTTTCTAATCGTTTTTAGGAGTCTTTTTGGAATCTTTTTTAGATCACCAAGCTGATTAATCAGTCTTTGATCATCTATACTAAACCCAAAAGACTCATTTTGCTGTTATTATCGTCTAGGAGTCTTTTTGAAATCTTTTTTAGATCACCAAGCTGATTAATCAGTCTTTGATCATCTATACTAATCCCAAAAGACTCATTTTGCTGTTATTATTGCTAGCTGGGTATAGTGAATTTTGTAACCGTCCCCAGATTTTTGAGGCATAGTGTAGCTTAAGTAGGGAAATCCCCTAAGTGCTGGCTCCAACACAAAAAAATAATGAATAAACAGAAATTTTTTGAGTGTAGCAATAAACTAAAAATCAAATACATGAATGTGGGTACACAAAGCCAAACATACGACGTTTTTTTCTTCTAGAGAACACCACTTGCTATTAGTACATACATACACACACGGCAACAGAATGCATAACCCGAACAAACATATTTATTACGACCTAGTGCAAAAAAAGCAAGCAAATTGAGTCGATTGCAGCGGAGCTGAGTAATTGCACACACAAATTGCATGAGTTTAAATACGTAAAATGTATGTAAGTACATACTCGTACTCATAGAATAAAATGTGTGTGTACATGGCTAACGTTGGATGTTCTTGTTGTGGTTACTTACCCGTATCTTTTGTTTCATTGGCCACCTCTTGCCAAGCTTTTTGAATTTCATCTTTTTTACTATACTCGGGCAAAGTTGAATTCCAGAGGCAAGGTTTCGATTCGACCAGTTGCACAAATTTTACATTGAATACGGGATCATCTTTGCGACTACTCATTGTCACAGGGTTATTGGGGTGGTGGGCGTTGGTGGTGGTGGTGTTAGTGGTGGTGCCAGTGATGATGTTGTTGAAAGCAGAGTTATTGTTGTTAGAGGGGTTGAGTGTGTTGGAGCCCGTGGTATGGTTGTTGGCACTACCAGTAGTTGTACAAGTGGTATTATTGCCAAATGCTGCACTTGCAGCAGTGGTTGCTAAGTCTGACGTGGTAATGGTTGAGATTTTGTAACTAACGTTAACGTTTAATTGATTTCTAACACTGCTGTCAATTTCTGCTGCAGTACCACTAGATTGGCGCCGTTTTTGAAGTTAAATATTCTAATGACTTATAACATTAATATAAGTTTTTTTTTTGCCCCAAAGCCTTTTGGGTGGTTATGGTGTTGGTTCTACTAAAGGTGAGATTGTTGTGCCAAGTAGCAAGAGTTTTCAAATCTAGGTTGCAACAATTTACAAATATGTATGTTTTTTTTTATTCTTCTCTAACGTTTCAAAGTATTTCTCTGCTCGTAGCGCGCGCGTTATATTCCAATAAATTGTGCAGTTTAGAATATTAGCAAGTAAAAAAGCCCAACCTAACTCAACGACTGTTGAGTACAAACTGAGCGCACAGAAAAAGCGCGCAAAAACACTGACACATAGACACTCATACAGCGAAACAGCCAGCCAGCACACACAAAAAGCTGTTAATGCAGTTGCCGTTCTTACTGCAGATTTGCATGCAAATAAAAACAAGTAAGAGTGTTATATTCGGCTATGCCGAATCTTATATACCCACCATTTAAATTGTGTTAAATTTAGAAATATCTCTCATATATCTACGAGGCTGCAGCTAATTCAAAATGTGGACCAAATTCGAAAAAAGTTTTTACGCTAGTTGGTATTGTTGGTAAAATATTTGAATTAAATTCGGTTGCAGGAGCTTTATAGTATACATATATATATATATATATATATATATATATATATATATATATATATATATATATATATATATATATATATTTATATATATATATATAATATAAAATATAATATATATAAACAAGGGGTACTTTTCTCAGACAATCAGCTGCAACCGATTCTATTTTTTAAGACTCATTGAAAGGGACCTACGTTTTAACTCCGGCTCTGAACGGCAATTGCATTAGTTGGAGAAGTTTTACATAGCCTAATACTCAATAACCAGTGGCTGAGCTATGAGGTGAACCGCCGCTTTTTTGAAAATTAATTTTTTTCCTCGGGCAGACCCCGAGGTTTGAACTTGGGACCTCTGCTATACTACGGCGGTTCCCTTGTATATACTTTGAACAAAATTCGGTAACGTAATCTGGTATGGTTTTACATTAATAAGTTGTTAAATGCTTTTCGTTTAGCTTAAGATTTAGTTAGGATAAACATACGATAGTAATACGACAGGTCCATATATTTTGTTAGAAGTTCCCAAAGCATCTATCGTATATAAAGTCTGGACATTGGTGCAATCTTAATATGCAGCTTGTACCTCCGAATCTTTTTGATTGTAGATATAAAAAGGGGATGTTATATATATAAGAATTATAGCCAAATGTTGACCGATTATAACAAAATTTTACACACTGGCTGGTATATATAGAGCTTATTCTTGCAAAATTTAGTGACCGTAGCTATCATAGTTTCTAATTTAACAGCTTTTAACTGGCCTTTGCTAAAATTTTTGGTTTCCGTGAGTGTTTTTCACATGAAAGCTAAAGTCAAATATGGACTGATTCCTATAAAATTTGATAAACTGATCAAAAATTGCATAAAACTTCCCTATTTTAAATTTAATCGTCATAGCTATTACAATTGTATTCAATTTATCAGCATTAATGTGTTTCCCGGGGCCGGGTTATATGGGAGCTCTAACTAAATTTGAACCGATTTTGTCCATTTTCAACACACATCTTTTTCAAGATATCCAAAATACTTTTGTAAAATTTTGTCCCTCTAGCTCTTTTCGTTCAAGCGCTAGCGTGCTTTTATCTGACGGACAGACGGACATAAACAACCTTTTCTTTATGTATTTTTGTGTTTCCATAAGTTTTTTATATGGGAGCTATGGTCAAATGGTGACCGATTGTGACGAAATTTTGCACACTGGCTGGCATTGACATAAGACTTCCTTGTGCTTAATTTAGTCTTACTAGCTCTTGTAGTTAAGGAGCTATCACGATTTTATCTGACGGACAGACGGACAAAAATCCCCTTTTCTTTTTGAATTTTTGTGTTTTCGTAAGTTTTTTATATGGGAGCTAGGTCAAATAGTGACCGATTGTGACAAAATTTTGCACACTGGCTGGCATTGATATAATACTTTCTTGTGCCAAATTTAGTGGTTATATCTGTTATACTTTTAGATTTATTGGCATTTAAGTGTATTTTGGGTGAAATTTAGCCTGTTTTCGTAAGTTTTTTGTATGGGAGCTATGGCTAAATGTGAACCGATTTCGATGAAATTTTATATGCTGCCTAGTGCTTATCTAAAACTTCTAGATACCAAATTTTGTCATCATAACTGTCATAATTTGTCATTTATTAGCAAATAAGCGATTAGCCTAGACGAGGTTATACGGGAGCTATGGCCAAATGCTAACCGATTTTGCCCAATTTCAATACCAAAATTTTCTCATAGATAAAGAATGTTTTTGCTAAGTTTCAGTTAGCTAGCTCTTTTCGCTTAGACGTTATCGTGATTTCAACAGACAGACAGACAGACAGACAGACAGACAGACGGACAGACAGACGGACAGACAGACGGACATAGCTCAATCGTCTTAGAATTTCATAAGGATTCAGAATAGGGTAAGTGCACCAGTAGTCGGCATGTACCCAGTAGTCGGCATTTTTTGCAAATAAACCCAAATAAATAAGACAAGCGGTAAAAATAAGACTAACGGTATTAAAAATTAGATTGAGAAAAGACTCATCTTTCTATGTCCAAAAAATGATGTAACTAAGTCATATATTTCAGGCTGATCTTATCCTCCTTCGGCAACAGGTTTGTGACAAGTGCGATTGTGCTTTGTTTTCAATATTTTTTTTAAGGTGAGAGTCAATTTTAAAAGGCAAAAAACTTATGTTAATTTAACTTTTATTGTTGTCATACTTGTTTTCAAAGATAGATATTAGTTGAAATAATATGTTTAATTTGTAAAATTTAAAAAAAAGATAAAATATTCCCTAAAATCATGGCTGCCGACATTAGGAACAAAAAACTGTCTTGATATCCAATAGTCGGCAGAGGTGTGCCGACTACTGGTAAACGGTCATATTCCACTGAATATACTCAAAATACATCAAAATGTGTATTATTAACTCTCTTTTCTTTTGGCTTTACAAAAAATGAGTAAAAATTGCAAATATCCAGTAGTCGGCATAGTATATGTTGAGCACTTTATAGACTGCCGAGCACTGGATAACGAGCTCCTTTTAGTCGGCAGTTGATTTTTTCCCATTCTTTATTAAATTTTATTAGGTAACACTAAAAATTAAGAATATTTAGGATATTAATGCTGTTGTTATTGCAGTTTTGAGCAAGTACCTGTACACTACTTACTGAATTGGGGGTTTTGAAATGGCTTGGGAGTTAATCCCGACAAAACGGAACTTGTTCTATTCACCAGGAAATATAAAATTCCGCAGTTCACACTGAACTCGTGCTTACGGATCATGCCAAATATGTGGGAGTGGTCCGGGACTCAAAGTTGTCCTAGAGCTTAAATACCCAATCCAGGATGTTTAAGGCATCCTTTGCACTCTACTCGTGCAGAAGAGCACTTGGCAATATGTATTGACTATCCCTTTCAAATACTGCTTGGCTCTTTGAAATGGTTAAATACTCTTGTCTCATATACTCTTGTCTGGTGGCCTGCTCTTAATAAGGCTAATCAGCGAGGATCTTTTGTCGAGATTCTCAGATCCACTGCCCTTATGATTACAGGTACTTTAAGGACTACACCTTCAAAGGCACTCTTCGCTATGCTCAACTGGCTCCCGGTTAAGCAAATGGCCCAACTCGTAGCTCTTAATTCAGAAATTAGGATAAAAACTACCTAAGAATGGTCTACTTCATCTTTATTCCACTCTACTATTCTGGGTAAACTTATTAACCTCCTTGAAAACATCGACTATTGCATTCCCATACCCCTATTCGATCAATCCTTTTCTGTGGTTATCTCGGGGACTCAAATCGATTCCATAGATGGGACCCTGGAAATCTACAAGGACCTATCTAAATCGGAAATCGGTGTGCGTGGGGGCTTCTTCATCCCACTTTTTGGGAAAAAAGTAAAATTCAAGTTCCCAAAGCAATGCAGTATTCTTCAGGCTGAAATCTTAGCTATATATGGGGCGAGCAAATGACTCATGTACCACCGAAATTACAGCGATATTCGTTTCTGTACATATAGTCTTGCCGCCATCCACTCTTTACCATCGTTCTACACGAGATGACGAGACATTTTAACATTGAACTATTCCGTGTACGCAGTCACAGCAATGTATCAGGTTACATCATTGCGGATAATCTAGCAAAAGGATGTGCTCCCCTCGTTCAGGAGAACATTGGTTTACCGCTACATAAGTATACCGCTATCAGCCTGCAAACTGCTCATCAAGCAGTTATCTTTAGGTCTGCATAGACCAACTGGTCCACAGAAATGATCTGTTCAGTCTCTGGCCAGCTTACGACAGTAAGCGTTCAGAAATCTTGGTCACTTTTCCTTTCTTCATTATTGCATCCGGCTGGATCTAGCTGAGCCTTTTATAAGCGATAGACTAAAATGTTAGTGTTATTCTCCCCTGCAGAAAACACAAAGAGATCATGGACCCAAGTGACGGACTCTATGGTCAATGATATTTAACGGATGAAACTCATTGTCCTTGTTCCAATTGGAGTGTTGTGTGGGAACTATATATATATAATGCATTTCATAATGTCAAAGATCTCAATTTAGTTTTATTTTTCCATTTTTTATTGTTTTTATGGGTTAAATTGCATAATAATTAATTTGAAAATCGAAAAGAATGTAAAAAAACTTTGTTTATATAAATAAACATTTCAATTTGATTAAAAATTTAAGTTTTCCCTGTACAAAATACCATGCCGACAATAGGATCACAATATGCCGTGTACTGGAAAATATGTGCCGACTACTGGAGAAAGGTACGAATTTTGAAAAAAGTGTAAATTTTTAAATTTCAAAACAAACATTTTTAAAATCAGTTTTGCTAAACTAGAAAAAAACACCACATTGAATTGTAATAACTACAAACAACCATAATATATGTTTCAAATAATAAAGTACATCAAATTCAAACAAGAAAAAAAGTTAAAGTGCCGACTACTGGTGCACTCACCCTATATATCGTTTTTGATTTTTGAACCAATATTAAGGAAATTACAAACGGAATGACAATCTCAATATACCCCCCATTCTTTTTGATGGTGGGTATAAAAATCGCCAATACCTAGAGCAAATCAACAAACGAGCGGAGCGACCAAAACGACCGAACGAACAATTAAGTTAGCAACCGATTAAATGACACTAATGCAAATTATTTACACGATATTCCACACCAAAAAACAAAAAAAACTTGCCTAATACTTTCGGCTTTTATTAAGATAGAACAATATGATATAACAGTAAATGTTGATATCAGCCTTAAAGAACTGTCCCAAACCTCCCAGAAATTCAAAATTTTTATTAAAAACTTGCAACACAAATCTATACAGTTTATTTAGAAGAAGCTTTTTTTCTAGATGACGTCATGTTTTTTATTACTCTTAGCTATAACTAATTGATGAGAATGCAGCATTTGCTGCCTTTAAGTCCCAAAGTTCTAAAGTGTTTGTCCTATTGTTTTATTACTATTTTCTTCTAGTTTTTCTTACTTAAATATTATTGTTCATTTTGCAAAAAAAAACGAAAAATACTCAACCATTTTAAAGCTTATCTAACTTTGTTGTTATTTCGTGTGTTTAATAATAAAAGCTTTCGCTCTTGCTCTTAGAAGTTTGCAAAAGCTTTTGCATTTTAATATTTAATGCACTTTTTGTGCATTGTTTTCCTACACATTTTTTCTTGGTTGCATGCAAAAGTTTGTTTCTCTGTTTACACTCGTTCTCTTTCAAGTGGTTTTGGATGGAAATACAAAAAAAAAGTTTTGGTTATTAGGAAATTGTGTCGTGGTCGCACGTATCGTCACAGTTTGTTAATGTTTGTTTGTGTGTTTAAGTTGTTTCTGTTCTATTTTAATGTGTGTGCGTATATGTGTCGAAAGGGGTTGCCAAGCTTTTCATGAAGGCTGGGTGGTAGTAGGAAAATTGATGTGTTAGGGTTTGAAATGATCAGATAAATGGGTTCTTATTATTTATTAATTATACCCTTCACCACCATAGGGGGAAATGGTATTACAAGCTTGTGCTGATGTATGTAACGCATAGAATACCAATAGGCCTGGAATCACTTTCTGAGACGATTTAGCGATGTCAGTCCGTCCATCCGTCTGAACGGCTGGCTGGACCCCCATGTAAACCATGTAATCAAAGTACAGATCGCAATTCTAAAGATATTTATCTAGATGAAATTTGGCACAGATCATTTTTTGAAAGTAGGACCATATATATATATATATATAATTCCCCGACAACATTCCAATTGGAACAAGGGGTACTTCTCTCTGACAATGAGCTACATCCGATTCTACCTACGTTTTAACGCCGGCTCCGAACGGCAAATGCATTACTTAGAGAAGTTTTACATAGCCTAATACTCAATAACCAGTGGCTGAGTTATGAGGTGAACCGCCGCTTTTTTGAATTGCTTTGTTAGGGTTTGAAATGATCAGATTAATGGGTTCTTATTATTTATTAATTATACCCTTCACCACCATAGGGTGAAAGGGTATTACAAGTTTGTGCTGATGTATGTAACGCATAGAATACCAATAGGCTTGGAATCACTTTCTGAGACGATTTAGCGATGTCAGTCCGTCCATCCGTCTGAACGGCTGGCTGGACCCCCATGTAAACCATGTAATCAAAGTACAGATCGCAATTCTAAAGATATTTAGATGAAGTTTGGCACAGATCATTTTTTTAAAGCAGGACCATATATATATATATATATATGTATATATATATATATATATATATATATATATAATTCCCCGACAACATTCCAATTGGAACAAGGGGTACTTCTCTCTGACAATGAGCTACATCCGATTCTATTTTTAGACTCATTGAAAGGGACCTACGTTTTAACTCCGGCTCCGAACGGCAAATACATTAGTTAGAGAAGTTTTACATAGCCTAATACTCAATAACCAGTGGCTGAGTTATGAGGTGAACCGCCGCTTTTTTGAATTGCTTTGTTAGGGTTTGAAATGATCAGATTAATGGGTTCTTATTATTTATTAATTATACCCTTCACCACCATAGGGTGAAAGGGTATTACAAGTTTGTGCTGATGTATGTAACGCATAGAATACCAATAGGCTTGGAATCACTTTCTGAGACGATTAAGCGATGTCAGTCCGTCCATCCGTCTGAACGGCTGGCTGGACCCCCATGTAAACCATGTAATCAAAGTACAGATCGCAATTCTAAAGATATTTAGATGAAATTTGGCACAGATCATTTTTTTAAAGTAGGACCATATATATATATATATAATTCCCCGACAACATTCCAATTGGAACAAGGGGTACTTCTCTCTGACAATGAGCTACATCCGATTCTATTTTTAGACTCATTGAAAGGGACCTACGTTTTAACTCCGGCTCCGAACGGCAAATGCATTACTTAGAGAAGTTTTACAAAGCCTAATACTCAATAACCAGTGGCTGAGTTATGAGGTGAATCGCCGCTTTTTTGAAAATTATTTTTTTTTTCAAATGGGTCTGGCCGCTGCTATACCACAGCGGTTCAAAGTAGGACCACTTCTATTGAAATTGGTCAAAATCGGTCCATTATTTATGGTACCTCCCATAGGTCCCACTTCCCGGAATTGATATATTGGCCACAAATTTTTTCATGAAATTTAAGACAGATACTGCTTATGTAAACCAAAAGCACTGTACCAAATTTCGTTTAAATGGGTCCACCTTTGAACATAGCTCCCATACAAAATCTTCTGTCAAAACGCACTAAATGAGACGCTCGTAAATCTGTTTATTTTTTGCATACATAATTCTTGTAACAACTGTAATCAATTTGCCAAATTTCGGTCCAAATCGGTCCAAATTTGACCCTAGCTCTCATATAAGTCCAAATGATGGAAAAAGCTAAAATATATAAGTTTTGAAACAAATGTTGGTATGATGGCAAAATTGGTGATTCTGCAACAACCAAATTTCGTGCTTTAAGAGGAGATTATGGCTTACATAATCGTCCAACTACGCAAGTATGTAATTGGCAAAATTGTGAAGAAATTTGAAGGGACTGGAGCTGGTTCAAATATTGTACGGCCTGTGCATAATCGTTCCGCTGATAATATCGCTGCTGTAAGAAAATTGTTGCCGAATGATGATGACGATATCATGATCGTCATTTAACTAAACGTTAGATTGGAGAGAAGTTAAATATACCAAAATCAAGCGTTCATAACGTCTTGGATCTGCGAAAAAACTTGATATATGGGTACCACATAAATTGAAAGAAATTAATTTAACAAACCATTTCAACCTTTGTGATGTGCATCTTAAAAGCAACATGAACATGATCCCTTTTTGCAGCAAATCATAACTGGAGATGAAAAATGGATTGTTTACAATAACATCAATTGAAAACGATCATGGTACAAACATGATGAAGCGCCATAAACCACTTCAAAGGCTGATATTTACCAAAAGAAGCTTGTGCTGTCGTTTGGTCGAACTGGAAGGGTGTGGTATATTTTAAGCTGCTTCCAAGGAACCCAACGATTTATTCGGATGTCTACTGTGAACAACTGGCAAAATTGAATTTGAAATTGAACGAAAAGCGGCCAGAATTGGTCAATCGTAAATGTGTCATATTCCACCACGACAACGCTATAACGCACACATCCTTGGTCACTCGCCAAAAGCTGAGAGAGCTTGGCTGGGAACTTTTGATACATCCACCATATAACCCACCGTCAGACTTCCACTTGTTTTGGTCTTTGCAAAACTTCTTAAATGGTAAAACTTTCGATAGTGACGAGGCCATAAAATCGCACTTGGTTGAGTTTTTTTGCATATAAAGCCAAAAGTTCTATGGGCGTAGAAAAATGATGTTGCCGGAAAGATGGCGAAAGGTCATCCAACAAAATGTAAATTATATAATTGATTAAATAAAGGATAGCCTCATTTTTACTGACCCAGTAGATGAAGCTAACATTCTGGCTGAAATATTTGCAGAAAATTCAAACTTACCAGACAGCAATCAGCCATTACCCGAACCTCAAAAAGAATATCGGTAACTATGCCAAAAATATTACTTCGAGTTCGCGCCGTTTAAAGGGTTTTATCGAACCTTAGCACTAATAAATCTCCTAAGCCAGACGAAATTCCAGCATTGGTCCTGTAACAGTGCGCTTTGACGCTATCGCTCCCGTTAGCTAAACTTTTTAGTACATTAAACCATACTTGTAAACTTCCCATGTGCTGGAAAGTTGCTAATGTAATGCCTATGCCTAAAAAGGGAGAGGCTAGCAACCCCGAAAACTATCGCCCAATAGCTATTTGTTCTGCACTTTGCAAAATAATGCATAGTATAATATTTGGAGTCTAAAAACCTGCTAAGCGACTGCCATTATGGGTTCCGTAGTGGACGCTATACGGGAGACTTATTAGCTTTTCTATAGAATAAATGATGCCGTTCAATTTACCGACAAATTTGGTGAATGTAAAGTTGTAGCTTTAGATATTTCCAAGGCGTTCGATAAAGTATGGATTAGTGCTCTTTTATCAAAACTTATTGCTTTTAGTGTCGTTAATATCTTCGCCCGATTTATATCGAGTTTCCTTAAAGATCGCTCTATAAGAGTTGTTATAGATGGGATATCATCCAACGAGTTTAAGATTAACTCAGGGGTACCGCAAAGCTCTGTTCTTTCTCCTACTCGTTTACTTACTTTATGGAATGACCTTCTATGTCAAATCCTACCTACTTTTTTACAGATGATATGTAGCTACATTTGTCATTCGTTCTCATTCAGTTATAGATCAAGTCTCTTAGAGATTGAAGTTAATAGACAAAACTTGAATGATACTCAAAACTCGGACCTTATTTCAATATTTTAATAGGGTCGTCCAAACAGGGTGGATTTCAATGTCAGAAAAAACTGACAATATTGTTCCATCTGTATTAGGGTTGCCAGCCAGGCTGGATTCGACTGGATTGTCTAGCTTTTTTAGTGCTTGTCCAGTGTCAAGCTAAAATTAAATTTGTCCAGCTGAAAGGTGAAGAATTGAAATTTTTTGTATATTTTTAAAGAAAAACTATTTTTATAAAGTGATTTATGCGTTGATTAATTGATTTCTTGATCAAGTTCAGTTTAAGTTCTTACAGAAAGAGCTTTATTTCTTATCTGCCTGCTTATGCCAAAATACCATCTGTTGGCAGGTATGGTTCTATGTTTGACTTCGAAACTTTGTCCTTATTTATGTTGACGGCTGTACCAATTTAAACAAATTATTTTCTCAACGATCTTGAGGATTGCCTGCTTGTAGAAACCAGCAGTTTTGTTTTGATTCAGTGACCCATTTTATTTGTATTCTTCTCGATACTTGAAAAGGCGCAGTCAATTTGCGCAATGTGCGTCCCATGATATTAATGTCATCGACAAACGCGAGTAGCATGTATTTTCTGTTGAAAATTGTTTTAGATCTCGGACGATTTCATTTTCTCTCGATATCGCTGCCGTAATTAACGGTATTAGCAATTCGGTTTAGCAAAAATTGAAAGATTCATTGAAGCAAATTATTAACGCAAGATTTTTATTAATAAGTCCAGTTAATTTTTGGGTTGTCAACCTTTTTTTTTCCCTTATGTTCAGCTTTTTCAGGATTTGTGTCTGGCAACCCTTAGCTGTAACCATGGGTGTTATAAATACTAAGGAATCAGAAGCTCTTGATGTTCGAGACATGAAAATAAAGTGCTATGTCCGCTGGGCTCAATACATCTTTCATGTGTCGAAAGAAGCATTCATATGCCTCGGTTTTTTGAAACGTTGAAAGATTCACTTCACTGCATCTGATTTTTGAATTGATTCTCGGTGCGGGGTTATATGGTAGCTATAACCAAATGTCAACCGATTTCGCCCAATTTCTGTTGAAGGCTATATTGTGCCTTCAAGAGACAGACAGACGGAAATCACAGAATTGCATAAGGATTCAGAATATAGGTATATCCTTTTGGGCTTGAGAGCCTATATTATGAAAATTACAATCTTACTATATATATATATATATAATTCCCCGACAACATTCCAATTGGAACAAGGGGTACTTCTCTCAGACAATGAGCTGCATCCGATTCTATTTTTAGACTCATTGAAAGGGACCTACGTTTAACGCCGGCTCCGAACGGCAAATGCATTAGTTAGAGAAGTTTTACATAGCCTAATACTCAATAACCAGTGGCTAGCTGAGTTATGAGGTGAACCACCGCTTTTTTTTTAATTTATTTTTTCAAGTGAGTCTGGCCAGGGATCGATCTTGGGCCTCTGGTATGCTAGGCGGATGACTAACCTGCTATACCACGGCGGTTCACACAATCTTACTTAGCCCCATTTTTTTTTATTTGACGGTGGTTATAAAAAATACTTTTTTACTTTTCGAAGAGTATAACTCCAAAACCATTGATTAGGCAAAAAAAAGATCACAAACTATTTATTTGTCCTACAACAAAATCAATAATTGTTTCAATTTATTTCATAATATCTTAACATTTACATAACAGATTTTTACCGTAACAGATTAAGCGAATTCTTTTCTCCTTTTATCGAAGTCAAACGGGATTTTGCAGATTCCAAAGCTGATTGTGCTAAACCAATTGATGCTTTTAAATCACCTAGTCCTGCATCCAATGCTTCGCCCTCCATCTCCAAAGAAGAACAAATAGAAATTAGAGCGCAAAGTATTAAGGCAATTTTAAGATTCATTTTGTAATAGATTTTAGTAGAGAACTAACTTTTATAGTATAAAAAACCCGTAACTGAGGATAATTAGATCCAGAAATTTATTAAAAATATTTTAAATATTATATGGTTATATAAAATATTATTAAATATCGAGCCATAACCGCCAAAAGGGCTTTAGCGACATGTCGGACGATTTTCATTTTATTATCAAAATTTATTATTCACGATCATCTGCATCATCTCTTAAAATATCAGGGCAGTAGAATTTACCGTTATGTTTTTACAGCAAAAACAATAAAGACTTAAGTACAATTCACTGTCCAAAAATATTTTAAAAAATGCTTCTCCTGTAAATTTTAGTTTTTGGCGCTTGCGTCTTTTTGGCGGTTAGGGCTCGATATATTCCGTTAATTTTGATTCCGTTCCGGTAAGTTTGATGTTAAAAATGAATAACGTTTCGGAAGGCCATAATTTTTAGGAGCTGAACAATGCACAAAAAATCATTTGGAACCAATTGATTGGGTACGAATGCAAAAAAACCATGTATGGGTTAATCACAAGTGAATACAGAAAATCTCCTGGACCGATTTAAACGGGGAGCATACTTGAAACTTGAACTTGATGTGTTAAAAAATAGACTAAGTGCTGACGAAAACAAAATAACATACAACATCATGCGAAATGGTAACCAAGCCAGGGTGACTGCCAGGAAGGTTTTGCTCTGTCTTTGGTAAGATTTGCGGGGAAACATCTACTACGATTTTGTCACTATAGCTAAACAATTAAACTATCTGAAAGATCATCTTTATCACAAATTGTTTAAGACTGCTTCTGTTATCAAAGCACCTATCGCTATAGCCAGAAATACCAGATGCTCCATTTAATAAATCAAAATCTGGACACCGACCTCCCCGTATATTATATATTTAGCCCTTTAATTCCTGGTGGAACATAGAGCCTCAACAAATGTTTTCCATGTAAGTTTATCGCTAGTCATATCGCTCCTTGAGGGGAACTCGACCTTCCGGATGGTTTAAAAAATGGAAATCGGCACTGGTACTGGTGTCTTCTTAAAGAATCAGAACATTAGGAAATCCTAAAGGCTTAGAGATCAGTGCAGTGTATTTCAGGCAGAAATCTTTGCCATTCTGAAGGCCATTGAACTTATTTCATACAACATTTCTGTAGACTGCGAGGTGACAATTTATGTTGACAGCCAGGCTGCTCTAAAAGCCCCGGAAGGATGTAGTATCACCTTAAAACTAGTCAAGTCATGTAGATTAGCTACCATCAGCTTGTCAGATACTTATAGGGTAAGACTTTGTTGAAACTGAATGAAAGTGCTGACGAAATCGCAAGACTCGAGTCAGGAACTGATGCTCGCGGTGACAGAGATAGCCCCACCTATATGTCACCTTTTTATGGGCATTAAGTCTTGGATCGAAGACGAGAACGACCGAAACTTCGATGGAAAGACCAAGTAGAAGAAAATTTATCCAAGCTTGGCTTACGAAATTGGAGAATATGCGCATAAGATCGAAGCGCATGGAATTCTAAAATATGCTCGGCCTTTGACCTTAACAGGTTGTAATATAGGCCATTTAAGTAAGTAAGTAAGTCTTGGATCGGTGAGCAAACACCTAAGAACTGGCATAACTTGGACACTTGCACAATATCTAGGACCTTATAGCCCGACTTAAATATACGCAAGACCAAGCTCTTGCTAGGTCTTAGCAGAAACAGTCTTAGGAAATGCATAAGTTTTCTAACTGGCCACTGCGCCCTGAATTCCAGACTAAATAGATGGGATGGAGCAATTCAGGACATTTGCAGACTATGTTCGGACGCGGATTCATCCTCTGCCACTGTCCTATGCTTTAAAGCTAGAGACTTAAATTTCTAGGTAATAGATTCCACGAGGAACTGGGCGACATATAACAGTGCGAACTGACTGACGTTGTAAGTTTTATACTGGGACTCAGATGGCTTAGTTAGACGGGTCTCTTTAACTAGGGTAGCGTTTTGGACAACACTTATCTTCTCTACGACTCCCTTGCTCTATCTCTCACACTATCTATAAATTTCTTCCTTCACTCTTCTCCCTCTTTCTCTTCCCGCTATCGTTATTTACTTTCAGAAAGGATCACAATGGACCCGAAGGTCTCCGAGTGAAAATGCCACTTTCCTGGCATTACCTTTTCAACCTAACCTAACCTATCGGTAGTCATCAGTTTCATCTCATTCCATGATACACCGAACTCCCTCAGCTCGTTCTCAGTTTAGCGCCTCCACGTGTTTGCGGGTCTACCAGACCTCCTGGAACCTTGAGGATTATATTCAATAGCTTGATGATTCATATCAGTGGCCGCTTTTCTCATTGTGTGTCATAGCCAGCCATATTTTCTAGTGCGTATACTTAATTGTGGCGGGTCTTGAGCGGTGTGCAATCACAGGTCTTCATTAGAGATTATGACGGTCCAGAAAATTTTAAGTATTAAAAGCTTGAAGACGACTGTTCATCTCACGGCTCGAGATATTCCAAGTCTCACAGCCACATAGGAGCACGGCTTTAACATTGGTGTTAAAAACTTTAATTTTGGTCGTGGTCGAGATATTTTGAACCTGGAGGGTCCAGATGAATTTAATTATTTTTTTCACGACTTGCGAAAACAAGAACATAATTTGAATCTCCTAC
Source organism: Stomorhina lunata (assembly GCA_933228675.1). Classification (NCBI taxonomy): domain Eukaryota; kingdom Metazoa; phylum Arthropoda; class Insecta; order Diptera; family Rhiniidae; genus Stomorhina; species Stomorhina lunata. The sequence goes on from OW121743.1 coordinate 12,116,349, forward strand.
ATATTCGACAAGGGGGTGTTATGGTCTGGGGCTATATCTTCTATTATGGTACCTGTAAGTTGCAATTTCTGACCATTAAAATCAAGGCGAATTGCTACAAGGGTATCCTATTCATGTGATCAGAAGTTGCCATTGCAACTCTATTTTAAGTTATTCGAATAACAAAAGTAAATAGAGATGGAAAGTCCTAGTTGGCCAGGATAGTCGTTGATGACCTTCAAAGCGCAAAAGCTGCCTTGTAAGATTTTATATTAAGTACAGAACCTACAAATCTCTTCTGGAACAAGGGGAACATTCAAATCTCTATGGATATTATTATCTGATGTATCAGGGGTGCAAGTTATTAAACATAAGATTCTTGACTGTCTTCTCTGTAATTTAACAATGTTCGAGGCAAAAGCTGTTCCCTATAACTGAATACCATACGTCCATATTGGTTTAATTATCGATTTGTCCAAAAAGACTCTGTAGTATGACTTCAGAGCAGATTGTAGGCCAATAGGTCAGTTAAATTCGGCGGTTTTAATTTAATCTGAATTATCTTGCGGTCAATGTGATGGGACCATATGAGACGGCGATCTAAATGTAAACCAAGACACCTAATGTGAAAACACTCGGAAAGGTTACTTTGGTTATCATGATTGCAGGTCAGTTATCTCTTCTAAGAGTTAACTTTAGATGAGTACGGATTTACCCTAATTTTCTATTTGTCCAGCCATATTTCAAGCTCATGAATTTGGAACTGTGATAATGCAGAAGCAATTTTGGGATCGGAGTGGATACTTATAAATTCTGTATCGGTAGAGACGTGCAGGTTAGCTGGTTGGTATAACTGCTGTAAAGATGATATATAATAGGGGGCCCAATATACCTTGTGGAATAAAATATTTTTTTTTTATAAAATTGTTTTTTCAACTCATATTACAAAAAATTACAAATTTTTTTACTTCATTGCCTTGGAACGGCACGACACAACCGAATTCAAAAATGCCAACTTAAAAGTAAGTCCAAAAAATAAAAAAAAAACAGATCAAAAAATATTTGTACAACAAGAAAAGAAATAATTATTTCAATTTATTTCGTACTACAATTTAACATTTTTATCCTATTTGATTAAGCGAATTCGTGTCTCCTTTTACTGAAGTCAAACGAGCTGATGCTGAATCCATAGATGTTTGTGACAAACCAATTCCTGATCGTAATTTATCAGTTCCTATATCCAATTTTTTGACGTCCTCCAAAGAAGAACAAATAGAAATCAGAGCGCAAAATATTAAGGCAATTTTAAGATTCATTTTGAAATAGATTTCAATACAAAACTAAATTCATTTCTGTTTTGTAAATGCTTTTATAGTGTAAACTAACCGTAACTGAGGATAATTAGATCTAGAATTTTATTTAAAATACAGTATTTTTCGTTTAGCTGCACATTCAAGTTTGCACGAAAATTTGTGCACTTACGCAAAATGTGCTGTTACGCACAATTCGCTTAGCTGCATTATTTATGCTATAAAATGAATTCACTTACCTGCATAAATGTGCTCTTAAGTAAAAGTTCATTTTTATTGTAATAATAGAATAATTTAATTATTAATTTCAACAAAAACAAAACAATTCATTTAAAAACAAAAGAGATCATACATAAGTAAATTCACGTAGTAAGTTATACATACATATATGTACATAAGCAATTTATGAACTACATATACTATACATAAAGAAGTACATAAACTATATCTGATTTGTTTTTGAAAAATATCATTAGAGTTAACTTTTTTGCCTTAACCCACGTCTAGACGAGCAATATCTATTGCCGCAAGACATATATAGTACATATAGTACAAGACAAATATAGTACGTGTGTCTCGCTCACGCTCATGTAAAAGGCCTACATTGCGGCAATGTTATTGCCGTCGTGAAGACGGGGGTTTATTTTTCCTCAAAAAAGCGATTTTCAACAAAAATTTTGTTTTGTTTTTATGAGGCACTTAAAAGTAATATTTTATACTAAAAATAAACATTATTGAACATAAATTGAATGCTGTTATTCAAAATTTGCACTTAAGCAAAATGCACGTACACGATTTTTTTTCATACAAATATTAACTATCATACATAATACTTTGTATTTTGTGCAGATAGGCAAAAAATGCAGTTAAGCGAAATGCAGGTAAACGAAAAATACTGTATTCCAAATGTAATATTTAATGGTTATATTATATATTAATATATTCCAGTGTTGTCAACTCAGTACTTTTGGCAGTGTTTTTAAATTTTTGTAGCGAACATTTTTAATGGCCAAAAATAATTTTTCATTACAAATTCTGCGAAAATAGCGTTACGATAATTGTGATCAGTACCTTATTACAAATAAAAAGCGTGAAGCCCAGGCAAAGAGGCTTTCCTCTAAAGATGAGAGCCTGATTTAAAGAGAAGTAAAGAAAATCCTTTACTTTCTGCCACAAAAATGGTCAAAGAAGTTTGGAACGGAGGTAAATCCAAAAACAGTAAAAATACTTCTTCAAAAAAAAAAAACGATTTTCCTGGCCGAGTTGCACGAAAAAAGCCTCTAATAAGCAATAAAAGACAAAGTGGCCGGCTTGTCTTTAATCGCCAATATATGACCAAGAATTTTGATTTTTTGACGAAAGCAAATTTAATTTATTTGGGTGTGATAGAAGAGGCAAAGTGTAGCTCTAACCAAGCACAGAGCTGGAAAGCAAGAATCTAATAAAAACTGTTAAACACGGTGGTGGATCGCTTATGGTTTGGGGATGCATGGCGGCCTCAGGAGTTGAAAATTTTCCATTTCATTGACGGAGTTATGAATAAGCATGTGTACCTTAATATTTTGAAAAAATTAAATTGAAATAAAGCGTTATACAATTTGACATTATAAATAATTTCCAATTTTACCCGGACAACGACCCTAAACATTCAGCATAAGTTGTAAAGAATTGGCAGCTGTAAAACTGTCCGAAGATAATCAAAACCACTAAAAGTTTCTACGCTATTGAGCATTTGTAGTACGAGCTAGTTCTCCGAGTGCAGGACAGGCAGTGTACATCGATTCAAAACCTGAAAAGTGCTCTACAGGAAAAATAGAACAACAGAAGCACTCTGTGGTTTGTAAAAAATTTGTAGAATCGAAAATTTGCCCAACCGATTTCAAGCTGTAAAGAATGAAAAAGGTGGAGCTACAAAGTTGTGTTCATACATTTTTCATACCCACCATCAAAAAGAATGGGGAGGTATATTGAGATTGTCATTCCGTTTGTAATTTGCTTAATATTGGCTCAAATCCTTATGAAATTCTAAGACGATTGAGCGATCTGTCCGTATGTCTGTCTGTCTGTCTGTTGTCGGCACGATAAAACCTTAACGAAAGGATATAGGTCACTGAAATTTGGCATAAATATTCTTCATTTCTTGGAAAATTTTGGTATTGAAATCGGGCAAAATCGGTTTACATTTGACTATAGCTCCTCGTCTAAACTAAAACCGGTTTACCTCATAACTCACTAGTTATTGAGTATTAGGCTATGTTAAACTTCTCTAACTAATGCCGTTCGGAGCCGGAGTTAAAATTAGTCTAAAAATAGAATCGGATGAGGCTTATTGTCTGAGAGAAGTGCCCCAATTGGAATGTCGTGGGAATTATATGTATATGTAGCGACTTTAAATGTGAGACTAAAAAGTGAGTTAGCCTTTGTATACATTTTATAAATTTGGATTTGGAGTATATTATTGTTTCCTAATAAAAGAACTTTTGTAATAAAATAAAAAAAAAATAAACTTTGTTTCCTTTCATCAGAAGTTTTTTTCATGTGTCTGCCCGATTTTAGATATGAGCGACTGTACATGAAAAGTTCATCCGTTGATGCAGTTTTGAATAAAATTAGATTAGTCGTTTTGTTCAAATAAGAAGAACGACCTAATCAGCAATTTCAAATTTTAAAAGAAAAGTTTTGAAAAATCGATGGAAAAAGCTGAGATTTTCATACTTAAGGCATAAAAAACACATAAAAAAAGTTTTACTGGAATGCAATTTTGACACCACCGAATTGTAAAATGCCAACTGACAAGGAAGTCAAAAAAAAAATAAAAGATTACAAACTATTTGTGCTACAACTAAAGAAATAATTGTTTCAATTTATTTTATACTATAAAAGCTTTTTATCCTATTTGATTCAGCGAATTTCTGTTTCCTTTTACTGCAGTCAAACGAGCTGAAGCGGAATCCATGGCTGATTGTGATAAACCAATTGACGATTTTACATCATCTAGTCCTGAATCCATATTTTCGCGGTCCATACTCAAAGAAGCACAAATAGAAATTAGAGCGCAAAATATTAACGCAATTTTAAGATTCATTTTGAAATAAATTTTAGTAGAAAACTAAAGTCATTTTGGTGATAGAATTGCTTTTATAGTATTAACTAACCGTAACTGAGGATAATTTGATCTAGAATTTTATTAAAAATATTCCAAATATTATATTTAAGGGTTATATAAAATATTATTTACTATATTCCGTTAATTTTGATGTTAAAAATTAAGCACGCTTCGGAAGGCGTTAATTTTTAGCAGCTGAACAACAAACAAAAAATCGGAAAACAATTGAATTTTATGAGTTAATACAGAATAATCTCAAGAAACGCATTTCCATCTCTGAATCGCTATGGCAACAAAATCAATGTGAAGCGAATGGTAAGTGCTGGCAATGCTGCTGAAAATAAAACTACTTACGACAACATCAAGCGAAATGATGTCCAAGCCAGGGTTGGCTGTCCGAAAGATTCTATGTCTTTATTGAGATTGGCGGGAAATCATCTAATACGATCTACGAAAATACAGATTTTAGTCAACAAATCGTTTAAGACTGCTTCTGTAGTCAAAGCACCTAGCGCTGTATCCAAAGTTACTTTTGAAATACTAAATACTTCGTTAAATAAATCAATGTCGGAATTTAAATATGGAAAATTCTTCCGAAGATACAACAATTAGAGCTCAAAATATTAGGCCTGTTTCTTTGATTTCTGGTCGAGTGAATTAAAAACGGCGAAAACTAACCATTGCTAAGTACAGGGTGTCCGTCAGGAAGGTAATTCCATTGTAATCGGTTAGTTTACCGAATATTTTTCCATAGTGAACCGCCGTAGTACAGGAGGTTAGTCATCCGCCTAGCATACCAGTGGTCCCGAGTTCGATCCCCGGCCAGACCCACTTGAAAAAATAAATAAATAAATTAAAAAAAGCGGCGGTTTACCTTATAACTCAACTAGCCACTGGTTTTTGAGTATTAGGCTATGTAAAACTTCTCTAACATGCAAATGCATTAGCCTTTCGGAGTCGGAGTTAAAACGTAGGTTCCTTTCAATGAGTCTAAAAATAGAATCGGATGCAGCTCATTGTCTAAGAGAAGTACCCTTTGTTCCAATTGGAATATTGTCTGGGTGTTATATATATATAAATGAAATTCTTAGACTAACGAGAGATGTCCGCTTGTTTGACTAAATGTCTGTTGCAGGCACGATAGGGCCTGAATGTAAAGAACTAGCTCAACAAAATTTAGTTTCATGGATAACTTTGGTATTGAATTTGGATGAAATCGGTTTACAATTGACGCATATAAACAACAGCAGAACTACTAAAAAATAAGGGGTTTCCGCCTGTCTGGCCGTCATAGCATCAAAATTTAACAACAGTATTTCTGATTTCTTGGAAAAGTTTAAAATTGAAATTGGGCAAAATCGGTTAACATTTGATTATAGCTTCCATATAACCCCACCCTTGGAATCACTTTAATATTATTAAATTAAACCGAATTATAATAGATATGACATTGAAATATAAAAAATAGACATTTTATGCAGCTATTGACCAGTTTAACAAATTTAATGGGAATCGGTCCACATTTGACCATAGCTCCCATATAAATACTCCCTCCGAAACCAGATATATACTAATATATATCAAATTATATTAGCTATTACGCTACAATTTGGCAATGATCAGGTTTTTATAACTGTCAGACAGTGTGTGAAATTTTATAAGAATTGAGGGATATTGGACCATAGCTCCCATATAAATCCTCCCTCGAAAAGCAGTTAAATGCTTATAAATATCAGGTGGTAGTAGCTATGATGCTAGAATTTGGAAGTTATCAGTTTGTTAAGACTATCCGGGAGTATACAAAATTTTGTGGAAATCGGTTCACATTTAACCATAGTTTTCATATAAACAGCTCTCCCGGAAATCAGCGGTTGTCACTTAAACGCTAATAAATAATGATACAGCTCTAGGTGATTTGATAACACAAGCAGTCGTAAACGTTTTATTAACTAATATCGCCTATAATTGAAGAAATGAATGTGAAGGGCATGTGGTTTCAACAAGACGGCGCTACATGTCATACAGCCAGAGAAACAATTCAATTGCAACATTAGTCATTTAAAAATTGCGTTCTAGTTGGGACACCCTTTATATGATTCCCCGCCAATCCTACCAAAGACAGGCCAAACCTTCGTAATTTATTTTATTTTCGTCAGCACTTACCATTAGCTTCAAAAATAGTTTGATTTTGTTGCTATAACCATTCAGAAATAGAAATTCGGTCCTTGAGATTTTTCTGTATTATCTCGTGAGGCACTCACACATCGATTTTTTGCATTCGTACATATTCAATTGGTTTCAAATGATTTCCTGTGCTTTGTTCACCTCCCAAAAATTATGGCCTTCCGAACAGTGATTTGTTTTTATCATCAAAATTACCGGAACGGAATCAAAATTAATAAAATATAATAAATAATATTTTATATAACCATTAAATTCAATATTTGGAATATGTTTAATAAAATTCTAGATCTAATTATCTTCAGTTACGGTTATTTTATACTATGAAAGCAATTCCATAGCTAAAACGAAAACACCTGAAAACACTAAATTTAATGTACCGTGCCCACTATTTAATTTAATGAAAATTGATTTTTAAACACCTGAGATATCGCTAAAACAGTAAAGTCGATATATGGCAAATTGAAGAACTTAAATTCTTTATTTGGTATTTTTGTAATATCTGGAAATATGGAACGATTTTGCTGAAATTTAATAGTGTGCTTTGTGAGAGGACTTTCTAAAATATACAATTCATGTTGGTATACCTCCTAGGATCTCCAGACATCTGATTTCAACACTGTGTATATCTTAAATTAGTGGTTTGGCTATTGAATATTGTGAAGAAATTATATCTATACATGACGGGCCTATATAAATTATATATCAGGAAATCTTCCTACTCAGCATTCTATTAAATTTAATCAAAATAGATAAATAAATACCTGAAATATCGTCAAACTCTAGGATACATTTTACCGACAAATTCTTTTTATTACTTAATTGGAGGTTTGGCGATGTCTCATGTGTTTATGAACCGATTTTGATCAAAATTAAATATAATGATTTTTGTAAGTCATTTTAATTTATATATCATGTAAATGTTTAGATACATATTTATGCTAGCGAGTGTATTTATTATAATGAACATTAACTCTGCTTACTCAATACACACACCTTAAATAGCAACTCTGTTTTATGAAATTTAATTTTCTATGAGACACCCTGTTTTGATTTTTAACAAAACAGCTGATCGCAGTTTTGTAATCACCAGAGAAACAACAAATTCATCACTTTTGATAAATTTTATAGAAAATAGTTAAATTCTAAAAGAAAATATGGCTTTGACACAAAGATTACTTAAGGAAATACTAGGCAAAACAGTCAAGGTAAAATTTAACTTGTTTCTTTTAGAAAAATCATTAAAATTTACCATCATTTCAGCTGCCAGTTACAGCACGTTTCTCTAGTTACTTGTCTTCCGACAAAGTGCGTTCCTTGGACGAATATCCCGAGGTAGAAGTTATGAAAAATCCACCAGAATGGAAGTATGTTGAACGTTTGCTGCCCAAAAAGGTAGTGCCTAAGATTGAACCAAAAGCAGAATATCACTCCGGCTGGAAACCACCATCTGTGGGCTTACACAATGTGGATAAATTGGAATACCATGTAGCTCGCTCCCGGAATCACATGATACCTGTTTACTTGGAGACAACATTCCGCGGACAGCGTCGCGTAACTGTGGTCAAACATGTGCAAGGTAATATTTGGCAATTGGAGAAGGAATTGCGCCAGCTGGTGGAAAAGGCCCGCAATGGCAAACTATGTGCTACACGAGTAAATGAAATGAGTGGTCAGGTTCGTGTACACGGTGATTATGTAGACCTTGTGAGAGAGCATTTGAAAGCCAAGGGCTATTAATTAAATAATTGTTTAATTTGTTATACAGGCAACTCCCGGTATAACGAACGATATAATGTCAGGCTCATTCGTAATATAGAAATATTCGTTATATCGCAAAGTTTTTATACTCTACACCACCATAGATATATTGGTCTGACACCACCTACTAATCTACTCATAATCAATAACTGAGTCGATTTAACGATGTCAGTTCGTTCGACTGCTGTTCAGGCTTGTCATCCATGTAATCTTCTTATTAAAGTCCCATTTTCAAGGATAATTTCATGAAAGTTAGTACAGACATCTTTTTTATAGTTAGACTAACAATACTGAAATCGGTTCTTTATTTCAGGAACCTTTCATAGGTCTGGCTTCTCGAAATTTAGATTTTGCCCTCAAATTTTATTATATTTATACAAAATTAAGAGGAAATATTTCTTTAAGATTTAAAAATCACTGTACAAAATTTTCGTTGGAATCGGTCAAAATCTTACGAAAACGACAATTTGATTCTTTTTTTTTGCACAGTTTACATATTTTTTACTTGCTTTTTTACTGTCTTTTTAGTGGGTTTTCAAATACACATTAATAAAATGTTTAAATTCATGGAAATTTTACATAACTTTTTTTATTATTCGTTATATCGCGTATTAAATTTGCTTAATATTCGCTATATAAGGTATTCAATGGAAAAAATAATAGCGTTCGTTATATCCAATTTTCGTTAAATCGGGATTCGTTATACCCGGCTTTGCCTGTATTTAAATTTTTGAATGCGTGTGTTTTTTTTTATTTTAATCATAGTTTCACACTTAAAAAGAATTTAACTTAAAAACTAAACAAAAAAAAAATTAAGATGACTCCAGGTTAGTCTTTCCTCTATGTTATACGTTAGCAATTTTAAATTAAAAGGAAGGTAGTTTTTTTTTTGTGTGATGTGTTATTTATGGTCATGTGGCTGTTGTACCCACTGAACCCACCACTGTAGAACGTTTTAGTGCCTTACGTATAGTCGTCCAGTCTTCTAAAATATCTTCCTCGTGAAGCATGTACACAATAAAGGGACCATTGACGGTAACCGCTTTCTTACGGGCCGGCCCTCTAACTTTACTGTGACGTTTATCATTGCCCCAGTCATCCCAGGATATATCCACGTTATGGCGATCTTCCTCCAGCCGTCTGATCTTTTCCATTAGATCGTCGTAAAGTTGATCTAACGCCAATTGTTTTTCGCTCTGCAAAATAAGAAAAAGTTGATTTATTAAAAAATTCATCATCATCAAAATCATGAAAGTTCAATTATAGACGACCGGGCTTAGGGCCATATGATATTTGAAGACAAATTACAAAGGTCAACAAGATTTCTACACCATTTTCAATTGAAATTGACCAATTGAAAATTTCTCAATTTCAATTTAAGAATTAAACCTCATTTTCAATTGGACTTTTCTCAATTTCAATTGAAATTTTTTCAATTTAAAAATTCTCGATTTCAATTGAAAATTTCAATGTAACATCGATGGCAATGAAATAACCGATGATATAGCAAGACCTAAACCTGATTTGTAGAAAACTCAATTTTAATAGTCCAATTATTCTTAAAGATCAAGCCGATTTTGTAGCTTTATGATCCGAAGGGATGTAGTGGATGTTGGATACCAAACAATGGTTCTGATTGGTCTTCACTTGGTAAGGCCTGACTTATCTTGGTTATTTTTCATCCAAACTGTAGGCGCTGACCTCCTCGTGGTATCACTCGGGGAACTACGTTAACACTCCCATAAGAACTATAAACATGAAGAACTATAAACATGTCGGGTTGGTAACCCACTCCTGGAAAAAACATTTACTATGAAAAACCAAAAATTAGAATAAAAACAGCACCCTTATGTTAGAAGAGGATATAAGAAACTTCGATGGATAGACCAAGTAGAGGAAAATCATTAATAGCTTGGCATCCGAAATTGGAGAATATGCGCACAAGATCGAAGCGCATGGAATTCTAAAATGTGCTCGGGCTTTTACCTTAACAGGTTATAAATACAGGCCATTTAAGTAAGTAAGTATTTAAGAAGAAGAATACCTTACGACTGCTTAATAAAGACTTTGGAAATTTTAACAATTTTAAAAATTATAACCTCTTAAATAGTTATGTTGAGGCCCTACGCTCCAGAGGGAGTCAAGGATAATAGAAATATTTGCTACAATATTTCAATTTCATATGAAAGATATTTTCAGAACAGACCTGTTAAATACTTTTCTTCTTTTATGCGGAATAAACACAAATCATTAGTAATTATTATTGGCAGAGATATAATACTGCTGTGCTATTGGCAATGGCTCCAGCACTACTTGCCTATTTTGCCCTAGCCAATAATATCTACTATTAACATTTAACATAAAAAGTTCCTACGAAATCTACTAGTAGACTTTTTTACTATTGACTTTGTACTGACTTTGTTATTCTTTCGTTTCAAATAAAGATTTTGGAATCAAATTGCGGCATATTGAGATACATATAGGTTGAGACACTCGTTGACAATGTCGCCAGAAATATACTAGAATAGGCGTCTCTACATTTTTCTAGTCCAGTACTGAAGAAAAATTGGGGACTTCGTAACAGAGACACATGGCTCTAGTTTCACTATAGGGAATGTACTTATTGGTGAACCGCCATGTTAACCCAGGTCAGTCGTCTCCACCTAGCATAACAGAGGTCCCAATTTCAATCCCCGGCCAGACCCGCTTGAAAAAATAAACTTTCAAAAAACAAGCGGTTCAGCTCATAACTCAGCTAGCCACTGGTTATTGAGTATTAGGCTATGTAAAACTTCTCTAACTAATGCTTTGGCCATTCGGAGCCGTAGTTAAAACGTAGAACCCATTCAATGAGTCTACAAATAGAATCGGATGCAGCTCATTGTCTGAGAGAAGTAACCCTTGTTCCAATTGGAATATCGTGGGAATTATGTATGTAATGTAATTATTGTTATACTTACTTCAAAATTTTGTAGGGCAGCTTGTTCTTCACTTAAAAATTTATGTTCTATATTTTCTATTCTATAACGTCTTAGAATTTCCGCCACTTCTATGCGATTCTTATAGACTTTATCCAACTCTTTCAAGGGCTGTAAATACTCTTCCGAACGTCCATTACGCACTTCGGCCGATTGACGCTCTATTTGATTAATACGTTCCGTATAGTACTGCTCGCGCAGCTGACTAAATTGTTTTTCCAAATGATCTAATAAAAAGAAAACATCAACGAATGCCATTTGAGACAAAAGACAGACTCACCTAAAATTTCTAAACATTCTGTCCGTCGCCTCTCAATTTCATTGGCATCCATTTCCGAGGAATCATCTGATTCAATTTCATTGGCCTCCTCATCGCTGGACTCATGACCCTGACTAGAGTTGGAATGCTCAGATTCGGCACCAGATACGTCACCTTCTGCATCAGATTCACCACCATTTTTGACGGGCATTGCTACAGATTTCTTTTCGTTTTTGTCGGCTCAAAGAAAAGTGTTATGTTTGTTTTTTATAAATTTTAGTTAAATAAATTTTGAAACTAGTTTTATTTTAATATTATTTCAGTTTTTCTTAACAAACAAAAAATTATTTCTGTCCCTTTGCTTTCTTTTTTGTAAATGTCAAAATATGATAATTGAGTATGTTTTAATAGAAATAGTAACAACATGGAAAGAAATACTAAAAACAGGGTGTGTCACATATGAATGATTTTTATTTAATATAAATATGAGATATAGATGGCGCCTAAAATTAAAAAATAAATCGCAACGATATTTAATAATCGTAGTACGTCTAATGAAGATACATTTTTAATATTTGTTTTAAGGAAAGGGACAATACATACGAGAAATTACCAACATTTGGCTGTGATAAATCTTTAACACCATCGAATTGTCTTAAATTTAGAAACATATCTCACATATCCCAAGGCAGAGGCTAATTCAAAATATGGACTAAATGCAAAAAAAAATGTCTAAGGCTAGTTGGTCTTTTAAACATAAACTTAATTGTCGTATCTATTAAAGTTCAATACTCATAAGCAATTTAGTCACTTTTAGACTTACTATAAAATTAAAAATCACAAACTATTTGCGCTACAACAAACGAAAAATAATCGTTTCAATTTATTTCATATTATTATTCAAAATTCACATAACAGCTTTTTATCCTATTTGATTAAGCGAATTCCTGTCTCCTTTTACTGAAGTCAAACTGGCTAACGCTGCATCCAAGGCTGATTGTGATAAAGCAATTCCTGATTTTACATCACTTACTCCGGTATCCAATTTTTCGTTGGTCTTCTGCAAAGAAGAACAAACTGAAATCAGAGCGCAAAATATTAAGGCAATTTTAAGATTCATTTTGAAATAGATTTCAGTACAAAACTAAATTCACTTTTGTTTTGCAAATGCTTTTATAGAGTAAAAGAAGCGTAGCTGGGGATAATTAGATCTAGAATTTTATTAAAAATATTTCAAATATTATATTTAATGGTTTTTTAAATTTTATGGAATATATTCCGTTAATTTTGATTCAGTTCCGGTAGTTTTTGGCAGCTGAACAATGCATAAAAACTCGTTTGGAACCAATTGAATATGAAGGAATGCAAAAATTCAATCTATGGGTGCCTCACAATTCCGAATTTCTACCATCGCTTCAAAAATATATCGATTTTGATGCTATAGCTTTTCAGAAATAGAAATTCGGTCCTTGAGATTTTTCTATATTAACTCTTGAGGCATCCATATATCGATTTTTTTGCATTCGCATAATATCAATTGGTTCCAAACGATTTTTTGTGCTTTGTTCAGCTGCTAAAAATTATGCCCTTCCGAAGCGTGACAAATTTTTTCAATCAAAACCACCGGAACGGAATAAAAATTAACGGAATATATTAAATAATACCATTAAATTTAATATATAAAATATTTTGAATAAAAATCTAGATCTAATTATCCTCAGTTACGCTTATTTTTTTTTTACTATAAAAGCAATTCCATCACAAAAATGACTTCAGTTCTTCGCCAAAATCTATTTCAAAATGAATCTTAAAATTGCCTTAATATTTTGCGCTCTGATTTCTCTGGGTTCTTCTTTGGAGGACCGCGAAAAAGTGGATGCAGGAGTAAGTGATGTAAGATCAGGAATTGGCTTATCTCAATCAGCTTTGGATGATGCATCAGCCAGTTTGACTTCAGTCAAAGGAGACGCGAATTCGGTTAATTCATTAGGATAAAAAGCTGTTATGTAAATATTAAATAGTATGAAATAAATTGAAACAATTTTTCATTTGTTGTATCACAAATAGTTTGATCTTGTTTTTTTGGGAACTTCCTTGTCAGCTGGCATTTAAGAATTCGGTTGTATCGTATTGTTCCAAGGCAATTAAGTAAAATAATTGTCTTGTTCAACAGCCAAAATTATATTCAACTTGAACTATTTTTTATGTGTTATAATACCCAAAGTCCTTCATCTATTCTTCATCTCAATTGTGGACACTTACCTCCTCGTAGTATCACCCGGGAAACTACGCTAACACCCGTTAATGTAGTAAGCTAACATGTGCCGCGAGTTCTCCCATAAGAACTATAAAAATATGGTTCAGGACGTCGGGCTAGTAGCCCATTCCTGGAAAAAACAATTACTATAAAAAAGATAAAAATAGAATAAAAACGGCAGAGGACGTCCGTATCTGCGATGGAAAGATCAAGAAATTGGAGAATATGCACACAAGATCGAAGCGCAAGGAGTTCAAAAATATGCTCGGCCTTTGACCTTAATAGGTTGTTAATATAGGCCCTTTTAGTATGTAAGTCATCCCCAAAGTACAAAAACACCAGAAATTTTAAATTTTCTTTTAAAATTTGGAATTTTGAAGAGGCCGTCCTTACTTGGTTTAACATATTTTGAAAACGACTAATCTAATTTTATTGAGAAGTACATCAATGGTGAACCGCCGTGGTATTGCAGGTTAGTCATCCGCCTAGCATACCAGAGGTCCCAAGTTCGATCCCCGGCCAGACCTACTTGAAAAAATAAATTTTCAAAATAGCAAGCCACTGGTTGTTGAGTATTAGTCTTTGTAAAACTTCTCTAACTAATGCCGGAGTTAAAACGTAGGTCCCTTTCAATGAGTCTAAAAACTATTGGCCAGTATATCAAATTTTATGGGAATCGGTCCACATTTGACCATAGCTCCCATATAAATGTACCCTCAGAAACCAGTTTAATGATCCTTCTTAATACTTTTCAACTATTTAGAAGGAATCAATGAAAATGGGTCTAGTTGAATCAAAAACAAAACTTTGATGGTTTCTAAAGGGTGTCCCAACTAGAACGCAATTTTTAAATTTTAAATAAAACACAGATATTTAAAAAAAAATTCGTGAAACTTTATTATATCGTAAAGTAGACAAAATGAGGTTATGTATGGAACAAGATATCGTGCAGATGGCCGCTGCGGCTTTGCGGGCACACACGCAATCTTTTAATGAAATTTTCAGTGTCCTTTTTGCATAAATCATCTTCAGTGACGAGTCCAATTTCCATCTTGATGGCTTCGTCAATAGGCAGAATTGTCGCATTTGGGGTGAGGAAAATCCTCGAGTGATGCGCGAGAAGCAAATGCATCCTCAACGTGCAAACAGTCAATGGTTTCTTTGGGGTTTTTTGAAGTCGATGTTTTACGCGTATAAGCCGACGATGACTCAAGCCTTAAAAGAGCAAATTGGACGTTGCATTAATGAAATACCGCAGCATTTATCCAAAAAAAGGTCATTGAAAATTTCATTAAAAGATCGCTTGGGCGCCAGCAAAGCCGCGGCTGCCACCTGCACGATATCTTGTTCAATACATAACCTCATTCTGTATACTTTACGATATAATAAAGTTTCACGATTTTTTTTTTTTGAAATATCTGTGTTTTATTTAAAAATTAAAAATTGCGTTCTAGTTGGGACACCCTTTACAAACAGACAGTCCAATAGAATTCGACCACATGTGATCGTTGAGAACTATAACTTTGAGGTTTGCCTTGGTACCGCCGTCAACAGAAATAACGACATAAGTTTCGAAATCAAACTTAGAATAATATTTATTTGCTAAGTTGGCAATGTCAACCGATACTATTTTTCGGCCTAAGCGGGGCAGCTTAGGAATAAAATCCTCTTTATAAGAACTAAAATTACACTCTAAATGGTACTGAATCATGTCATGGAATAGCAGATAAAGCTATTCTTGGAATTTTTGAGTGGAAGATTCTACGAAAAATGTATGGACCAATCAGGATCAACAATGAATATCGACACCGATTTAATCATCTGCTGTATCAGTTATATGCTGACATTGACATAGTAAAATGCATTAGACAACAGCGGTTGAGTTGGCTAGCAGGGATGGCAAACATGGTACAATTGTACTTTTTATACCCTTCACCACTATAGGTGGAAAGGGTATTATAAGTTTGTGCTAATGTAGGTAACGCATAGAAATATTTGTCTTAAACCTATCTTTTAGTATACCAATAGGCTTAGAATCACTTTCTTAGTCGATTTAGACATGTCAGTCCGTCCGTCCGTCTGGCTTGCTGGACCCCATGTAAACCGTGTAATCAAAGTACAGGTCGCAATTCTAAAGATAATTTGATGAAATTTGGCACAGATAATTTGATAGTAGGAACATGACTATTGAAATTCGTCAAAATCGCTCCATTATTTATGGTACCTCCCATAGGTCCCACTTCCCGGAATTGATATTTTGGCCACAAATATGAAAATTTTTTAATGAAATTTAAAACAAATAGTGCTTATGTAAACCAAAATCACTGTACCAATTTTCGTTGCACATTTAGCCATGTCCATCCGTCCGTCTGGCTGGACCCTCATGTAAACCGTGTAATCAAAGTACAGATCGCAATTCTAAAGATAATTTGATGAAATTTGGCACAGATAATTTGATAATAGGACCATGACTTCTGAAGTTCATCAAAATAGGTCTATTATTTATGGTACCTCCCATAGGTCCCACTTCCCGGAATTGATATTTTGGCCACAAATATGAAAATTTTTTAATGAAATTTAAAACAAATAGTGCTTATGTAAACCAAAATCACTGTATCAATTTTCGTTGCACATCGGTCCACATTTGACCATACGTGGTTCCCATACAAACTCTCTGTCAAAACGCACTAAATGAGACAAAAATCACTAAAACGCTCATAAATCTGAAGATAATGAAAATTTTGAGTTTTTTTTTTTGCATGTATAATTTCTGTATTCAATTTGTCAAATTTCAAGATAATCGGTCCACATTTGACCCTAGCTCTCATATAAGTCCAAATGACGAAAACAGCTTAAATATATAAGTTTTGAGAAAATGTTTTTATGATGGCAAAATTTAGCAAATATTTGTCTTTATATAGGAAAAATAACACCTTTGACCTAAGTGGTGAAGGGTATCGTATGGTCGGGCTTGACAGACTATAGCACTTTCTTACTTGCTTTTCTCTTGTTCTGTTTAAAATAATTTTTGTTATGGAACACTAGACGCTAATTAATTAGTTTACACGACAGGTTCCTCTAATTGAAAAATATATTAATAATATAGTAATTAACGCCATTTATTTATTCCCTTATTATTTATACTTATGCTACACATATCGCTCATTTGCATGTATAATGACATAAATCAAAAATGTTATTCTGAAAAATTTGTTTCACTTTTGGTACCCGATACCAAAGTTTATTAATATGTCGTCGGGAAAGATATATAAAAGATATATAAAGATATATAAAAGATATGTTAAAAACCCACTAATAAGAAAATTAAAAAGTTTTTTGCTTCTCCTGAAAAATCAGTATTTTGCAGATAAACCATTTTAGATATAGGCCAATGTTGGGCAAAGTCTCTGATTTTCTCTTATTTTGTATTTTGTTACCCCTAGGGTAAGCAAAATACGAAATCAGAGAGATTTTGCCCTACATTAATATAGACCGACGATGTATAAGTTCATTTTTAGGATTGGTCTACGGCCAACTAAATGAAATACAATACTTTTCGGTTATATTGGGCTTGTACTAATATTTATAATGAATAGAAATATTGGTCTAAGATCCACCTTTTAGTATACCGATCGGTTCAGAATCACAAGCAAAGCCCTTCTGCCTGCTAAAAATAAGATAGGGCTCAAATGGAAGGAACTATAAGTAAAATTTTACTTATTCAATGAAAAGTGTGTTAATAAAATTGAATGAGTTCCAAAGCAGCAAATTTTGATTTAAGTCACTATTTACATAAATAAGCGTTATAAATATTGCGTCTGCGTTACGTATATTCTAAGTAATTTTAATATAAATCTTTTGTCTTAATGTTGATTTGGTTTAAATCAATTTAAAAGCCTTCGAAATAAATTTTTATCATTTTGATAACAAAGTTTTATAAAAAAAATTTTATTATTTTGATGAAAGTGATGGATTATAAACGAAGTTTTCTAACGTATTTCATTGTTTATCTGGGCGTAGTAACGGAAGTATTTGGCGGTGTAAGTTGGAACTGAAAAGGTTCGTTTTTAAATTGTGTAAATATTAATTGGCCATAAGAAAGGTCTCTTAGTTTCGAATTCCAAAATAATGGTATTAAATCCTGATCATTTTCAACCGATTATAATTTTCAACTTTGGACATGGATTAAAATAATAAAAGGCCATTTTAGTAATAAAGCCCTATTAAAGACCCATAATACAAGTTTACAAATTAAGGTAAATTTTTGGATCAGAGCATATGACAACATATCTTGACGTTCATTGAATTCAAATTCGAGTTTCGATTTTCAAAATGAGTTCTAGTTTGTGAGTTCGCGCATGTTGGCAGCCCTGCTTAATGACAGTCAGCTGTTGGCATCGCTAGAAACATTTCTTTCTAAGTAACCGCAAATCTCCGGATCTCAAGCAGATAATCTACAGTTTGTTGATGTTGACGGCACAAAGATTTGGCGAAAATCGAAAAACTGTTGGATTTTAATACGTTAAACAGATACCAAATAATACAAGCGGCTCAGTTCGACTACTCTTTATTTCTAATTTAAAACTTTTTAATGAATAAATGGAGATTAATTGTAAAAAATGTTTTATATTTTATATCTCGAAAACTAGAATTAATATCAAAAAACGGAGTGTAGATTCGGATTCAAACGTCGGTTACGTAACTTTTGATATTAGTTTGGACAAGATTAACTAGACAAGATTAAAAGTAATAATTAATAAAATTTTCCTAAAATATTTCTTTACAGGCCACCGAAAAGCAAATGTGGGATGCAGCTAATTTGATGAGAGACGTATGTTTGCCAAAATTTCCAATGGTTTCGAAGAAAACAGCTGATGACATCAGAGAGGGTACAATACCTAACGAAAAGGATCCAAAGTGTTATATCAATTGTATCTTGGAATTAATGCAAACGGTAAATGTTACAGTACATATTTGTCTTATTTTTTTTCGAAATTCGTGCGTTAATTCCTATACTTCCCATAGGTTTGACTTTGCGACATAATGATTTCGGCCCCTCACAGCCAATAATTTGGAGGTTAGGTTAAAGTGTCAGTCTTGTAATAAGGCGCATTATAAAGAATATGAAGCCTATAGTGTTACCACAGAAGTTAGCAAAACTTTCTTCGTTGAACCACCGGAATTCGTTCGTTATTTCGGGTGCTTTCAATAGGACTGACTTCCCGAAATAAAGATTTTGGCATCTCACAGCCAATAATTTATAGGTTAAGTTAATGTGTCAGTCTGGTAATATTAGACAATTAGACCATGAAGTCCATTGTGTTACCACGGAAGCTAGCAAAAAGCATATCCCTATCTTTTACAGTTGAACCACCGAAATTCGAGCATTATTTCGGGTACTTCCAATAGGACTGACTTCCCGAAATAAAGATTTTGGCATCTCACAGCCAATAATTTATAGGTTAGGTTAATGTGTCAGTCTGGTAATATTAGACAATTAGACCATGAAGTCCATTGTGTTACCACGGAAGCTAGCAAAAAGCATATCCCTATCTTTTACAGTTGAACCACCGAAATTCGAGCATTATTTCGGGTACTTCCAATAGGACTGACTTCCCGAAATAAAGATTTCGGCCTCTCACAGCCAACAATTTGTAGGTTGGGTTAATTTGTCAGTCTGGTAGTAAGACACAATTGGACTATGAAGTCCATTGTGCTATCAAGGAAGCTAACAACTTCCCTAACTTCCTCTGTAGAAAAATCCAGATTGTTAAAAAAGGCAATGAGTCGGCGAATATCAACAGACATTAACTGTAAGGAGTCCCAAGTCTTGCTTGCTTGCTCCTCTGGTCTACAGTTTCCTGGAATGTTCATTTAGCCCAGAAACCATATAATATGAATAATAATCTACAAGGCCATCTTCTTGAGAAATCTTAGGCAATTAAGGACTTTGCATCTAAACGACAGAATCTATAAAAAAATTTCTTTGGCTTAGATTAGGTTAAGGTGGCTGATGACATATTGTGCGTTCTTGAATATGATCTCTTTGTGTTACCTGCAGGGGGTAGATAAGAAGGCTCAATTAGGATCTGCCAGATGCAATCATATTAATATTTGAGATCTTAGATAGATCGTGCCGTAGCCCAGAGTAGCCCAGACGATAAGCTCTATGATCTGCAGTGGCAGAGGAAGTGAATGACAGTTTCTTCCTTCTTTGCTTGTAAGATGTCTCGCCATCTCATTTAGGGCCCGGTATTCGCAAATCGGACCTAAAATCTTAAAGACGTAAGATAACGAATGAATGGTGGATTGACTATCAGTACAGAAACGAATATCTCTAATGAGGAAAGATGCATCGGAAGCTATTGGAAAGTCTCAGGAAAATAATTTAAAGTATTTCCAAGATCGTCACAGCCCAGAAAAGTTTATTAAACTTAATATTTAACTTAATAGGGACTTAATAAAGTGTATCCCAACAAGAATGCAATTTTTAAATTTGGCGCGATTCGAAGTGTCATTGTTCGACATTTGAACAATTGTTATTGTTTGCTAGTAGAGCGCTACACGAATGAACAACGCATTCTCATTGTGAAATTGTTTTACCAAAACGGTGAAAGTTTTACGGCTACAGTTCGCAAATTGTGATCAATTTGGGATCACAATAATGCTCCAAAAGAGTCCAGTGTAAAGAGATTAATGGACAAATTTGCCGAAACTGGGTTTTTTAGTGATGTAAAGATAACAACGAGCCTTCGACCTGGTCGATCGACCGAAAATGTCGCAGCAGTACGTGATGATGTCGCTCAAACTCCACCCACCTCAATTCGACACCGAGCTCCGCAAATTGGTGTCTCCAAATCGACTATGCAGCGAATTTTGACGAAAGATTTGCATCTTCATGCGTGCAAAGCTCAATTGACTCAGGAACTGAAGCCAGATGACCATGGACAGCGAAGGTAGTTCGTTAATTGGGTATTGGAGAGACAACATGAAAATGCTAATTTTGCCGATAAAATCATCGTCAGTGACGAGGCCTATTTCCATCTTAATGACTTCGTCAATAGGCAGAATTGTCGCATTAGGGGTGAGTAAGATACGCGAGTGATTCACGAGAAGCAAATGCATCCTCAACGTGTCACTGTGTGGTGTGGATTTGGGCTAGAGGAATCATTGGACCTGTTTTTGTGAAACTGATGCAGGTCAAGTGCAAACAGTCAATGGTGTTCGGTATCGTGAAATGATAACCAGTTTTTTCTTGCCTATAATTGAAGAAATGAATGTGGAGGGCATGGGGTTTGAACAAAACGATGCCACATGTCATACTGCCAGAGAAACAATTCAATTGCTACATCAGTCATTTCCCGGTCGTGTTATTTGGCGTTTTGGAGACCAGAATTGGCCGCCTAGATCGTGCGACTTAACACTTGTAGATGTTTTTCTTTTGGGTTTTTTGAAGTCGATGGTTTACGTGAATAAGCCGACGACGACTCAAGCCTTATGAGAGGAAATTGGACGCTGCATTAATGAAATACCGCAGCATTTATGCATAAAGATCATTGAAAATTTCATTAAAAGATCGCGTGTGTGTCAGTAAAGCCGCGGCTGCCATTTGCTCGATATCTTGTTCCATACATAACCTCATTCTGTCTAATTTAAAGTATCACGATTTTTTTTAAATATCTGTGTTTTATATTAAATTTAAAAATTGCGTTCTAGTTGGGACATCCTTTAGTCTTAAAAAATATTGTTCAGAAGCAATTACGTTACGAAATATCTGAGGTGGAAAAAAGTCAATTGACACAATTACCCTAGAGGCGTAGTAGATTCACTTCGCTTAAAAAAATGGTTCAAAGTAAAGGACGAGCACGAAAATTACGATTTTTTGGAAGAAGAGTTTTTACAAGATTTGCCACAATAAAGGTCGATTATTTAGTCAGGTCGGTCGAAATTGAAGTGATCTCTAATGTGGTAACTCTTTTAACTATTGTTATAAGTATGGCAACTCCAAGAATTTGTCATTGACAGGTGGCATGCAACCCTGCCACCTTTTGGCTTTTCCGTTTTTGTATTTTGTTTGTGTAAGGACTTACACGTTTTTTTAAGAATAAACACTTTAAAACTTTTTATTTGAATGACAATCAGTCCACATTTGATCTCAGTGTCATATGATCGGTCTTAAATGACCATAATACTTTTGTTACTATATTTTTAATTCTATTTCTATTCTAGATGAAAAAAGGAAAATTTAACTTGGATGCAGCTTTGAGACAAGTCGAAACGCTAATGGAGGATAGTTACAAGCCGGAGTATAGAAAGGGTTTGGCGAAATGCAAAAATGAAGCAAATGGCATTAAAAATCACTGCGAAGCCTCTTATTTGATGTTAGTATGCCTTAGAAAGGAAATAACGAGATTTGTATTTCCCTGAGGTAGAAAATAAAACTAGTTTTAAGTTTTAAATATATTATAATATAAAAATCAATAGTTTTAGGTAAATTTGTGTAATTTTTTTCCAAAACTTTTACCCCCTAATTCGCAGACGAATTAAAAAAGTATTAAGACTTATTGTAGGAAATTTATATGGAAAATTTGAATTATAAACTTGTCAGAGTTTTATATTTCTCTTATGAATTAGAGGTTAAGTCTATAATTTAACTAAACGTTTTGCTTAACACTTCATCGCTAGTTCAATGTTTACATAAACTTTTTTCGAATATAACCTATAATTTTATAATCAACTTAAAACAAAACTATATTTATTTAAATTTCATTACTTTTTATTTTAAATGACTCTATTCTCAGAAATAATTTCAACAGAAAAATCGTTAACAAAGATTTATATAATTTTGTAATTTTACAACTCCCTTCCGTTTTAATCATAGAGCAAAAGCTGACAAAGCTTGTTATGATGTAGAACAACTTATGTTTGTTCAGAATTTATGTCATAACATAAATTATTGCATATACTTGCAGTTCTACCTTGTTTGCATGCGTTTTATGAGTTATCGCCAGTTTTATAATTGTATGTTTAATTCCAACACTTGTCAACATTCAATATTTTGACATGATGACTGTCAGCTATCATTTAATAAAATTCAAAGTTAATATGTAACTAAATCATTTATTTGTTAACACTTTGGACTTTAATGGCGGCAAATAGGTTAGGCTATAAAGAGGGAGACTAGTCCCATGATTAGAGGCATAGTCATAGCTTTTTTAGAACACTGAAGTGGCTCAACTATCCCTAGATAGATTTATTATTTCATGTTCTCCAGCCGATTTGATTTATTTTACATCGACAGCTTGTTAATGCTAAAGGACTTAACGCCCATGCAATTAAAGAAATTGATGCTTAGCATAAATGGGACTCGAACATAGGTAGAATATATGTTATGCTTAGTAGTCAACATGATAACCAAATAAGCGGCAGCACCCTTAAAGTAATATTACAAAGAACCTAGTAGATTAATATAAGAAACCCCAAGGGGATTGGATAACATGCGGTATATAATCACTGAAGTTGCCTGAACACTCCTAGTATTTGGGAAATTACTGTAATGAGACATCTATGACAGTATTGCACCAAGCTAATTTTGGCTGTTCCCATAGCAATTGTAACCGAATCTTCTTCTTCTTCTGGGCCTCACCAACCGAATCTTAACCTCTAAAAACATCTGAAACGGAATGTGATCTAACCGGAAATAATCTCAAATGGTGAACTACAAATGGTAGCGAATGTAGTGATTTCCTGAACATTAAGCCCTAATATGAGAAGGTAGACCAAAGTAGTCTTTATTCCCAAAGCGGTTAAATCTTTTCATGCGAGACCGACAAATTTAAGACGAATAACCTTGTCTTCGTTCCCTTGAAGATATCGGAGAGACGAATTTTCAGGCATCTTAGATACGATATCGACCAGAAGATCGTGTTAGCATGTTTATTCCACTGAAGCAGCTCTGCCTTGATGGGATTCCTTAAAGATTCACTCGCCATAAAGTAGTATATAGTGATAGCTTTTCTATATATTAAAGGAGCTTCTAAGAAGGCAACGATAGCTAAATCTCTACTTTATCTAGAATTTGAAGTTTGTAATAGAAGCTTGTGACGATCTTCCGTTACAGGGTGTCTGATGATGGCAAATTTATATTTTTAAATTCGATTATTTCAAAACTTAATAAACGGTACGGAGGTAGATTGGCGCCGTCGGAATTTTAGACTGTGTGGATTTGTCGCCTTACTGGGACTTCCAGGAGCGATTATTCATAAAATTTTATAAATTATCTGAAGTTTCATTCTTTTAAACATTCAAACCGTTCTAGAACTCAAAGAAAGTGACAGTGATTTACGCAGACATTTTTGTGACACATTGTTGGAGCGTTTTCGCACTCTAAATCCCACTTTTGAAACGACGAGGCTCAATTTCACTTTAACGGCCCCGTCAATAAGCAACACTGCCGTTACTGGTCTTCAAATGCTGTGGCATACACAACCAGAGCTTTGATGAATTTGGGGAAAATTTCCCCAAAAAACTGATTAGTCGTTTTGGGGACATACCATGAGAGATCAGCGGACTGTTTTTGAATATAGGATGAAGAATTCAGAGACCTTATGTCATCTTGGTTATTCAAACTGGTGTGAGGATATTACATCTCATCCGATAAGCTACTTCCTAAATTACCGAAATTTAGGACTTAAAAACACTAAAGTGATCAGGTAGCTTTCGTGTTCGATTGTTGATATCGCCGCAGAAGTTGTCGTTTCTATGATACTTATATCCAGAGTTAGCATACGCAAATTGCATTTAGTCCATCTGATCCACAAACTTACCATTCGCGGCCAGATGTTGAATTAAGGAAGACAGAATGCAGAAACTAAAGTAGCTAAAGAAGCTTTCCTGCTAATAAAATAGCTACTTATGTTTAGAGATAGCCTGAAACTCAGCTTCTTGTCCAGCAAAACCCTTGGCTCTGTCAGCAAAAAGAGATTTCCAAGAAGATAGGTTCAACTGGTGGAATTTTGTACCTCATGGCGAACAGAACTAATTCAGAATTTTCTTGGTAGTGGGAAGGGTGGATATCTCGGATTGTACTCAGAAAGTTTATTTTAACTGGTATTCGATTCTGACTTCAACATCAAAGTAGGTTCAACTAGTGAAATTTTGTACCTCAAGGCGATTCAGAACTAATTCAGTTTCTCTTCCATCATAGTCGGAAGGGTGGATGTCTCGGAGTGTACTTAAAAAGTTACCTTTAACTGCTTCGATTTTGTCTTCAACAGCAGCTAGGGATTACCGTTGAACTCTCAACAAGAAGACTAAGAAGCTTAATATTGATCTTATTTCGGTGCCGAGACATGAATATAAAGAAAGACAGACCATGTAGGAAGCAAGATTTAAAACTACTTTACAAATTCCAGAAGCACTAGAGTATTGCAAGTTCCTACTGCTAGAGGGAGCATGTAATTTATCTAAAGATATAAGTATCGTCCTCTTTCCGATGATTTAGTTATTCCAGACAAATGACAGCTTAAAAACATTCTTACCTATAACAGTCACTATCAAGACCCGATGTAATCTTACTTGTGTCAGTCATAACAGAACACTTTCCATCATAACAGAAGATACGCGGTAGGGATGAAGGTGGTAACGACATGACAATCATGTGCCCTGTTCTGTCGTATAGAACGCAAACCCGTCAACACACATCAATGTTGATGTGAAGGTATATTTAATTATCTTAGGAGTTTGGTATCTGCTGCCCCCGACGAGGATATTGAATCCCGTCTTAATAAGGCAAAATTTGCATTCGGCATTCTCTGAGCTTTGCAAATCTCGGCAAATATCAACAACAACTAAGTTACAAATATTCAACTCGAATGCCAAGTCCTTCCTCTATTAGGGTTGCAAAACTTGGAAACGCATAAGTGTCATCGATATGGGCCTGCAAAACTTTGCAAACAAATGCTTAAGGGAAATCCTTAATTTATGGTGTCCGAATCATATAAGAAATGAAGATCTGCTAAAAGCGACAAACCAAATTCTAGCTTTTATAAAGATTTGTCAACAGAAATCGCGGTGGATAGTCCAGGCCAACATATACCAACAACGACAACTGCTTCGTTGGAATCCACAGGAAAGAAGCCGCCGTGTTGGTGTACCTGCTAGATCGTGGAGAAGGTCAATTGATACGGAGTTGCAAGCAACAAACTATTGATGGATGTCGTATGCCTAACATCTTGCAATAGAGTCGGTTATAAAAGGATGGTTGAGGCCCTATGCTCCACTGGGAGTCAAGTATAACAGAAGAAGAATGGTAATAATTTTAGCGTAATAGTTTTAGGGATTTAAAACAGGAACAACACAAAAAGCTTTCGAAACTCTAATTGACTCTGTTTGCGAGTGCACCGGTCGATGGTTAGCAACTTTTTTGGTGTAAATTGAAGAAACACTAATGGCATGTGGTCTCAGCAATACGACGCAACACTGAATTTTCAGATCTAACTGATATAGTGGAATTTGATTCCGTAAGGCTTTTTCTTGTGATGTTTTCCTTTTGAACCGCCCTGGTATAGCAGGTTAGTCAATCGCCTAGCATACCAGAGGTCGCAAGTTCGATCCCCGGCCAGACTCACTAGAAAAAGTAAGCCGTTCACCTCATAACTCAGCTAGCCACTGGTTATTGAGTATTAGGCTATGTAAAACTTCTCTAACTAATGCATTTGCCGTGCGGAGCCGGAGTTAAAATGTAGGTTCCTTGTTCCAATTGGAATGACGTGGGAATTATGTATGTGCATGTTAAGTTGCAGGTGTATGCAAATAAGCCAACAACTACAGCGGACCTTAGAGTTTAATTCAGCCTAAATTACGCTCCAAAGTCTTGATATTAGAATGCATCCGAATCGGTAGAATACATTCTTCGTCATTGTCCTATACTCCAAAGAGTTCTTATAATGAAAATAAAGCAAATGTGGAACGTTGAGGTAAAACTGCGATATTTCTACTTGCTACAACTAAAATCTTCACAAATACAAAAAATCTCGTGTCGCATCAGGATTAAGTTTAAATATTAGCTATTAATGTACAATTGTATGATCAATTATTCGAAAGTAAGTGCTTATTTAAATATTTTCTTATAAGATAATGTCTTTATAAATATATATTTGCTAGAAATTGAATTTCTCTATAAGGTTTCTATTACATGTATGTACTCGTAATCTCTCGTGCAACTTTCGAATAAAATGTCCAATCATCTCGATATTGCAATTTGCATATAAAGCTTTTGTTTTCCAATTGATTTGTTTTAAACGTATTTTATATATCTTCGAAATTTGTTGTAAATCTTTAAAAATCCGTTCAGTTCCTTATTTGTGGGCAGTAAAAAATTTTCTAATCCTAAAAATTTATTAAAAATGAGGTTAAATTTTGTTTTAGTCTTTTGCTCTGTAGTGTGTCTTTGCCAAGTATCGGAAGTATTTGGTGGTGTAAGTTAAAATTTTGAATACAAGTTTTAAAAAAGTGAAAGTTTTAAATGTATTTTGAAATTTGTGGCAAAAGGATGTTCAGATCTCGTAAAAAATATTTTATACAAATAAACTGAAGTATCAACTGGCTTTATGTAACACCCGATTACCGCAAATGATAAATTTACATATTTCCTCCAGTGCATTCTTCTTCTGTTATCCTTGACTCCCGGTGGAGTATAGAGCCTCAACCTTACTTTTGTATTGAACTCTATTGCCTGATATTAGACATACCTCATTCCATGAACATTTTGCTGCTTGCAACTCCGCAGTAATTGACCTTCTCCATGTTCTAGCAGGTGCTAGACGGCCTCTTCCCTTTGGATTCCAAAGAAGCGCTTGTTGAGCAATGCTGTTATTTGGCCTTTAATGTGTGTAGCCTATCCATCGCACATTCGTTGACTTACCTCTATAAAGGCTGGGATTTGGTTTGTCCCATTTAGTAGATCTTTATTTCGTATGGGATTCGGCCTCCCTATATTAAGAATTTATCTTAAGCATTTGTTTGCAAAGATTTGCAAGCGCATATCGATGGCATTTGTACGTTTCCAAGTTAAGCAGCCGTAATACAGGAAGGATTTGACACTCGAGTTGTATATTCGTAACTTAATTGTTGTTATTTGCCTAAATTTCCAAATAGCTCTGAAAATGCCGAATGCAGATGTTGCCTTATTAATACGCTATTCAATATCCTCATCGGCGCCATCTTTTGTCGATACCATTCATCCAAGATAATTGGAGGTACACACGCCATTCCATGAATAGTTTGCTTCTTGCAACTCCGCATTAATTGACCATCTCCATGTTCTATTAGGTGCACCAACACGACGGCCTCTTCGCTGAGGATTCCAACGAAGCGTTTGTCGAGCAATGTTGTTATTTGGCCTTCAAAGAGTGTGGTATATCCATCGCACATTCGTTGACTTATCTCTATATAAGCAGGGATTTGGTTTATCGCGTTTAGTAGAATTGTATTTCGTATGGGATTCGGACTCCATATATTAAGAATAGCATTTGTGCTTTTCCAAATTTCGCAGCCGTAATACAGTATGGACTTGACATTCGAGTTGTATATTCGTAACTTTATTGTTGTTGACATTTGACGAGATTTCCAAACAGCTCGGAGAGTGCCGAATTCAGATTTTGTCTTATACCAAACCAAACTTCCAAAATAATTGAAGATACCTACACCTCCAATAACCTCGTTATCCACATTGATTTGCGTCGACGGATTTGCGCAATAGCCTCTAGACGTAACCTTTGTCTTGGAAATATTGATTTCCAGCCCAGCTGCCCAAAATACCGAATGCGGATTTTGCCTTCTTAATATGCTATATCGTTAACGAGGGTATTGGAGGTGCAGTTACTTTCAATTATCTTGGAAGTTAAGTATCTGCAAAAGGTGGCGCCGACGAGGATACCTTTTGCATATACCAAACTTCGAAGATAACTGAAGGTACCTACACCTCCAATAACCTCGTTACCCACAGCTGCTTGAAATTTCGCTACTCAATATCCTCGTCAGTGGCATCTTTTGTGGATATGAAAATTCCAAGATAATTGAAGGTATCAACACGCAGAATAACCTCGGTTAAGCTTTGGCTTAGAAGACATACGTCATCTGCATTTTCCAAGTCCTCGAGTTGTTTAAAGGGTGTCCATTGGATACCGTGTCTACTTTTCAGAGCAGTGCATAATGTGAACTTGTCGATGACGAGGATAAAAACTAAAGGTGACAAGGTACAACCTTGTCTTACTCCAGTAGTTACTTTGAACGGTTTTGACAATATTTCCTTATGTAGGACACTTAAAATTCACGTGTGTTCCCCGAATTAAGTTCAGAATTTCCATTGGCATGTTCCGATTTTCTAAAATTCTCCACAGATATGCAGCTCCTATTGGCACTGTCGAAGGCCTTCATAAAGTCGATAAACGCTAGATAAATGGGAGTGCGGAATTCATTACATTGCTCTAATACTATTCCTACTGTGTTGATAAGATCAACACAAGAACGGGACCATATAGAATGTCAAAATTGGCCTCGTTATTAGCGATTTAAGGCACAAATATTGAAAATCGGATCAGAATCTATATAAATTTACATTAGACATTTTATTATTACAGGCCACCCCAGAACAAATGGAGGCCGCTGCCAAGCTAATGAGAGATGTATGTTTTCCAAAGTTCCCGAAAGTAACTCAGGAAGTCGCTGATGAAATCAGAAAAGGTTCATTGCCCGATGAAAAGGACGCCAAATGTTATGTTAATTGTATATTGGAGATGATGCAAACGGTAGGTAATATTTCTGTGGTTTGGTGCTAAAAGGGCCAATGTCAAAAAACATGGTTTTGAGAAAATTAGATTTAAAGTTTTTATTTTCTATATAAATTCATAGTAACATTGCCAAGAAAAACCCTTATAACTCTGTTCAGAGTTAAGTAAGAGATTACCAGTTGGAGCCACATAAAATAGAGTTGAGAAGGGAATCTATTGCAATGAATAACTCAAAACAGCAAAAAATTGACATTGGCCCTTTTAGCACCAAGCCACAGATTTATACTTAATAAAAATTAATTTTTCTAAAACTCCACAAAATTTACAGATGAAGAAAGGCAAGTTCTTGTATGAGGGTTCCCTGAAGCAAGTTGATATCCTACTGCCCGATCAGTACAAAGACGAATATAGAGCCGGCTTGGCGGCCTGCAAAAATGCTGCCAATGGCATCAAAAACAATTGCGATGCCTCCTATGCTATTTTCACTTGTATATCTAAAGAAATTTCCAATTTCATATTTCCCTAAATTGAATTTTGTGAGTTTGAGGAAAATATTGGCTATAAATTTTGAAAATAAATTTAATTATTTAATAAATATTATAACAAATTTAGTAAAATTGGTTGAATAACTTCATTATAATTTCTATTGTTTAAATATAAAAAACTTTATTTGCATTAAATGAAATAAGAAAAATTTTAATATTTTGAAAATTACAGTGTTTTTTCAATTACACAGCCGGTAATTAGGAAATTATTCAAATTATAGGGTTTTAAAAAAACTATTCTAACAAATTCAAAATATGCCTCGTCATGAACTTAATATGTACGAGTACAAAGTTGTACCTTTAAATTGTAATGAATTGCTTAAATATAGTCTTTCATAAATATTTATTTAAATATTCTTGACACGGTTGATTTATTTAAATAATTACTAGATATTTTAAATATTTATATGTGTATCATTTCATTGTTTTCCATCAAAATTTTGAAAAAAGTTTTCACATTGTCATTTAGTTTGGAATTGTGATTACAAGTCTTGTAGCGCAAACTTGTGTCACACCCGATGAGACTTAATAATACCTCGATGCGAGTATATTTGTGTGTTAACACACCAGCGCCCACTATAGGTGTTTGTATTTTGTGACCCACTGTAATCAGCAGTCACATTAAATTGTAAACAAGGCGTCTGAATCTTTCAAATTCGAATCATCGAGATAGCTTCAGCTTTCCCGATTGTGAACTCCGATATTATTTCAGCATTTTTGTAGATTTCATAGAGTGTTTGCTAGAGGTACTAGAACCTAAAGGGTGTTCCAACTAGAACGCAATTTTTAATTTTAAATAAAACACAGATATTAAAAAAAAAATAGTGTAACTTTATTATATCGTAGACAGAATGAGGTTATGTATGAAACAAGATATCGTGCAGATGGCGGCCGCGGCTTTGCTGACACACACGCGGTCTTTTAATGAAATTTTCAAATGCAGCGTCCGATTTCCTCTTTTAAGGCTTGAGTTGTCGTCGGCTTATTCGCGTAAACCATCGATTTCAAAAAAACCCAAAGAAGAAAATCTAATCGCATGATCTAGGCGGCCAATTGTGGTCTCCAAAACGCGAAATAACACAACCAGAAAATGACTGAGGTAGCAATTGAATTGTTTCTCTGGCTGTATGACATGTGGCGCCGTCTTGTTGAAACCACATGACCTCCACATTCATTTCTTCAATAATAGGCAAGAAAAAACTGGTTATCATTTCACGATATGATTCCACCAGCCCAAAAACCACACCACACAGTGACACATTTAGGATGCATTTGCTTCTCGTGAATCACTCGAGGATTTTCCTCATCCCAAATGCCTCCTCATGGAAGATGATTTTATCGGCAAAATCAGCATTTTCATGTTGTCTCTCCAATACCCAATTAACGAACTCCCTTCGCTATTATATCGTAAAGTAGACAGAATGAGGTTATTTATGGAACAAGATATCGTGCAGATGGCCGCCGCGGCTTTGCTGGCACACACGCAGTCTTCTAATGAAATTTTCAAATGCAGCGTTCAATTTCCTCTTTTAAGGCTTGAGTCGTCGTCGGCTTATTCGCGTAAACCATCGACTTCAAAAAACCCCAAAGAAGAAAATCTAATCGCACGATCTAGGCGGCCAATTGTGGTCTCCAAAACGCGAAATAACACAACCAGAAAATGACTGATGTAGCAATTAAATTGATTCTCTGGCTGTATGACATGTGGCGCTGTCTTATTGAAACCACATGCCCTCTACATTAATTTCTTCAAAAAACTGGTTATCATTTCACGATGACTCATTTTCATCAAAAAAAAAGGTCCAATGATTCCACCAGCGCAAAAACCACACCACACAGTGACACGTTGAGAATGCATTTGCTTCTCGTGAATCACTCGAGGATTTTCCTCGCCTCAAATGCGACAATTCTGCCTATTGACGAAGCCATCAAGATGAAAATGGGCCTCGTCACTGAAATTGATTTTATCTGCAAAATCAGCATTTTCATGTTGTCTCTCCAATACCCAATTAACGAACTCCCTTCGCTATCCATGGTCATCTGGCTTCAGTTCCTGAGTCAATTGAACTTTGTATGCATGAAGATGCAAATCTTTCGTCAAAATTCGCTGAATAGTGGATTTGGAGACACC
This sequence comes from Stomorhina lunata, assembly GCA_933228675.1. NCBI lineage: Eukaryota > Metazoa > Arthropoda > Insecta > Diptera > Rhiniidae > Stomorhina > Stomorhina lunata. The sequence continues at coordinate 12,148,647 of OW121743.1, forward strand.
AATTTCCTAAGCTCGGTGTCGAATGGAGGTGGATAAAGTTTGAGCGACATCATCACGTATAACTGCGAAATTTTCCGTCGATCGACCTTGTCGAAGGCCCCTTGTTGTCTTTACATCACTAACAGACCCAGTTTCGGCAAATTTATCCATTAATCTCTTTACACTGGACTCTTTTGGAGCATTATTGTGACCCCAAATTGATCGCAATTTGGGCAAAGCTTTCACCATTTTGGTAAAACAATTTCATAATGATAATGCGTTGTTCATTCGTGAAGCGTTCCATTTTTACTAACCTCGTACCTTCTACTACGATAAATAATAACAATTCTTCAAATGTCAAACATTGTCACTTCGAATCGCGCAAAATTTAAAAATTGCGTTCTAGTTGGGACATACCTTATAAGTGGAAACTTGTGGCGAACAGAATCACAATGACAACAAATCCAACTCTGAAGTTGAAACTAAGATTAAGGAAATCCTCCAATAAGTGTTAACCGATGACGAGTTAGGGGCTGTTCACAAATAACGTTGACAAATCCTTAACTATGATTATCTCTGGAGATCCTACTTTCTCTTATGATGGGTGTCCGGAGGTATACACAGATGGAACCAAGTCAAAGACGGGGATGGAGGGAGGCTTCTTTATCCCTCTATTAGAAAATGAAATCTGTAATACTCTTCAGGCAGAGATACCTGCTATATATACAAGGCAGTCAAGCGGCTTAGATACCACAAAATATCCTCATCGGCTAACTTTGAGTCCCAGTGGAGCATAGGGCCTCAAATGGGATGCAGTTGTTGCCTGGGTTTCCTGCTAACAGTTAATAACTGTATTGAATTCCTACTAACACCTCCTCGTGGTACATCCTGGAAACCTGAGCAAACTAGTTGAAGATGCGGTAAACAATCCTAGTGGGATTCTAAGTCAGAGCCATTCCGACGTATTTGGTATAAGGGTCTAAGATAATTGGATTTGGTAAAGTACGAAACTGTAGTTGAAGATGCGGTAAACAATCCGAGTGGGATTCTAGGTCAAGGCTAACGTGAGAGGGAGTAATCTTAGAGCCATTCCCACGAATTTGGTCTAGGGGTCTAAGATAATTGTACTTGGTAAAGTACGAAACTGTAGCGTCTAATCAACGTTTAAGTTACGGCTGCAAGCGGCCGTCTGTCTCGGATCGATCGGCTCGCTTTACAAACGTGGCTCTTGTCTTTGGACTCATCATCCATCGACTTAGCACTTACGATGTTCTAAGCATGAAAAGAAACAAGATTACAGAATATACTAATCCAAGGTGTAATCAAGCGAGAAATCCTCCCGTGCCTAATCTATCCTGATAGAAACACAGTGACAACAAATTGAATTTCGAAGTTGAAACTAAGTTTAAGGAAATCCTCCCATAATTGTTAACCGATGACGAGTTAGTAGTAAGAATCTGTGTTTGTTCGTGGAGTCCTATTATTAAGAATAGGTGTATATACAAATATCGGGTTTTTCAACAGGGACGCTACAAAAGTACAGCGACAAGGAGAGTAGACGTAGAAATTTACTACCGAATTTCGGAGTCAGTGGCCTCAACGTTAAGAGCGCTACGTCCAATTTATGGTCGTCATATTCGTCCTAGCAGATCAACAATTGAGCGTCTAGTATTCTCTTGCCACTGAGACAAAGAAGTTCCCGTAGTGTGGAGACTATTGCTGCCGCTGAGGCTTCAGTTAAAGAATGCCCAAATGTGTCTTTCACACATCGTTCTCAAGCGTTAAGCATCTCTGTGATGCCGTTGTGGCGAATTTTGCGAAAAGACCTTGTCTTTGTAAGGTCTGCCATTTCACGGCGGAAAGATATACGATCGAACAACGAGTTGAAATTATTAAAGTTTACCACCGAAATTCGGAGTCAGTGCTACGTTCAATTTGTGGTCGCCATAATCTTCCTAGCAGTTCAACAATTGAGCGTCTAGTGGAAAAATTTGAATCCACAGGAACAGTACAAAATGTTCCCTTGCCAGTGAGATAAGGAAGTGCCCGTAGTGTCGAGAATATTGCTGCCGCTGAGGCTTCAGTTGAAGAAAGCCTAAATGTGACTCTCACAAGCGTTGGTCATCTCTGTGATGTCGTTATGGCAAATTTGCGAAAAGACCTTGGCTTACATCCTGACAAGATCAAATTGACGCAAGAACTGAAGACGCTTGACTACTAAATTTGAATCCGCAGGCACAGTGCAAAATGTACCCGTAGTGTCGAGAATATTGATGCCGCTGAGGCTTCTGTTGAAGAAAGCCTAAATATGACTCTCACACATCGTTCTCAAGCGTTGGTCACCTCTGTGATGTCGTTATGGCAAATTTTGCGAAAAGACCTTGGCTTACATCCTGACAAGATCAAATTGATTCAAGAACTGAAGCCGCTTGACCATCAAAAGCGTCGTATGTTCGTTAATTGGGCAACAACTTGAAAATGATTCGGATTTTCATCGAAAAATCATAGTGTCAAGAATATTTCTACTGCTGAGGCTTCAGTTGAAGAAAGACCAAATATATCTCTCACACATTGTTCTCAAGCGTTGAGCATTTCTTTGACGTCGTTGTGGCGAATTTTGCGTAAAGACCTTGGCTTACATCCTGACAAGATCAAATTGACGCAAGAACTGAAGACGCATGACTATTAAATTTGAGTCCGCAGGCACAGTACAAAATGTTCAATTGCCAGTGGGAAGAAGAAGTGCCCGTAGTGTGGAGAATATTGCTGCCGCTGAGGCTTCAGTTGAAGAAAGCCCAAATGCGTCTCTCAAACATTGTTCTCAAGCGTTGGGCATCTCTGTGATATCGTTGTGGTGAATTTTGCGAAGAGACCTTGGCTTACATCCTTACAAGATCAAATTGAGGTAAGAACTGAAGCCGGTTTGACCATCAAATGCTTCGTATGTTCGTCAATAAACATTATATGCGTAATTGGTCAGGCAGCAATCCACACGTACTCCATGAGTCATCTTTGATTCCCGAAAAAATTACGGTTTAGTTTGGGCCGTACTTTTTCCGTGATAATCAAGACCGGCACGTTACTATGAATGGAAATCGCTACCGTTCAATGATAACCGAATATTTTTGGTCCCAATTGGATGATGATGGACTTGGAGGACATGTGGTTCCAATAGGACTAAGCCACAAGCCAGACACTCAATTTATGCAAAACCAAGTTTGGAGAACGTGTTATCTCACGAAATGGTCCAGTCGATTGGCCGCTTCGGTCATGCGATTTGACGCCGTTAGACTATTTTCTGTGGGGCCACAAGCCACACAATCAATTTATTGAATACCAAGTTTGGAGAACGTATTAACTCACGAAATAGTCCAGTCGATTGGCCGCCTCGGTTGTGCGATTTGAAGCCGTTAGACTTTTTTCTGTGGGGCTACATCAATTTCTTAAGAAGCTTGGCCTATAACTAATTTGAAAAGAAAGTCAAATATTGGGGGAAGGTCTTCCAGGAAGTTAAATAAGCTTCACATTATTCTTTAACCACACCATGTTCATGTACATTTATTTTGTAAAAAATAGAAAATACACATTTTTTTTTTGTATTTAAAGTCTAAATTTAAAACTATAGTATATGCATAAATAGCTTCAATAAGCCTTAATTTAAGGTACCGTATGAATTAATGCTGCACAATAAAAATAAATAATTAAAAGAAAAAGTCGGAAATTAAAAATAACTCCTAAAGTATTACAAAACGTTATCAGGTGAACTGGAGGCAAAATCGGAAAGGCATTTTTATTCATCTTTAAGTTCGGGTATTTCAAAGCCACCTTTTTTCATTAGGTCCAACATGCAAATGCCATGAGCATGGGCATTTTCACATCTATCAAAGAAATGGAAGGAAATTTAAATATTAGAGTTTCTAAACTTTACTTTAAGGAAGAGGCCAAAAATCTCTTTCTGAAACAAAACGTCATAACTTTCCGAACAACCCAAAAGCACTTACTTTTCTGCAATGCCTTGATTTTTTTGATTGCATTCGTCTATGATATTGCCCAATTCATCTTTTTGCTCTGAAAACATGGAACCCATCAAATCAACGGTGGCCTCTTTGTCCATGGTGGTCGAACCTTCTGGGATCTTAAATTTATTTTTAATAGTTTAGATTAAATAATATTTCTAATATTTAGATAAATATTTTACCAAATTAAACTGAGCCATTAAACAGTGTCTGAAACATTTCGAGGTGTATTGGGCATCTTCAACATTTTTCACCACTTCGATAATGTGTTCTAAAGGAAGGTTATACAAAAAGATGTTTATATCTGATATTATATATTTCAAAGTTTCTTTAAAGAACAGCACTTTTCAAAAAGACTCTGAAGGTGATACTCATCCTAAATATGGGTGTGATACCAATATTTGTGTGACACCAATATTTGCAAACATAGGCAAACACCTTATGAATCAGTTAATTATAAACTAAACCTATATTCTCACCTTCTTCCGGCTTGGGTTCACAGTCCTCAGCGAAGGACATCAGAGCCTCGGCCACATCTTTAACGCTCATACCATCATCACCAGCCTATTTGGAGTTCAAATAAAAACCTTTTTTTTTACTTTATTTTGTATAACCCAGACTTCAGTACTTACATAAGCTAATGCGACAATGGTCAAATAAATCAATAAATTTGACAAAAATTTCATAGCGATAATGAAATTTTAACACTTTCTTTGAAAGAGTTTCCTAAGGATCGTTCCTTTTTTCCTTTGCAATTTGTTTTTTTTTTTTTTTAATTTTTTAATCGTCACAACTCTAAATCAATAATAACTATTTATAATAATTGGAAAGTTTACATTTTATATACAATTTAAAAGGGACTTTAACTGAAAAAAATATTCGTGTTAATAAAAATTGATATTATATCTGATCTATTTAAACATTTTATTACTGGAATTTACATATGTTTGAGCTTTTTTACAAGCTTTTTTTTACTAGCACAGTGTAATTAATTCAGATTATCAAATTTAGCGTAATAATTGTTATAAAAATATCGTGTTAATTTTGACAAGTCTCTATTATAATGTAAATAGTAGATCTTAGTTGATCTCGAGAGGTGCATTTTTTCAAAAATTTACTTTTTATAGGAAATTTTTAAAAAATTTACTTTTTATAAGAAAATTTTTCAAAAATTTATTTTTTGTAGCAAATTTTTCAAAAATTTACTTTTTATAGGAAATTTTTCAAAAATTTACTTTTTGAAGGAAATTTTTCAAAAATTTACTTTTTAAAGGAAATTTTTCAAAAATTTACTTTTTAAAGGAAATTTTTCAAAAATTTACTTTTTAAAGGAAATTTTTCAAAAATTTACTTTTTAAAGGAAATTTTTCAAAAATTTACTTTTTAAAGGAAATTTTTCAAAAATTTACTTTTTAAAGGAAATTTTTCAAAAATTTACTTTTCATAGGAAATTTTTCAAAAATTAGCTGTTTTATTGAAAATTTTACAAAAAATTATTTTTTATAGCAAATTTTTCAAAAATTTATTTTTTATAGAAAATTTTTCAAAAATTTACCTTTTAAAGGAAATTTTTCAAAAATTTACTTTTTAAAGAAAATTTTTCAAAAATTTTCTTTTTAAAGGAAATTTTACAAAAATTTACCTTTTAAAGGAAATTTTTCAAAAATTTACTTTTTAAAGGAAATTTTTCAAAAATTTACTTTTTATAGGAAGTTTTTCAAAAATTTATTTTTTATAGGAAATTTTTCATAAATTTACTTTTAATAGGAAATTTTTCAATAATTTACTTTTTAAAGGAAATTTTTCAAAAATTTACTTTTTAAAGGAAATTTTTCAAAAACTTACCTTTTAAAGCAAATTTTTAAAAAATTTACTTTTTATAGAAAATTTTTAAAAAATTTACTTTTTAAAGGAAATTTTTAAAAAATTTACCTTTTAAAGGAAATTTTTCAAAAATTTACTTTTTATAGAAAATTTTTCAAAAATTTACTTTTTATAGGAAATTTTTTTAAAAATTTACTTTTTAAAGGAAATTTTTCAAAAATTTACTTTTTAAAGGAAATTTTTCAAAAATTTACTTTTTAAAGGAAATTTTTCAAAAATTTACTTTTTATAGGAAATTTTTCAAAAATTTACTTTTTAAAGGAAATTTTTCTAAAATTAACTTTTTAAAGGAAATTTTTCAAAAATTTACTTTTTATAGGAAATTTTTCAAAAATTTACTTTTTATAGGAAATTTTTCAAAAATTTATTTTTTATAGGAAATTTTTCAAAAATTTACTTTTTATAGGAAATTTTTCAAAAATTTATATTTTAAAGGAAATTTTTCAAAAATTTACTTTTTATAGGAAACTTTTCAAAAATTTACTTTTTATAGGAAATTTTTCAAAAATTTACTTTTTAAAGGAATTTTTTCAAAAATTTACCTTTTAAAGGAAATTTTTCAAAAATTTATATTTTAAAGGAAATTTTTCAAAAATTTACTTTTTAAAGGAAATTTTTCAAAAATTTACTTTTTATAGGAAATTTTTCAAAAATTTACTTTTTATAGGAAATTTTTCAAAAATTTACTTTTAAAAGGAAATTTTTCAAAATTTACTTTTTATAGGAAATTTTTCAAAATTTACTTTTTAAAGGAAATTTTTCAAAAATTTACCTTTTAAAGGAAATTTTTAAAAAATTTGTTTCTTAAAGGAAATTTTTCAAAAATTTACTTTTTAAAGGAAATTTTTCAAAAATTTACTTTTTAAAGGAAATTTTTAAAAAATTTACTTTTTAAAGGAAATTTTTCAAAAATTTACTTTTTAAAGGAAATTTTTCAAAAATTTACTTTTTAAAGGAAATTTTTCAAAAATTAGCTGTTTTATTGAAAATTTTACAAAAAATTATTTTTTATAGCAAATTTTTCAAAAATTTATTTTTTATAGGAAATTTTTCAAAAATTTACTTTTTATAGGAAATTTTTCAAAAATTTACTTTTTATAGGAAATTTTTCAAAAATTTACTTTTTATAGGAAATTTTTCAAAAATTTACTTTTTAAAGGAAATTTTTTGAAAATTTACTTTTTATAGAAAATTTTTCAAAAATTTACTTTTTATAGGAAATTTTTCAAAAATTTACTTTTTATAGGAAATTTTTCAAAAATTTACTTTTTATAGGAAATTTTTCAAAAATTTACTTTTTATAGGAAATTTTTCAAAAATTTATTTTTTATAGGAAATTTTTCAAAAATTTGCTTTTTATAGGAAATTTTTCAAAAATTTATTTTTTATAGAAAATTTTTCAAAAATTTAATTTAAAAGGAAATTTTTCAAAATTTACTTTTTATAGGAAATTTTTCAAAAATTTATTTTTATAGGATATTTTTCAAAAATTTACTTTTTATAGTAAATTTTTCAAAAATTTTCTTTTTATAGGAAATTTTTCAAAAATTTATATTTTAAAGGAAATTTTTCAAAAATTTACTTTTTAAAGGAAATTTTTCAAAAATTTACTTTTTATAGGAAATTTTTCAAAAATTTATATTTTAAAGGAAATTTTTCAAAAATTTACTTTTTATAGGAAATTTTTCAAAAATTTACTTTTAAAAGGAAATTTTTCAAAAATTTACTTTTTATAGGAAATTTTTTAAAAATTTACTTTTTTAAAGGAAATTTTTTAAAAATTTACTTTTTTAAAGGAAATTTTTCAAAAATTTACTTTTTAAAGGAAATTTTTCAAAAATTTACTTTTTAAAGGAAATTTTTAAAAAATTTATTTTTTAAAGGAAATTTTTAAAAAATTTACCTTTTAAAGGAAATTTTTCAAAAATTTATATTTTAAAGGAAATTTTTTAAAAATTTACTTTTTAAAGGAAATTTTTCAAAAATTTACTTTTTATAGGAAATTTTTCAAAAATTTACTTTTTATAGGAAATTTTTCAAAAATTTACTTTTTAAAGGAAATTTTTCAAAAATTTACTTTTTAAAGGAAATTTTTCAAAAATTTACTTTTTAAAGGAAATTTTTCAAAAATTTACTTTTTAAAGGAAATTTTTCAAAAATTTACTTTTTAAAGGAAATTTTTCAAAAATTTACTTTTTAAAGGAAATTTTTCAAAAATTTACTTTTTATAGGAAATTTTTCAAAAACTTACTTTTTAAAGGAAATTTTTTAAAAATTTACTTTTTATAGGAAATTTTTCAAAAATTTACTTTTTAAAGGAAAATTTTCAAAAATTTACTTTTTATAGGAAATTTTTCAAAAATTTACTTTGTAAAGGAAATTTTTTAAAAATTATTTTTTTTAAAGAAAATTTTTCAAAACTTTTCTTTTCTAAATTGTTCAGAAATAGCTATGCGATTCTCTGACAACTGGGATATTTGAACTAGTTTTAAACGATTATTCAGTTCTTATTAGTTGATTCATTAAATAAAAAATTTATTCGTGATATAATAATGAAAAATTGTTAATAAAATGCAAACATTAACATTTGCATTCACAAGAGTTTTGATGTAATAAATTTCGAAATCAATTTTTATTATTTCAGATCTTGTACTCACATTTTTTTTGTTTTTGTGCTGTTAATTATTAAAATTATTGTGTTTTAATTTAATTTGTACTGGTTGTACCCGGTTCACTTTGCTGAGCTAGATTTGATTATGGTGTTTACAACGTTATAACGAATGATTAAATTAGTAGTCGGGAGACAAGTGCCTATTGTGTTAGGTTCTACTTAAATTTTTGATTCGGTGTTAGCTTAACATTGGCGGACATCGGAGGCTTGTTACACTGTAGGCTTCCAGCCGATTGAGGCTTTCTAAATTTTGGATTTAGGGTTCTTCAATATCTTGAAGCGTTTAATTTTGAAAAATTTCCGAAGTCAAATATTCTTCACTGATCAAAAAAGTGCGTTTTTTTTTCTCAAAAATATGATATAAATTTTTTACTTTTTACTAAGAAGTTTTTTATTAAAAGTTAATATTTTATTCTTTATTCATAGAAAATGGGGTTCTAGGATGATTTTCAACCAAAATTAAAGTCAGTGCAACATTCCATTTACTTACAGCTTTCAACGAATTTTGTCTAATTTTTCAGAAAATTTTCAAACCGATTTTGAAACTTTCTGAAATGCAGTTATATAGTCCCATATATTCTCTTTAGATTTCAAAAATAAAAGGTAGCGCGAATTCATAAACGAATCCAGAAAATCGAATTTTATGAAAAATGGCAAAATTTCTATACAATAGAAAATTTTTGTGTTTTCGAACATAAAACAAAAAAATCAAACCGATTTTGAAACTTTCTGAAATGCAATTATATAGTGCCATATATTCTCTTTAGATTTCAGAAATAAAAGGTAGCGCGAATTCGAAAATTGAATTTTATGAAAAATGGCAAATTTCTATACACCAGAAAATTTTTGTGTTTTCGTACATATAACAAAAAATTTAAGCCGATTTTCCAAATTTCTGAAAAGCAGTTATATAGCTCCGTATATTCTCTTTCGATTTCAAAAATATAAAGTAGCGCGAATTCATAAACGAATCCAGAAAATTGAATTTTATGAAAAATGGCAAATTTCTATACAATATAAAATATTTGTGTTTTCGAACATATAACAAAAGCATCAAACCGATTTTGCAACTTTCTGAAATGCAGTTATATAGTCCCATATATTCTTTTTAGATTTCAAAAATAAAAGGTCGCCCGAATTCATAAACGAATCCAGAAAAATGAATTTTATTAAAAATGGCAAATTTCTATACAATCGAAAATTTTTGTGTTTTCGAACATATAACAAAAAAATCAAACCGATTTTGAAACTTTCTGAAATGCAGTTATATAGTCTCATATATTCTCTTTAGATTTCAAAAATAAAAGGTAGCGCGAATTCATAAACGAATCCAGAAAATTTAATTTTATGAAAAATGGCAAATTTCTATACACCAGAAAATTTTTGTGTTTTCGAACATATAACAAAAAAATCAGTCAAGCCGATTTTGAAACTTTCTGAAATGCAGTTATATAGTCCCATATATTATCTTTAGTTTTCAAAAATAAAAGGTAGCGCCGAGTCATAAACGAATCCAGAAAATCGGTTTTTATGAAAAACGGCAAATTTCTATACACCAGAAAATTTTTGTGTTTTCGAACATATAACAAAAAAATCAAACCGATTTTGCAACTTTCTGAAATGCAATTATATAGTGCCATATATTCTCTTTAGATTTCAAAAATAAAAGGTAGCGCGAATTCATAAACGAATCCAGAAAATTGAATTTTATGAAAAATGGCAAATTTCTATACACCAGAAAATTTTTGTGTTTTCGAACATATAAAAAAATATCAATTTTTATACTTTCTGAAATGCAATTATATAGTCCCATATATTCTCTTTAGATTTCAAAAATAAGAGGTAGCGCGAATTCATAAACGAATCCAGAAAATTGAATTTTATGAAAAATGACAAATTTCTATACAATAGAAAATTTTTGTGTTTTCGAATATATAACAAAAAAGTCAAGCCGATTTTGCAACTTTCTAAAATGCACTTAAATAGCCCCATATATTCTCTTTAGATTTCAAAAATAAAAGGTAGCGCCAAGTCATAAACGAATCCAGAAAATTGAATTTTATGAAAAATGGCAAATTTCTATACACCAGAAAATTTTTGTGTTTTCGTACATATAACAAAAAATTTAAGCCGATTTTCCAAATTTCTGAAATGCAGTTATATTGTCCCATATATTCTTTTTAGATTTCAAAAATAAAAGGTAGCGCCAATTTACAAACGAATCCAGAAAAAATGAATTTTATGAAAAATGGCAAATTTCTATACATCAGAAAATGTTTGTGTTTTCGAACATATAACAAAAAAATCAAACCGATTTTGAAACTTTCTGAAATGCAATTATATAGTGCCATATATTCTCTTTAGATTTCAAAAATAAAAGGTCGCCCGAATTCATAAACGAATCCAGAAAATTGAATTTTATGAAAAATGGCAAATTTCTATACACCAGAAAATTTTTGTGTTTTCGAACATATAACAAAAAAATCAAACCGATTTTGAAACTTTCTGAAATGCAATTATATAGTGCCATATATTCTCTTTAGATTTCAAAAATAAAAGGTCGCCCGAATTCATAAACGAATCCAGAAAATTGAATTTTATGAAAAATGGCAAATTTCTATATACCAGAAAATTTTTGTGTTTTCGAACATATAACAAAAAATTTAAGCCGATTTTCCAAATTTCTGAAATGCAGTTATATAGCTCCGTATATTCTCTTTCGATATATAGAGTAGCGCGAATTCATAAACGAATCCAGAAAATTGAATTTTATGAAAAATGGCAAATTTCTATATACCAGAAAATTTTTGTGTTTTCGAACATATAACAAAAAATTTAAGCCGATTTTCCAAATTTCTGAAATGCAGTTATATTGTTCCATATATTCTCTTTAGATTTCAAAAATAAAAGGTAGCGCCAATTAACAAACGAATCCAGAAAAATTGAATTTTATGAAAAATGGCAATTTCTATACATCAGAAAATGTTTGTGTTTTCGAACACATAACAAAAAAATCAAACAGATTTTAAAACTTTCTGAAATGCAGTTATATAGTCCCATATATTCTCTTTAGATTTCAAAAATAAAAGGTAGCGCCAAGTCATAAACGAATCCAGAAAATCGATTTTTATGAAAAATGGCAAATAGAATATTTTTGTGTTTTCGAACAATAGAAAATTTTTGTGTTTTCGAACATATAACAAAAGAGTCGAGCCGAGCTGTTCACATATTACGTATCGCTATTTTCCCAGATTTTGAACCCCTCCCCCCCTGTGTAAAACATTTTAGTAGAAATACCTAACAAGTGTTACCTAATATGTGAATAGTCCCCTATTGGTATTAAAAAAGAACTTTAATTTTTATTCTAACTAAAATTTATTTTCTACAACAGATTTTAGAATTTTTAACATAAAATTTTTCAAAACCGTAAAATTAATTATGAATGTAAGTAAAAATTTTATATAATTCCATAAAAGTTAAGTAGAACTAAGTTTCCTCCCGGAGCTTTAATAATACAATTTCAATTTGTGTGATTTCAATTCAGAGCCAATGCATTTGCTAATCTGATGAGCTACATCACAGGGATGATCGGGTCGGAGTTGGGCGTTACATTTGCTGCATGTAGCTACAGCAATCGAGACGACCAAAGGATTATTCTCCGAGATCATAGCGGCAATACGGCCCACGGTATTTTCCGATAATTTATTTGTATCTTCCATCTAAATTAAAAATGCAAATCAATAAAACATTTCCTTTAATATAACAAAATGGTATACAAACTTACCAATTTTGTCTTCTTTAACATGCACATCATCAAACACTTCTCGCCGTCTGTGGGATTTTCTTCAGACATCAGGGACTTATCTATAGTGCTGGGATCCATTTTCATTTCTCTAACACATTCCGCTTTGGCGGTATTAATGAATTCTTGAAAATTTTTAATACCCGTCAAGACTTCACGCTTGGCCCTTTTGTAGTTGTCCTGGATATCATTTTCCAAAGGACTGGCCAAGGGTTTGCGAAGGCTGCCTTTGAAGTTGTTTAATGAATTGCCATAGAAGCTTTTAAGCTATAAACGAAATTATTTTCTTAATTCAATATCAAAAGCTTATACAAGAAATAACTTACACTTTTGCTATTGGCCACATTAAGGGAAATACCTATGAAGAATATGATCAATGCACTTAAGATTTTCATTTTTGGTTTAGTTAATTCTTTGAGTTCTTGTTAACTGTATTAATGGTTTTACAATTCTGAGCTTTTATATTCAAAATAATTTAACATTTAATGCTGAGCTTTAGAATTTGTAGATAAAAGAGAATTTGTCTAAAGAAAAAACCTTGTTTGAGGTCAAAGAAATGCATTGACTAATGACCGTGAATTTCTTTTATTTTGGTTGAAAGAAACTCATCAGAGACAAATTGTTTGTAAAAATTTATATAAGTTAATGTTAGGTGTAGTAAAAAGTATTGGATTTGTTTTTACAACACCTAATAAAATTTGAAATTTTAAAATTTAAGATTTCCTCATCAGCAAAAGCTTTCACAAAAGACAGAAACATATACAAATAAGGAGTGGCAGCCCATACCACCAGAAGCCGATGATTTTTTTTTAATTTTCGTAAATACCACGATCATTAATAAAACTCGTGAAAGTGAGTATTAAAATCATTCAGTTGGAATTTGGATCTTAACAGAGTTCGTTGGTGCCGCTTTATTAAAGAAAAGAGAAAAACAAAATAGGCAAGAAATAAATCAAAATCCAATTTATAGCAACAAAATAAATACATGGTTCGAGAGAACAAAGAAATATAATCTCGAACATTGTTGCCACGACACTTTTATTTTTGTAAAAATTGGGAATATTTTTGTAAATACTGGGAATATTTTTCAAAACAGAAATAAATTCAAATACTCGTATTAAACAATTTTATATTTTAAAGCTTTTTAGACATTTTCGATCCAAAAATTTTTCTATAGAAAAATTTTTGATAAAAAAATTTTCAATAAAAAAAAATTTTTGATAAAAAAATGTTCTATAGAAAAATTTTTGATAAAAAAATGTTCTATTGAAAAATTTTTGATAAAAAAATTTAGTTAAAAAAATTTTTGATAAAAAAATTTTCTACAGAAAAATTTTTGATAAAAAAATTTCTATAGAAAAATTTTTGATAAAAAAAAATTTCTACAAAAAAATTTTGATAAATAAATTTTCTACAGAAAAAATTTTCTATAGAAAAATTTTTGATAAAAAAATTTTCTATCGAAAATTTTTGATAAAAAAATTTTGTATAGAAAAATTTTTGATAAAAAAATTTTCTATAGAAAAATTTTTGATAAAAAAATTTTGTATAGAAAAATTTTTGATAAAAAAATTTTCTATAGAAAAATTTTTGATAAAAAAATTTTCTATAAACAAATTTTTGATAAAAAAATTTTCTATAGAAAAATTTTTAATAAAAAAATTTTCTATAAAAAAATTTTTGATAAAAAAAATTTTCTATAGAAAAAGTTTTGATAAAAAATTTTCTATAGAAAAATTTTTGATAAAAAAATTTTCTATAGAAAAATTTAAGATAAAAAAATTATCTATAGAAAATTTTTTGATAAAAAAAATTTTCTATAGAAAAATTTTTGATAAAAAAAAATTTATATAGAAAAATTTTTGATAAAAAAATTTTCTATAGAAAAATTTTTGATACAAAAATTTTTTACAGAAAAATTTTTGATACAAAAATTTTTAATAAAAAAAATTTCTATAGAAAAATTTTTGATAAAAAAATTTAGTTAAAAAAATTTTTGATAAAAAAATTTTCTACAGAAAAATTTTTGATAAAAAAATTTCTATAGAAAAATTTTTGATAAAAAAAAATTTCTACAAAAAAATTTTGATAAATAAATTTTCTACAGAAAAAATTTTCTATAGAAAAATTTTTGATAAAAAAATTTTCTATCGAAAATTTTTGATAAAAAAATTTTGTATAGAAAAATTTTTGATAAAAAAATTGTCTATAGAAAAATTTTTGATAAAAAAATTTTGTATAGAAAAATTTTTGATAAAAAAATTTTCTATAGAAAAATTTTTGATAAAAAAATTTTCTATAAACAAATTTTTGATAAAAAAATTTTCTATAGAAAAATTTTTAATAAAAAAATTTTCTATAAAAAAATTTTTGATAAAAAAAATTTTCTATAGAAAAAGTTTTGATAAAAAATTTTCTATAGAAAAATTTTTGATAAAAAAATTTTCTATAGAAAAATTTAAGATAAAAAAATTATCTATAGAAAATTTTTTGATAAAAAAAATTTTCTATAGAAAAATTTTTGATAAAAAAAAATTTATATAGAAAAATTTTTGATAAAAAAATTTTCTATAGAAAAATTTTTGATACAAAAATTTTTTACAGAAAAATTTTTGATACAAAAATTTTTAATAAAAAAAATTTCTATAGAAAAATTTTTGATAAAAAAATTTTCTATAAAAATTTTTTTTTTATTATTTTTATATTTATATTAATTTTCTATAGAAAAATTTTTGATAAAAAAATTTTCTTTAGAAAAATTTTTGATACAAAAATTTTTTACAGAAAAATTTTTGATACAAAATTTTTAATAAAAAAAATTTCTATAGAAAAATTTTTGATAAAAAATTTTCTACAGAAAAAATTTTTTTATTATTTTTATATTTATATTAATTTTCTATAGAAAAATTTTTGATAAAAAAAATTTCTATAGAAAAATTTTTGATAAAAAAGTTTTCTATAGAAAAATTTTTATAAAAAAAAAATTTCTATAGAAAAATTTTTTGATAAGAAAATTTTTGAGAAAAAAATTGTCTACTAAAAAATTTTTAATAAACAAATTTTCTATAGAAAAATTTTTGATAAAAAAATTTTCTGTAGAAAAATTTTTGATACAAAAATTTTCTACAGAAAAATTTTTGGTACAAAAATTTTTGATAAAAAATTTTCTATAGAAAAACTTTTGATAAAAAAATTTTTTATAGAAAAATTTTTGATAAAAAAGTTTTTTTTAGAAAAGTTTTTGAGAAAAAAATTTTCTATAGAAAAATATTTGATAAAAAAAAATTCTGTAGAAAAATTTTTGATAAAAAAAAATTTTCTATAGAAAAATTTGTATAAAAAAATTTCTATAGAAAAATTTTTGATACAAAAATTTTCTACAGAAAAATTTTTGATACAAAAATTTTTGATAAAAAATTTTCTATAGAAAAATTTTCTATAGAAAAACTTTTGATAAAAAAATTTTTTATAGAAAAATTTTTGATAAAAAAGTTGTCTTTAGAAAAATTTTTGATAAAAAAGTTGTCTATAGAAAAATTTTTATAAAATAAATTTTCTAAAAAAAAATTTTTTGATAAGGAAATTTTTTATAGAAAAATTTTTGATAAAAAATTTTCTATAGAAAAATTTTTGATAAAAAAAAAATATTCTGTAGAAAAATTTTTGATAAAAAAAATTTCTGTAGAAAAATTTTTGATAAAAAATTTTCTATAGAAAAGTTTTTGATACAAAAATTTTCTACACAAAAATTTTTGATAAAAAATTTTCTACACAAAAATTTTTGATAAAAAATTTTCTATAGAAAAATTTTTGATAAAAAAATTTTCTATAGAAAAATTTTTGATAAAATAGTTGTCTATAGAAAAATTTTTATAAAAAAAATTTTCTAAAAAAAATTTTTTGATAAGAAAATTTTTGATAATAAAATTGTCTACTAAAAAATGTTTAATACAAAAATTTTCTATAGAAAAATTTTTGATAAAAAAATTTTTATAAAAAAAATTTTCTATAGAAAAATTTTTGATAAAAAAATTTTCTATAGAAAAATTTTTATAAAAAAATTTTCTATAGAAAATTTTTTGAATTTTTTTGATAAAAAAAAATTCTATAGAAAAACTTTTGATAAAAAATTTTCTATAGAAAAATTTTTGATAAAAAAATTTTCTGTAGAAAAATTTTTGATACAAATATTTTCTACAGAAAAATTTTTGATACAAAAATTTTTGATAAAAAATTTTCTATAGAAAAACTTTTGATAAAAAATTTTTTTATAGAAAAATTTTTGATAAAAAAGTTTTTTATAGAAAAGTTTTTGAGAAAAAAATTTTCTATAGAAAAATTTTTGATAAAAAAAAATTCTGTAGAAAAATTTTTGATAAAAAAAATATCTGTAGAAAAATTTTTGATAAAAAATTTTCTATAGAAAAATTTTTGATAAAAAAATTTTCTATAAAAAAATTTTTGATAAAAAAAATTTTCTATAGAAAAAGTTTTGATGAAAAATTTTCTATAGAAAAATTTTTGATAAAAAAATCTTCTATAGAAAAATTTTTGATAAAAAAAATTTTCTTTAGAAAAATTTTTTGATAAAATTATTTTTTATAGAAAAATTTTTGATAAAAAAAAGTTTTCTATAGAAAAATGTTTATAAAAAAACTTTTCTATAGAAAATTTTTTGATAAACAAATTTTCTATAGAAAATTTTTTGATAAACAAATTTTTTATAGAAAGATTTTTTGATAAAAAAAATTTGCTATAGAAAAATTTTTGATAAAAAAATTTTCTATAGAAAAATTTTTGATAAAAAATTTTCTATAGAAAAATTTTTGAAAAACAAATTTTTTATAGAAAGATTTTTTGATAAACAAATTTTTTATAGAAAAATTTTTGATAAAAAAATTGTCTATACAAAAATTTTTGATAAAAAAATTTTCTATAGAAAAATTTTTGATAAAAAATTTTCTATAGAAAAATTTTAGATAAAAAAAGTTTCTATAGAAAAATTTTTGATAAAAAAATTTTCTATAGAAAAAAAAAAATTTATAAAAAAATTTTCTACAGAAAAATTTTTGATAAAAAAATTTTCTAAAGACAAATTTTTGATAAAAAAATTTTCTATAGAAACATTTTCTATAGAAAATTTTCTATAGAAAATTTTTTGATAAACAAATTTTCTATCGAAAAATTTATGATACAAAAATTTTCTATAGAAAATTTTTTGATAAAAAAATATTCTATAGAAAAATTTTTGATAAAAAAAATTTTCTATAGAAAAATTTTTGATAAAAAAATTTTCTGTAGAAAAATTTTTGATAAAAAAATTTTCGATAGAAAAATTTTTGATAAAAGTATTAAAAACAAGTAAGAAAGTGATATAGCCGGTCAAGCCCGTCCATACGATACCCTTCACCACTAAGGTCAAAGGTGTTATTTTTCCTGTATAAAGACAAATTTTGCCATCATACCAACATTTTCTCAAAACTTATATATTTAAGCTGTTTCCGTCATTTGGACTTATATGACCGATTATCTAAATTAAGTTGTCATAGCTATTGCAATTGTATTCAATTTATCAGCATTAATGTTATTCCCGGGGCGGTGTTATATGGGAGCTCTAACTAAATATTAACCGATTTTACCTATTTTTAATACACATTTTTCCAAGATATCGAAAATACTTTTGCAAAACTTTGTGCCTCTAGTTTATTTCGTTAAGGCGCTATTGCGCTTTTATCTGACGGTATTTTTGGTATTTTTGTGTCTCCATAAGTTTTTATATGGGAGCTATGGTGAAATGGTGACCGATTGCGGCAAAACTTTACACACTGGCTAACATTGACATAAGTCTTTCTTGTACTAAATTAGATCGATTTGTGAATGGCTTTAAAATATGACCAGTTTATTCAATTTGAGATCCGTGGTCGGAAGATGGGAAATATTATTGACCAGCGATAAACAACACGGCGGAAGCAAATATAAATACACCTAATATATTCAAGGTTTGGAGGTAAAAAGGTAGCAAGTATCATTTAGATACATTCACTAGATTGTGAAGCTTCTGGTATGCTTGTTAAATCAGAGATTCGTTCTTTTCTATGTGTTACATGCATCGGCAGAAACTTATAATACCATTACCATCTGTAGTGGTATAAGAAAATATACTGGATTGAAATTTTTTGATATGGCAACTTTATTGATAATAATTGCGCCTTAAGGTATGCCAGATATTATTAACACTGTGAAACGAGTAAAAAAACATGAAAACAAAATTAAAGTTGACGTTTCTTGAACATTTTATTTATTATTATATGTTTCAAAGATTAAATATTTTCCAGGCTTGATCAGGGCCAACAGTAGAGAATGCAGAGACATTGTTTGAAATATGCAGACTTTGATTAAAGCATCCAGTTCAATATAAACAAAATATCAGCCATGGTCCTAGCACCACTATATTGAGAGCTTTATTGCTGGAATTATTTGGTTGTGTTAAAAGTCTGAATATATTAATTGTAGAAAGCTTCTCATTATGTTCCTCATTAGACACCATCAAAAAGAAGGGGGGGGGGGATACAAATATTAGATTTATAATTCCCCTAAGTTTATATACCCACCAATAAAAGGAATGGGGGCATACTAAGATTGTCATTTCGTTTGTAATTTCTATAAGGAAATATATTCTGAATCCTTATGAAATTTAAAGACGAATGAGCGATGTCCGTCTGTCTGTCTGTCTGGATGCCTGTCTGTCTGCTGAATGCACGATAGGGCCTAAACGGAAAAAGTTAGGTCAACAAAATTAGACAAGAATATTCCTCGTTTCTTGGAAAATTTTGGTATAGAACTTGGGCTAAATCGGCTCAAAATTGAGCATAGCTCTTATATAAACTACCAAACAAAATAGGCGGTTTCTGTCTGTCTGTCCGTAAGTTGAAACCACGGTAGGGGTTAAACAAAAAGAGTTAGATCAACAAAATTTGATAATAATGCTTCTGATTTCTTGAAAAAGTTTAGTATTAAAATTGGGCGAAATCGGTTTACATTTGATTATAGTACCCACATAACCCCGTCCCGGAAATTATTTTAATACTGATAAATTAAATCGAATTATAATGGACATATCAAATTTTATGGGAATCGATCCACATTTATCTCCCATATAAATACATCCTAGAACCCCAGTTAAGTGCTATTGTATGTCCAATTATAGTAGCTGTTACGCTATAATTTGGTAGTGATCAAGTCAGACATCGTGTCAATTGTCAATTGTCAGACAGCGTCTGAAATTTTAAAAGAATCGGTGGACATTTGACCATAGCTCCCATATAAATCCTTCCTCGGAAACCAGTTAAATGCTAATAAATATCAAGTTATAGTAGCTATGATGTTGGAATTTGATACTAATCAGTTTTTTATGACTATCTGAGAGTTTGTAAAATTTTGTGGGAATCGGTTTACATTTAACCATTGCTTTCATATAAAAACCACTTCCGGAAAACACTAAAATGCCACGAAAGCCAGTTAAACGCTTATAAATTATAAATTATGATAGATATGGCCCCTTAATTTTGCAAAAAGAATTTTTACATAAATATCACCCAGTTTATAAAATTTTAAGATATCGAGTACCTACATTCAATACCGACTATCAAGCAAAATGGTGTACAAGCCAGGTTCCAAATCGCCGCATTCGATATCGAGCGAAATGTAAGATATTTCGAAAACATTTGTGTAACACACTTTTGAGATAATCTAAACTTTTTGGCAAAATAAATAATTTTAAAACTCCCTAAGGTATGTTACACAATATTTATGTAATATACCTCGACCGATATCGAATGCTCGATTTTGTCCCAGTATGAAATGATAACACAGGGCAACAGCAAACATTTGATGTATCATGGCTACCTTAGTACAAAAATGGTAATATTTTTAAATTCTATGGATAGGTTTTTTTTTAATTTTTTTGTAAAACTGCAATTTTTTTTAGACACTTTTTCACATAATTAATGATAACTCAGAAACTAATAATCGGATATTAATCAAATAAAATCAGAAAAATTAAGATTTACATAGCCTTTGATTCGTCTATATATCGCGTTTCAATCGGATCAATAGTATCAGAGTTATAAAAAAAAAATTTAAGAAAAAAAATATATTTTTTACATAAAAATGGCAAAAATTTTTGTTTTAAAAAAATCATGAAAAATAGAAAACGACAAAAAATGTTCAGATTCATTATTCTGCCGCAAAGCCACAAATAGCAACAAAACGAGATATCGACCATAAAAATCGATTGATTCTTTTCGAATTTATTCACAATTAAGTGAATTCAGTCATTTTCACAAAATTTTATATTTTTGCTTGGTTTTTCAAATGTGCGAAAAAACATAGATTTTAGAATTTCAAGGAGTGCCGATCGGTTTATTGTGAGATTTGGTAAGGAACTTTCACCCACAAAATTTTAGCCAAATTGGACAACGCTAACACGTGTCGCCCAGGTCCTAAAGCTGACAAATCAAGTTTATATCGGAAAAATTTTATAATTTTTAAGTTTTCGCAAAATTAATGCTATTTATTCCCCCTTTTCCAAAAAAGTGGATCCTGGTCCTTAGGGCAAACACAATGAGAACCAGAATCCACTTTTTTGCAAAAGGGGGAATAAATAGCTTTTATTTTGCAAAAACCGAAAATTTGTCAATTTTTTTCGATTTAAACGCTACTTTTCAGATTTGGGGCCTATGCGCTACGTGTTAACGTTGTCCAATTCGACTAAAATTTTGTGGGTAGAAGTTTCTCACCTTAGAGATTGGAAAATTTATTTTTTTCATACAAAAAACCCGCTATAATGCGTATATCAAGCAAAAAACTAAAATTTTCTGAAAATGAGCGAATTCACTAAATTGTGAATAAATTCGAAAAAAATCAATCGATTTTTATGGTCGATAACTCATTTTGTTGCTATTATATATCGCTATGCGATAAAATAATAAATCTGGAAGTTTTTTGCCTTTTTCGATTTTTCATGATTTTTTTAAAACGAAAATTTTTGCCATTTTTACTTAAAAAATATATTTTTTTCTTAAGTTTTTTATTATAACTCCGATACTATTGATCCGATGGAAACGCGATATATAGACGAATTGAAGGCTATGTCAATCTTAATTTTTCTGATTTTATTTTAATATATAAAAAACTAAAATTTTCTGAAAATGAGCGAATTCACTAAATTGTGAATAAATTCGAAAAAAATCAATCGATTTTTATGGTCGATAACTCATTTTGTTGCTATTATATATCGCTATGCGATAAAATAATAAATCTGGAAGTTTTTTGCCTTTTTCGATTTTTCATGATTTTTTTAAAACGAAAATTTTCGCAATTTTTACTTAAAAAATATATTTTTTTCTTAAGTTTTTTATTATAACTCCGATACTATTGAGCCGATTGAAACGCGATATATAGACGAATTGAAGGCTATGTCAATCTTAATTTTTCTGATTTTATTTTAATAATATCGGACTAGTAGTTCTTGAGTTATTGAAGAAACGTCTAGAAAAAATTGCAATTAAATTTTTTTTTTTTTTTAAATCTTGCCATAGAATTTAAAAATTTTACCATTTTTGTACTAAGGTAGCCATGATACATCAAATGTATTTAGTGGTTACTCGAGCACATTTTTGCTGTTGCCCTGTGTAATAGCTATGGTGATCAAATTATGAACAAAGAAGTTTTGTATGATTACTAGCCTGCAAAATTATGCGATAATCGGTCCATTTTTACGCAAAGCTTCCATAAAATAACAGCAGTGCCGAAAATCTCTAAATGCCTTTAAATATTGAACGATATTCAAATTAAGTCCAAAGAATATATTTACAATACAAAATAGCCTAGAGCTTTCATAAAACTTAGCCTTAGCCATTTTTCTGATTTTATTTTAATAATATCGGACTAGTAGTTCTTGAGTTATCATTAATTATTTGAAGAAACGTCTTAAAAAAAAAAATTGCAATTAAAAAAAAATTTTTTAACTCCGATACTATTGATCCGTTCTTGAGTTATCATTAATTATTTGAAGAAACGTCTTAAAAAAAAAAATTGCAATTAAAAAAAAATTTTTTAACTCCGATACTATTGATCCGATTGAAACGCGATATATAGACGAATTGAAGGCTATGTCAATCTTAATTTTTCTGATTTTATTTTAATAATATCGGACTAGTAGTTCTTGAGTTATTGAAGAAACGTCTAGAAAAAATTGCAATTAAAATTTTTTTTTTTTAAATCTTGCCATAGAATTTAAAAATTTTACCATTTTTGTACTAAGGTAGCCATGATACATCAAATGTATATAGTGGTTACTCGGGCACATTTTTGCTGTTGCCCTGTGTAATAGCTATGATGATCAAATTATGAACAAAGAAGTTTTTTATGATTACTAGCCGGCAAAATTATGCGATAATCGGTCCATTTTTACGCAAAGCTTCCATAAAATAACACCAGTGCCGAAAATCTCTAAAGCAGCTTCTTCTGTTATCCTTGACTCCCAGTGGAGCATAGGGCCGCAGCTTAAATGCCTTTAAATATTGAACGATATTTAAATTAAATCCAAAGAATATATTTACAATACAAAATAGCCTAGAGCTTTCATAAAACTTAGCCATTGTTAAAAAAAGCTTCTCATAGTTTGAATTTTTTATATTTTTAAAAATATTACACCAAAAAAAATTTTAGGGAAAATTTAACAAATATTCCGAAAGGTCATTAAAATTCGAACTTATTAAATACTGAGTAATAAAATAAAATGACTAAATTTAACATATTATTGCGAAATACAATTTGTTTTAAGACTTAATTATCAAAAACAATGAAAATAAGCAAATAATATAGAAAGTATTCCAAGCTGAAGCATAAGCTGATGATGACGAAGAACTGTGGGAGCCTTGACGATTAGTACTCGAAGTGGAATAGCTAAATGGTCCAGAGCTGCCCGGTTGTCCGGGCTGACCGGGCTGACCATACTGTCCAGGCTGACCATACTGTCCAGGTTGACCGCCATAACCACCCTGACCACCACTGTACGTATAATGACGACCCTGATCATCGGTGACATTAACATGATAGCCACCATTACCACCAGCTCCCCCATAGGGTACACCATTAGCATCTACGCCACCATAACCATAGCTATACTGTGTATTGCCATTCGATCCTGGGGGTCCAGATTGACTGCTAGAACTAGACCAGGAGCCAGTACTGCCACCGTTACCACCTCCCCAACCACCTTGACCTTGTGCTGAAATTAAAAAAAATAAAATAATTATAAGAAAATTAGCCAAAAATTGCTAAAAAAAAAAATTTAATTCAAAATTTAATTTCAAAATTTTATTGCGTCTTACCTGAACTCATTAGAACGTGACTCAATACTATCAGAGCACCGGCTAAAATAAATTTAACTGACTTCATCTTGGCTTTTGTAGGGCTGTCCGGTAACTAAGACGACTTGTTTCCCCATACAACAACTTTATAAACTTGACTCATATCCAAAATGTAAACAAACAGAGAGAAATGGTTAATATAATTCTCTTTATTTGGTTTAAAGAGAATTTCTATATACTTTTTGGTTATATACATTTGTATTAGGGTGTTTACTCGAGTTATGTTTGCTCGATTAATCGGAAAAATAAAATCGATTAATCGCTCGAGTAAAATAAAATGGCTAATTTCAAATAAAGATTTATTTGAGTAATTTTCCACGAGTAATCGAGTTACTCGAGTAAAATTATTTCAATAATTTTGTAAGTATTTTTTTTTTAATAAACCGAAAAAATTTGTCTCATGCTATAATTAAGGGTTCAAATGAAGACCATTTAAATAAATTATCTACCATTCTATGGTCCATCTTAGGCAATAATTGATGGTTCTACTATACTTAATTTAAAGCAATAATCGAGGGTTTTAGTATAGTTAATTTTCCATCTATGAAATAATCGTGGATTTTAACATTATCAATTCTAAGCAATATTCGAGACTTGTAAATTACAACTTGTAGTATAGTCCATTGTGTGTATATAGTCCATTGTATGTATATAGTCCATAGTATATATATAGTCAATGTAATTTTAGATATAAATAGCCTAGTCTACCATAGACCTGTTGTGGTATCCAATGTATTCGCAATTTATATATATATATATATATATATATATATATATATATATATATATATATATATATATATATATATATATATAATTCCCCGACAACATTCCAATTGGAACAAGGGGTACTTCTCTCAGACAATGAGCTGCATCCGATTCTATTTTGAGACTCATTGAAAGGGACCTACGTTTTAACGCCGGCTCCGAACGGCAAATGCATTAGTTAGAGAGGTTTTACATAGCCTAATACTCAATAACCAGTGGCTAGCTGAGTTATGAGGTGAACCGTCGCTTTTTGAAAATTTATTTTTTCAAGTGAGTCTGGCCAGGGATCGAACTTGGGCCTCTGGTATGCTAGGCAGATGACTAACCTGCTATACCACGGCATTACAATAGTAATTTCTACTATTGTTTATTTAAAGGTCCTAATGTAATCGTAGCTCCTGTTATAGATTAGTAGAAGGTACCATTGCAATCGTAAAACCTACTATAGTCCAATTGAAGTCTCCAATATATTCGTAGATACTATTATAGTTTAGTTGAAGATCCCTGTGTAATCGTAGGTCCTACTATAGTAACAGTACGTCCTACTATAGTTCAGTTAAAGGACGCAATGTAATCTTAGATCCTACTTTAGTCCAGTTGATGATCCCATTGTAAACGTAGGTAAAAGGTAGTCGTAGAGCCTACTTATCTATTAAATAAAAAAATTTTTGTTAATAAAACGCTGTAATTTTATTTAAAAAAAATTGTTGTATTAAAAATCTATATATATAAAACTCTAACGTGACTGACTGACTGACTGACTGACTGACTGACTGACTGACTCATCATCGCACAGCCCAAACGGCTAAAGCTAGAGAGCTGAAATTTTGACAGCGGGTACCTTTTTCAAAGTATAGATCCACTAAGACGGGATTTTTGGAAATTCGGCCTCTAAGGGGGTAAAAAGGGGTAAAAAAGGGAAAAATTAGTAATGCTGTATCTCCGGAAGTAAACGTCATAGGCCCGAAATTGAAATTGCGTTGGGATCAGCTGCAAAAATAAGTAGACACGTGTTTGGTACTTTTTAGCAGATGGGACAAATAGGGGGTAAAAAGGGTAAAAATGAAATGTTGGTACTTTTTTAAACCCATGTGTATCTTTTGAACCAATCAACAGAGTAACAAAATTCAAAACGGAGCCGGTAAACAAGAAAAAAATATTAGACACGTGTTTGGTACTTTCTTGATTCAGGGTTCAAAAAGGGGGAAAAGCGGGGAAAAAAATTTAGGGTAGGTCCATTTTTTTTTTCTTTGTATTTGACTTGAACCAATAAAGCTACCAATAAAGTTTATAGGGAGGTCGATTGCCCAGTACAAAATATTAAATACGTGTTTGGTACTTTTTTCAATTAAAAGGGTAAAAAAGGGAAAAATCGGTAACATTATATCTCCTTAACCAACAGCGATAGAAGCAAAAATTAAATTGGCTTGAGATTAGCACTAAAAATTAAGGGACACGTGTTCGGTACTTTTTTGAAAATCGGCCGCCTAGCGGGCAAAACAGGGTAGAAAAGGAAGAAATTAGTAACATCATATCTCCGAAACCAACATAGACAGAAACAAAGTTGAAATTGGATTTGAATCGCCTAGAAAGATAAGGGGACACGTGTTTGGTACTTTTTTGAAAATGGCACTAATAAGGATAAAAAAGGGTAAAAACTATATTTTGGTACTTTTTTTAACCCATATGTATCTTTTGAACTAATAAACATAGAAACACATTTTATATCGCAACCGATAGATATTAAAAAAAACTAAATATGTATTTGGTACTTTTACGATTAATGGGGTACAAAAGGGTAAAAAAAGGGAAAATATTCAAGGATAGGTTTTTTGGTTTTTAGCCATGGATATCTTTAAGGCTAATGAAGCCAGAAGTATAATTTATTGACTGGTCGATGGACATTGAAAAAAATAAACTACGAGTTTGGTACTTTTTTTTAATTTTGGGGGTAAAAATCTGTAAAGTATATCTTCTAAACCAAAACTGATAGAAACAAAAACTAAATTGGTCTGAGATCGGCACTTAAAACCAAGGGACACGTGTTCGGTACTTTTATGAAATTCAACCTCCTAAAAGGTAAAACAGGGTAGAAAAGGGAGAAATCAGTAACATCATATCTCCGAAACCAATACAGATAGAAACAAAGTTGAAATTGGATTTAAATCGGCTAGAAAAATAAGGGGACACGTGTTTAGTACTTTTTTGAAAATGGCACCAATAAGGATACAAAAGGGTAAAAACTATATTTTGGTACTTTTTTTAACCCATATGTATCTTTTGAACTAATAAACATAGAAACATATTTTATATCGCAACCGACAGATATTAAAAAAGAACTAAATACGTATTTGGTACTTTTGCGCTTAATGGGGTACAAAAGGGTAAAAAAAGGGAATATATTCAAGGATAGGTTTTTTGCTTTTTAACCATGGATATCTTTTAGGCTAATGAAGTTAGAAGTATAATTTATTGACTGGTAGATTTACATTGAAAAGAAATAAGCTACGTGTTTGGTACTTTTTTTAATTTTGGGGGTAAAAATCGGTAAAGTATATCTTCTAAACCAAAAGTGATAGAAACAAAAACTAAATTGGTCTGAGATTGGCACTTAAAATTAAGGAACACGTGTTCGGTACTTTTTTGAAGTTCAACCTCTTAGAAGGTAAAACAGGGTAAAAAAGGGAGAAATTAGTAACATCATATCTCCGAAACCAACATCGATGCAAACAAAGTTGAAATTGGATTTGAATCGGCTAGGAAAATAAGGAGACACGTGCTTGGTCCTTTTTTGGAAATGGCATTAATAAGGATAAAAAAGGGTAAAAACTATATTTTGGTACTTTTTTCAACTAATATGTATCTTCTGAACTAATAAACATAGAAACATAATTTATATCGCAACAGATAGATTTTAAAAAACAATTAAATACGTATTTGGTACTTTTGCGATTAATGGGGTACAAAAGGGTAAAAAAGGGAAAATATTTAAGGGTAGGTTTTTTGTTTTTAGCTATGGATATCTTTTAGGCTAATGAAGCCAGAAGAATAATTTATTGACTGGTCGATTGACAAAGAAAAAATAAAATACATTTTTGGTACTTTTTTTTAATTTTGGGGGTAAAAATATATCTTCTAAATCAAAAGTGATAGAAACAAAAACTAAATTAGTCTGAGATCAGCACTAAAAATTAAGGGACACGTGTTCGGTACTTTTTTGAAATTCGACCTTTTAAAGGGTAAAACAGGGTAGAAAAGGGAGAAATTAGTAACATCATATCTCCGAAACTAACACCGATGCAAACGAAGTTTAAATTGCATTTGAATCGGATAAAAAAATAAATGGTCACGTATTTGGTACTATTTCAAAAATGGTACTAATAAGAATAAAAAGGGTAAAAACTATATTTTGGTACTTTTTTAACCCATATATATCTTTTGAACTAATAAACATAGAAACATAATTTATATCGCAACTGATAGGCATTAAAAAACTATTAAACACGTATTTGGTACTTTTTTTTACGAAAGGGTAAAAAAAGTTAAAATATTCAAGAGTAGGTTTTTTGCTTTTAAGCTAAGAATATCTTTTCGGCTAATGAAGCCAGAAGCATAATTTATTGGCTGGTAAATTGACACTGAAAAAAGTAAAATAAGTGTCTGTTTCTTTTTTAATTTTGGGGGTAAAAATCGGTAAAAATATATCTTCTTAACCAAAAGCGATAGAAACAAAAACTAAATCGGTCTGAAATCGGCACTTTTAATTAAGGGACATGTATTCGGTACTTTTTTTCTTTAATTCGGCCGTTTTGGGGTTAAAACAGGGAAAAAATGGGAAATATTAGTAACGTCATATCTCCGAAATTCAAAACGATAGGAATAGAGTTGAAATTTGCTTCGGATGGGCTGAAAAAAAAAACGAGAAACGTATTTGGTACTTTTTTGAATATGGTACTAATAAGGGTAAAAAAGGGCAAAAACTATGTTTTGGTACTTTTTTTGAACCCATACCTATCTTTTGAAATAACAAACATAGAGAAACAGTAATCGTCACAATTGATAAGTAACAAAGAATTATTAGACACGTATTTGGTACTTTTACGATAATTGAGGTAAAAAAGATAAAAACTGGGAAATATTCAAGGGTAGGTTTTTAACTAATGAAGCCAGAACTATCATTTACAGACGGGTGGATTCATATTGAAAAAGTATAAGACTTGTGCTGTTTAGTGGTTAAACAGAAACAGAAAATGGATAAATTAGTAACATCATATCTTCGAAACTTACATCGTTAGAAACAAAGTTGAAATTGGATTTTATCATCTTGCAAAAAAAGGGGACACGAGTTTGGTACTTTTTTGGAAATGGAACTAATAAGGGAGAAAAAGGGAAAAAACTATATTTTGGTACTTTATTAACCCTATAAGTTTCTCTTGAACTAATAAACATACATACTCAATTTACATCACAATTGATAAGGACTAACAAAAATTAAGAAGGTGCTTCGCGCTTTTAAGATAAATGAGGCACAAAAGAGTAAAAACTATGAATATCATTTAAACAAATAAAGCCAGAAGTATAATTTACAGACAGATCTATTCACATTGCAGAAGTATAAGGCACGCGATTGATTCCTTTTTTTAATTTTTGGAGTAAAAAGGGGGAAAAATTGGTAACGTAATATCTTCTAAATCAAAAGTGATAGAAACAAAGATTAAATTGGTCTATGATCAGCATTAAAAATTAAAGGACACGGGTTCGGTATTTTTTTTTTTTAATTTGGCCGCTTATGGTTAAAACAGGCTAGAAAATGAATAAATCATATAATCGGCTAGAAAATGAAAGGGACATGTGTTCTGTACTTTTTTTGAAAATGGCACTAACAAGGGCAAAAAGGGTAAAAACTATATTTTTGTACTTTTTTTTTAATCCATGCGTATCTTTTGAACTTATAAACATAAAGACTCACTTTATGCCACAATCAATAAGTATTAACAAAATATTAAACATGTGCTTGGTACTTTTACGATAAATGGGGTTCCAAAATGTGAAAACGGGAAAATATTCATTTAAGCTAATGAAGTCAGAAGTATAAATTAGAGATGTGTCAATCAAAGGTAAAAAAGGGAAAAATCGATGACATTATATCTTCTTAACCTAATGGATGGAAACAAACACTAAAATGGTCTAAGATCAGCCCTAAAAATTAAGGGACTTTTCAGTACTTTTTGCAAATTAAACAGTTTTGGGGTTAAAATAGGGTAGAAAATAAAAACATTAGTAAAGTTATATCTCTGATACTAATATCGACAGAAAAAAAATTTAAATTGGATTTAGATCGAATAGAAAAATAAAAAGTCATGTTTTTAGTAGGTACTTTTCGTAAATGAGCTAAAAATAGGGAATAAAAAGGATAAAAACTAAATTTTGGTACTTTTTTGACCCATATATAATTTTTGAATCAATTATTATAGAAACAAAATTTATATCGCAATCGAAAATAACAAAAACGGGTCAAAAATTTAAAGATAGGTTTTTTCCTTTTAAACTGTGCATGTTGTTTAAATCAATAAAATAATAAATAAATCAATGATTTATGGACTGTTCTATTGACATTGAAGAAATATGTGACAGGTGTTTGGTATTTTTTTCAATTAACAAAAATGCAGTTAAGATCAGCAATAAAAATATTAGGACATGTATCCGGATTTTTTTTTAATTTGGCTGATCAGGGGTAAACAACGGGTAAAAAAAAGGAAACTTTTGTAAAATATTCAAAATCAAAAGCGACAAGAACAAGATTTAAATTGGGTTAGCAATAAAAATTGGGTCAGCTACAAAAATAAGGGAGCCGTGTGTAGTACTTTTTTGAAAATGTAGAGGGTAGGTACTTATTTTGTCCTATATGTATCTTAAGAACCAATAAGTATTTAATTTAATTTATATCGGAATTGATAAATAAGTGAAAAAGTTATTTTGGTAAATTTTGTAACTTTGTCAATTCAAATGGTGCCGCTAACGAAGTAGCGGGTTATAAAGCTAGTATCTTATATTCTTAAACGAGCAATAATTGTATATAATGGCTATCTCGAAAACGGCTCTAACGATTTTGATAAAATTTGGACAGTGGGTATCTTTTTTGATGTATAGGTCGAAGAAGAAGGGACTTTTGGAACTTTTACCTCTAAGAGGGTAAAAAATCGAAAACGCTTTGTCTCCTAAAGTAATAGGTATAGAAACAAAATTAAAATTACGTTTTAAACAGCATTGAAAATAAGCGGACAGGTGTTTGGTACTTTTTTGAAACTATGTCCGATAGGCGGTAAAAAAAGGTGAAAATAGTTTTTTTGGCACCTTTTTAACCCACTCTTATATTTTAAACTAAAGAATATAGAAAGAAACTTGGTACTGCAATCAATAGATGTAAAAAAAACATGAAACACTTATTTGGTACTTTTTTGATTTTGGAGCCAAAATGGGTAAAAAAGGGATAAAATGATAACTTAACATCTCCAAAGTAATATGAATAGGAACATTATACATTATGTTAAATGCGTTTTAAAAAAATGTACCGAATTCAATTGGCACCAAAAAAGTACCAAATATACATATGGAACTTTTAGAAATTAGGGAATAAAAAGGTGGAAAAATTAGTATTATTTTAAACAAATGAATGTTTATCTGTATGTATGTTCTTTATAGAATAGTAAACTGTGAATTTGATTGTGTTATGCTCTTTAGCGAAGATGTTGCGGATAAGCCGGCGAAGGTTTTAAAGTTGATAAGACTAATTTCCGACAGATGGCGCCACTGAAAATTACTAAAAATTAATTAAATCGTAAACTGTACATTTGATCATGCTATGATCTTTAGCAAAGTTGTAGCGCATGAGCCGACGAAGGCTTTTTAGTTGGTATGAATAATTTCCGACAGGTGGCGCTACAGAAACTTACTCAAAGTCAGTTTAATCTGTACATTTAATCATGCTACAATCTTTAGCAAAGTTGTTCCACATAAGCCGACGAAGGTTTCTTAGTTGGTATGAAGAAATTTCGACAGGTGACGCTACTGAAATTTACTCAAAGTCAATTTAATCGTATGCTGTACATTTAATCATGCTATAATCTTCAGCAAAGTTGTTACGGATAAGCCGAAGAAGGTTTATGAATTGGAATAAGCAAAGTCCGACAGATGGCGCCACAGAAAACTACTCAAAATGAATTAAATCGTAAACTGTGCATTTGATCAGACTATAATCTTTAGCAAAGTTGTTGCGCATGAGTCGACAGAGGTTTCTGTTGATATGAATAATTTCCAAAATTATTCAAAATGAGTTAAACTGTAAACTATGCAAACTATGTGTTGGTCGGACAAAATAAATCAAATAATTCAAAATTAACTGAATATTTCTACAATATCTTTCCTCTAAATTTATTTTAGCACTTTATAATATAAAATATATAAAAACTTTAAAATTTTCCTCAAAATGCTTATCATAAAGCTCCGAGCAAGGCTCGGTCTACCAGGTACTATATATAAAAAGCTTACAGACAAATTTTACTCGAGTAATTCTAAGATGAATTTTTTACTCGATTAACTCGAGTAATTTTTAACGATTAATCGATTTTCCGAGTAATTAAAAAACCCCATTTTCAAGTTATTTGATTACTCAAACAATTAAAAGTCGAGTAAAATGAACACCCTAATTTGTATACATGTCAATTTGAATATGAAACATGTATATAAGAGGCCTTGACGACTCACAATTTCTGTATCTTTGTTAAAAATCATTTGAAATTTAGGCACTAATAAGGGATATTTTGGATTTATGGGGTACTTTTTCGATTTATGGGGTAAAAACGGGAAACATGTTTAAGGGTAGTGGTGAGTGTTCAAGCAAAAGAAAAAGTGCGGGTAAAGAAAACGTTTTCTTGTTTTATATGTATTATTGTTATGGCCAACCTTGATTTAAATGATTAAAGTACGTATCGCTATTTTTCTAAGCCCTTTTGACTTTGTACCAATTACCAACCGATTATTGAATTTAGTATAGCCAACTAATTTGTAGTGAACTATTTTGAATGAGAAATGTTTGTATTCAAAATAAATACTAACACATTCTAAAATATATAACATTTGACTGTGAGAAATAATGATGAAGCGTTAGGTTTATTTTTAAGTTCATCGTAAACAAAGAACCTTAAAGGAATTAAATCACTATTAAGCAAAAGTTAGAAACTACTAGATTCATCTAGACGAAATAGCTTAACGGAGGCTTTAAAAACGAGATATATATATGAGATATCTTTGGGTATAATTAAAATACCAATAGAAGCTTCTAAGGTAGTCAGAGTAAGTAACTTTTGGTAGAATTTGAACTTTTTTTTTTAAATTCTAAAAAAATTTTAATTTTTTGTCAAACTCTTGAAGGTTTAGCAACTGCTATTGCCTAAAATTTTAGTATCAGTGAATTTTCTGTGCTTCATAACTTGAATCCTCAGAATAATTCATTAAAATATTGATTTTTAAGAACTCTCCACAAGTCTACACTTTTAGTTTAATAACATTTCTGATCAAATTTTGAAGCTAAAATGCTGTTGATATTTATTACCATAGAAATAATTAAGTCTCCACTAAGAAAAAATTTAAAAAAAAATCTTAAATTTGGCAATTTTTTTCGGAAATTTCAAGAAATTGTTTAAGTTTTGATAAATATATCAATAAATAAATACGGTAATCACTTATGCTTTAGCATTAGAAAATTTTTTGATATCTAAAACTTTAAAATTTTCACTTTTTGAAACTCTCCACAAGTCTACACTTTTAATTTAATAGCC
Source organism: Stomorhina lunata (assembly GCA_933228675.1). Taxonomy (NCBI): domain Eukaryota; kingdom Metazoa; phylum Arthropoda; class Insecta; order Diptera; family Rhiniidae; genus Stomorhina; species Stomorhina lunata. The sequence goes on from OW121743.1 coordinate 12,182,039, forward strand.
TTTCTGATTAAATTTTGAAGCTAAAATGCTGCTAATATTCCAAGATATTTATAACAATAAAAATAAATAGTCTCGAAAAATTGTTTAAGTTTTGATAAATATATCAATAAATAAATACGGTAATTACTTATGCTTTAGCATTCGAACATTTTTTGATATCTAAAACTTTAATATTTTCACTTTTTGAAACTCTCCACAAGTCTACACTTTTGATTTAATAACATTTGTGATCAGATTTTGAAACTGAAATGCTGTTGATATTAAAAGATATTTATTACAATAAAAATAATTAAGTCTCCACTAAGAAAAAATTAAAAATTTTTCAAAGAATCTCAAATTTGCCAAAGTTTTTCGGAAATTTTAAAAATTTGTTTAAGTTTTGATAAATATAACAATAAATAACCGCAGTAATCACCTATGCTTAAGCTTTGGAAATTTTTTTGATATCTAAAGCTTGAAAATGTTGATTTTTAGAAACTCTCCACAAGTCTACACTTTTAATTTAATAACATTTCTGATCATTTTTTAAAGCTAAAATGCTGTTGATATTAAAAGACATTTATAACAATAAAAATAATTAAGTCTCCACTAGGAAAAAATTAAAAATTTTTCAAAGAATCTGAAATTTGCCAAAGTTTTTCGAAAATTTCAAAAACTTGTTCAAGTTTTGATAAATATATCAATAAATAACTACAGTAATCACTTATGTTTTAGCATTAGAATATTTTTTGATATCTAAAACTTTAAAATATTAATTTTTAGAAACTCTCCACAAGTCTACACTTTTAATTTAATAACATTTCTGATCATGTTTTGAAGCTAAAATGCTGTTGATATTAGAAGATATTTATAACAATAAAAATAAATAAGTCTCCACTAAGAAAAAATTAAAAAAAATCTTAAATTTGGCAACTTTTTTCGGAAATTTCAAAAATTTGTTTAAGTTTTGATAAACATATCAATAAATAACTACAGTAATCACTTATGCTTTAGCATTAGAACATTTTTTGATATCTAAAACTTTAAAATATTGATTTTTAGAAACTCTCCACAAGTCTACACTTTTAATTTAATAACATTTTTGATCATATTTTGAAGCTAAAATGCTGTAAATGTTTAAAAATATTTATTACAGATAAAAAATTTAAGTCGCCGCTAAGAAAAAATTAAAAATTTTTCAAAGAATCTCAAATTTGCCAAAGTTTTTCGGAAATTTCAAAAATTTGTTTGATTTTTGATAAATATATCAATAAATACCTACAGTAATGACTTATGCTTTAGTATTAGACATTTTTTTGATATCTAAAACTTTTAAATACTGATTTTTAGAAACTCTCCACAAGTCTACACTTTTTATTTAATAGAATTTCTAATCAAATTGTGAAGTTAAAATGCCGTAGATATTGAAAGACATTTTTTATTGCCATAAAAATAATTAAGTCTCCACTTTCATAAAATTTAATTCTTTTAAAAAACTTAAATTTGGCAAATGTTTAAGGAATTTTCTGACCTTTAAAAATACATTATATTGAATTTTGGAAAGTCGCCAAAAGTTTATAGTTTTAAAATCAATATTTATCTAACATGTTTCGGATAATTTTCGCGCTAAAGAAAAAAATCTTCATACATATACTTAAAGAAAACATTCCTTTAAGCAACCGCTAACAGTTGAATCATTTTACTTTCATGATTTACATATCTATTTTAGACTGAATTACTCATGGTAATTTTTCGGCAATTTTCTTTTTTGGAAGACATGTTTGAGCATTTGAACTAATAACTTTTAACAAAAAACTACTAAGCAAATATTTGATCAAATAAATAAAATTTTCTATAGAATTATAATAAAAATTTTTCTAAAGAAAATATTTTAATAATGAAAAAAGTTTTATTTAACTTTTTTTTCTATAGAAAAAATTTTATTTTGAAATTTTTTCTATAGAAAAAATTTTATTTTGAAATTTTTTCTATAGAAAAAATTTTATTTTGAAATTTTTTCTATAGAGAAAATTTTATATTGAAATTTTTTCTATAGAGAAAATTTTATATTGAAATTTTTTCTATAGAGAAAATTTTATATTGAAATTTTTTCTATCGAAAAAATTTTATATTGAAATTTTTTCTATAGAAAAACTTTTATATTGAAATTTTTTCTATAGAAAAAATTTTTTATTGAAATTTTTTCTATAGAAAAAATTTTATATTGAAATTTTTTCTATAGAAAAAATTTTATATTGAAATTTTTTCTATAGAAAAAATTCTATATTGAAATTTTTTCTATAGAAAAAATTTTATATTGAAATTTTTTCTATAGAAAAAATTTTATATTGAAATTTTTTCTATAGAAAAAATTCTATATTGAAATTTTTTCTATAGAAAAAATTTTATATTGAAATTTTTTCTATAGAAAAAATTTTATATTGAAATTTTTTCTATAGAAAAAATTTTATATTGAAATTTTTTCTATATATTGAAATTTTTTCTATAGAAACAATTTTATATTAAAATTTTGTCTATAGAAAAAATTTTATATTGAAATTTTTTCTATAGAAAAAATTTTATATTGAAATTTTTTCTATAGAAAAAATTTTATATTGAAATTTTTTCAACAGAAAAAATTTTATATTGAAATTTTTTCTATAGAAAAATTTTAATAATGAAATTTTTTGTATAGAAAAAATTTTAATATGAAATTTTTTCTATTTTTCTATAGAAAAAATTTTATAATGAAATTTTTTCTATAGAAAAAATTTTATATTGAAATTTTTTCTATAGAAAAAATTTTATATTGAAATTTTTTCTTTAGAAACAATTTTATATTGAAATTTTTTCTATAAAAAAATTTTAATAATGAAATTTTTTCTATAGAAAAAATTTTATATTGAAATTTTTTCTATAGAAAAAATTTTAATAATGAAATTTTTTCTATAGAAAAAATTTTATATTGAAATTTTTTCTATAGAAAAAATTTTATATTGAAATTTTTTCTATAGAAAAAATTTTATATTGAAATTTTTTCTATAGAAAAAGTTTTATATTGAAATTTTTTCTATAGAAAAAATTTTATATTGAAATTTTTTCTATAGAAAAAATTTTATATTGAAATTTTTTCTATAGAAAAAATTTTATATTGAAATTTTTTCTATAGAAAAAATTTTATATTGAAATTTTTTCTATAGAAAAAATTTTATATTGAAATTTTTTCTATAGAAAAAATTTTATATTGAAATTTTTTCTATAGAAAAAGTTTTATATTGAAATTTTTTCTATAGAAAAAATTTTATATTGAAATTTTTTGTATAGAAAAAATTTTATATTGAAATTTTTTCTATAGAAAAAATTTTATATTGAAATTTTTTCTATAGAAAAAATTTTATATTGAAATTTTTTCTATAGAAAAAATTTTATATTGAAATTTTTTCTATAGAAAAAATTTTATATTGAAATTTTTTCTATAGAAAAAATTTTATATTGAAATTTTTTCTATAGAAAAAATTTTATATTGAAATTTTTTCTATAGAAAAAATTTTATATTGAAATTTTTTCTATAGAAAAATTTTATATTGAAATTTTTTCTATAGAAAAAATTTTATATTGAAATTTTTTCTATAGAAAAAATTTTATATTGAAATTTTTTCTATAGAAAAAATTTTATATTGAAATTTTTTCTATAGAAAAAATTTTATATTGAAATTTTTTCTATAGAAAAAATTTTATATTGAAATTTTTTCTATAGAAAAAATTTTATATTGAAATTTTTTCTATGGAAAAAATTTTATATTGAAATTTTTACTATAGAAACAATTTTATTTTGAAATTTTTTCTATAGAAAAAATTTTATTTTGAAAAAATTTTATAATGAAATTTTTTTTATAGAAAAAATTCTATATTGAAATTTTTTCTTTAGAAACAATTTTATATTGAAATTTTTTCTTTAGAAAAAAATTTATATTTTTTCTTTAGAAAAATTTTATATTGAAATTTTTTCTATAGAAAAAATTTTATATTGAAATTTTTTCTATAGAAAAAATTTTAATAATGAAATTTTTTCTATAGAAAAAATTTTATATTGAAATTTTTTCTATAGAAAAAATTTTATATTGAAATTTTTTATATAGAAAAATTTTATATTGAAATTTTTTCTATAGAAAAAATTTTATATTTCTGTAGAAAAAATTTTATATTGAAATTTTTTCTATAGAAAAAATTTTATATTGAAATTTTTTCTATAGAAAAAATTTTCTATTGAAATTTTTTCTATAGAAAAAATTTTCTATTGAAATTTTTTCTATAGAAAAAATTTTCTATTGAAATTTTTTCTATAGAAAAAATTTTCTATTGAAATTTTTTCTATAGAAAAAATTTTCTATTGAAATTTTTTCTATAGAAAAAATTTTCTATTGAAATTTTTTCTATAGAAAAAATTTTCTATTGAAATTTTTTCTATAGAAAAAATTTTCTATTGAAATTTTTTCTATAGAAAAAATTTTCTATTGAAATTTTTTCTATAGAAAAAATTTTCTATTGAAATTTTTTCTATAGAAAAAATTTTCTATTGAAATTTTTTCTATAGAAAAAATTTTATATTGATATTGTTTCTATAGAAAAAATTTTATATTGAAATTTTTTCTATAGAAAAAATTTTAGATTGAAATTTTTTCTATAGAAAAAATTTTATATTGAAATTTTTTCTATAGAAAAAATTTTATATTGAAATTTTTTATATAGAAAAAATTTTTGTATTGAAATTTTTTCTATAGAAAAAATTTTATATTGAAATTTTTTCTATAGAAAAAATTTTATATTGAAATTTTTTCTATAGAAAAAATTTTATATTGAAATTTTTTCTATAGAAAAAATTTTTTTTATATTGAAATTTTTTCTATAGAAAAATTTTTATATTGAAATTTTTTCTATAGAAAAAATTTTTTTATATTGAAATTTTTTCTATAGAAAAAATTTTTTTTATATTGAAATTTTTTCTATAGAAAAAATTTTATAGAAAAAATTTTATATTGAAATTTTTTCTATAGAAAAAATTTTATATTGAAATTTTTTCTATAGAAAAAATTTTATATTGACATTTTTTCTATAGAAAAAATGTTATATTGAAATTTTTTCTATAGAAAAAATTTTATATTGAAATTTTTTCTATAGAAAAAAATTTATATTGAAATTTTTTCTATAGAAAAAAATTTATATTGAAATTTTTTCTATAGAAAAAAATTTATATTGAAATTTTTTCTATAGAGAATTTTTTTTCTATAGAAAAAATTCATTATAAAATTTTTTCTTAAGAAAAAATTTAATCATAAATTTTTTTCTGCAGAAAAAGCAAAGCTTTAGGTTGTCCATGGTAAAATCGTAACAGGTAGCAGGTCATAGTTCTTTTTCGGTATGTGTGTATTAAACATCAACATAGTCTCATATCATGGTAGAGGCTATAACAAATGTAAGTAATTAAAATTAATTTGGAGCCATTAAAATATATCTTATCGCACTTAAATACTAATTAAAATGTGTCTGCTTTAAATTACTATGCAGGTACATCATACAATCCGTAAATAAACAAAAATAATTAAACAAATTTTAAATAATATCTATTTATTTTCAAAGAAAAATCACCACAAAATAGAAATCCCAGTCAAGTGTCACTTGGTACTACGAATATTTAAATATGAAAATTCAAATTCAATCGCTTGTTAAATTGTCAATTCAGTCAAGTAGACTTTGTTGAAACTCGTAGTCGATCTGTCAGTTATCGGTAAAGGGAAATATGAATATTTTATTCGTGTGCTTTATGACCGCATTAGTGGCGATGTTAAGTGGAGGTAGGTGTAGATTTTAACAGTAAATGTTAAAGATAAGTATATTTTTAATTGAATAAAACATTTGTTTTAAACAGTTAAGTCACAAATGGGACGGCCTGGAGGTTACGGGGGCGGAGGAGGCGGTGGTGGTCCCTTTGGTGGAGGAGGTGGTGGTGGTTATCCCGGCGGTGGAAATGGTGGTAATGGAGGTGGTTACGGCGGTTATGGCGGAAGTGGTGGCAGTGGTGGCTTTGGAGGCCAACCCGGTCAACCTGGTGGTAGTGGGGGCTTTGGAGGTAATGGTGGTAGCGGTGGTTATGGTGGTAGCGGTGGCTATGGAGGACAACCCGGGCAACCAGGTGGTAGTGGAGGTTATGGAGGTGGTAGCGGAGGTTATGGTGGAAATGGCGGCTCTGGTGGTCAACCCGGCGGCAGTGGTGGTTATGGTGGCAGCGGTGGCTATGGCGGTCAACCCGGACAGCCAGGGCAATCTGGCGGTTATGGTGGCAATGGTGGAAGCGGTGGTTATGGCGGTTATTAATGACAAACCAATTCTTTTTATATCAAGACTTTTTCCTAAAAATTACTAATAAATTAATATTTTTTTAAAGAAATTGTCGAAATTTTCGATTCTGCAATATATTTTTTTAATTTTTATATTTTTTGATTTTTAAAGCAATGGCAATGACTACATTAGGACACATTGATTTCCTTTTACTTTGCGTATGATTAATATCAAGATTTTGCTGCAAGTATAACAAGTATACGCATTGCAAACTGGGAAAGCATTAATTGTATAGACACTATAATTCGTACTTAATTTGTCTTAGATATAGGATTAGGAATTAGGAATACTCTTCCTGGTGATGGCCTTAACAACTGTCGTAACCAAATTTTTTTGGTTTAAAAAAAAAAACTATTTATTACAATAAACAAGTAAAAATGAGCTATAGTCGGTCAAGCCCGACCCTACGATACCCTTCACCACTAAGGTCAAAGGTGTTCTTTATCCTAAATAAAGACAAATATTTGTTAAATTCTGCCATCATACAAATATTTTATCAAAACTTTATGTCATTTCTACTTATATGAGAGCTAGGGTCAAATGTGGACCGATTAACTCGAGATTTGGCAAATTGATTACAGTTTTTACAAAAATTATGTATGCAAAAAAATAAACTCAAAATTCTTATTATTTTTAGATTTATGAGCGTTTCAGAGGTTTTTTGTCTCATTTAGTGCGTTTTGACAGAAGAGTTTGTATGGGAGCTATGGTCAAATGTGGACCGATTCCAACAAAATTTGGTACAGTGATTTTGGCTTACATAAGCAGTATTTGTTTTAAGTCTCATGAAAAAATATTTATATTTGTGGCCAATACATGAATTCCGGCAAGTGGGACCTATGGGAGGTACCATAAATAATAGGCCGATTTTGACGAATTTCAATAGTCATGGTCCTATATATAATATATATAATTCCCCGACAACATTCCAATTGGAACAAGGGGTACTTCTCTCAGACAATGAGATGCATCCGATTCTATTTTTAGACTCATTGAAAGGGACCTACGTTTTAACGCCGACTCCGAACGGCAAATGCATTAGTTAGAGAAGTTTTACATAGCCTAATGCTCAATAAACAGTGGCTAGCTGAGTTATGAGGTGAACCGCCACTTTTTTTTTGAAAATTCATTTTTTTCAAGTGGGTCTGGCCGGGGATTGAACTTGGACCTCTGGTATGCTAGGCGGATGACTTACCTGCTATAAAAATATTATCTTTAGAATTGCTACCTGCACTTTGATTACATGGTTTACATGGGGGTCCAGCCAGCCAGACGGACTAACATCGCTAAATCGACTCAGAAAGTGATTCTAAGTCTATTGGTATACTAAAAGCTGGATCTAAGACAATGATTTCTATGCGTTACATACTTCAGCACAAACCCTTTGGTGGTGAAGGGTATAAAAATAACTTTAATAAATTTTGATCCCAGTACAAGACTTACCTACCTACTTAAATAGCCTATATTTACAACCTGTTAGGGTCAAAGGCCGAACATATTTTAGAATTCCATGCAATTCGAGCTTGTACGCATATTCTGCAATTTCGTTGGCCAAGCTTTGAAAGATTTTCCTCTACTAGGTCTTTCCATGGAATTTTCGAACGTCCTCTTCTACGTGTTACCTTGGGATCATTAAAGCGATCTCTGAGGTAACTCGATATAAAACGAGAGAAGTCATTACCGACCCCATATTTACAACCTTTTAGGGTCAAAGGCCGAGCATATTTTAGAATTCCATGCAATTCGATCTTGTACGCATATTCTGCAATTTCGTTGGCCAAGCTTTGAAAGATTTTCCTCTACTAGGTCTTTCCATAGAATTTTCCAACGTCCTCTTCTACGTGTTACCTTGGGATCATTAAAGCGATCTCTGAGGTAACTCGATATAAAACGAGAGAAGTCATTACCGACCCCATATTTACAACCTTTTAGGGTCAAAGGGCAAGCATATTTTAGATTTCCATGCGATTTGATCTTGTGAGCACATTCTGCAATTTCATTGGTCAAACTTTGAAAGATTTTCCTCTACTAGGCCTTTCCATAGAATTTTCGAACGTCCTCTTCTACGATTGACCTTGGGATCATTGGAGCGATCTCTGAGGTAACTCGATATAAAACAAGAGAAGTCATTACCGGCCCCTAAAGCAATAAGTTTTGATAGAAGTGCATCATGTCACACTCTATCTAACGCTTTTGGAAATATCTAAAGCTACAACTTTACTTTCGCCAAAACGGTAAATCGAACGATATTATTTTTCCGATAAAAAGGCAAGCAAGTCCCCCGTAGAATAGCCTCTACGAAATCCATACAGCCGGTCGCTTAGTATGTTATTAGACTCGAGATATTAAGCCAAATGGTAGTTTACCATACTTCCACTAGCTTAGAAAGTGCAGAACAAATTGCTATTGGACGGTAACCCTAGCCGGTGACCCTGAAGGTCATTAGGCTCAGCCTTATTTGGGATTGGTGTTACAGCATATACAAATTTACCAGCATTGTATAGTGTACTGAAAAGGTGAGCCAATGGACGAGCTAACGTCGAAGATCACTGATTCAAGACCAGTGCTGGTCACTTATTTTTGTTGAGATCCGATAAAAACTGTTTGATAGTACGGGCGCGAAATCCGGCGCAGGTCACTTATTTCTGTTGTGATCCTATTAAACCTTTTTGATTGTTCGGTAGCGAAAAATGTGCTAGGCATATGCAGATACTCCTTCGAATTCGGGCAGAGATTGTTAGCTTTCCGGCAAGTGTGAATTCCTTGCAAAAAATTCAGCCAAGAGGTTAGCTTTGCCAACCGGGTTAGCAAATAATAAAAGAGTAAGAATTGAAGAACTAGCATTATCCTTCCCCCTTTTGACGAATGACCAGAAGCTTTTACTGCCCCTAGGATCAGTAGAACTTCAGCACGAAGACGCTGCTAGTAAGAATTTTTTCTCGGCCTCGCCTTTTTGCGTAGCGAATCAGTATCTAAATTTTTGTCATTACGCCCGATTCTAAATGCTTTCTCGCTGGATCGGACAGCATTTTTGTAAATCGAATTAAATCAAGATTTCCGTCTGGGTTTAATGGCAGAATTTTTGCTTGGTATGAAGGCTTTCATTCCCAGCATAGCCTAAAGAAATCGTTGAGCTAAGCCCAACGAGCCTTTTCGTAAATGAATCGAATCCGCTTGGTATCAGGCACTTCACAACAAAGTTTGGAGAACGGAAAGATGCAGAAACGGCACAGTGTTCCGAGTTACCAACTTTGTACTTGCGAATTTAAAAACAGATCGAGGGTATTGTTTTGGTGCCCTTTAGCACAAGAAATATGGATTGGACCTTTCACTAGTTGCGCAAGGTAGTTGTGCGCTGCGAATAACTCTACATACGCTCATGTAAATTGGTATCGTCTCAAATTCGACTTGTCGAATAGCTGATAAAATAATACTAGGTGGAAAGAGTTTTATAAGTTTGTGCTAATGAAGGTAACGCATAGAAATATGAATATCTTAGACCCATCTTTTAGTATACCAATAGGCTTAGAATCACTTTCTGATTCGATTTAGCGATGTCAGTCCGTCCGTTCGTCTGGCTGGCTGGACCCCCATGTAAACCTTGTAATCAAACTACAGGTTGCAATTCTAAAGATAATTTGATAAAATTTGGCACAGATCATTTTTTTGTTGATAATGGGACCATAATCACTGTACCAAATTTTGTTGAAATCGGTCCACATTTGACCATAGCTCCCATACAAACTCTTCTTTAAAAACGCACTAAATGGAACAAAAATCACTAAATCGCTCGTAAATCTAAAGATAATGAGAATTTTGAGTTTAGTTTTTGCGTACATAATTTCTGTAACAACTGTAATTAATTTACCAAATTTCGAGATAATCGTTCCACATTTGACCCTAGCTCTCATATAAGTTTAAATGACGGAAACAGCTTAAATATATAAGTTTTGAGAAAATGTTTGTAGGATGGCAAAATTTAGCAAATATTTGTCTTTATACAAGAAAATGAAGACCTTTGACCTTAGTGGTGAAGGGTATCGTATGGGCTTGACCAACTATAGCACTTTGTTACTTGTTATATCTAAATACAATCAAACAAAATTGAAGGTACATTCAGTGTATAAAGATTGCATCTACGAAATTAGATAGCTATCAATGTTCAGCCCAAATATATGGACCTGCCATATTACTATCAACATGTTTATCCTTTCTATATATTAAGCGCAACGTAAAGTATTTCACAACTTATTAATGTAAAACTATACCCGGTTATGAGACCGAATTTTGTTCAAATAAATACTAGAGAAACCAGTTAGATACTTTTAAATGTTAAACTATAAAGCTACTGCAATCGAATTTAGTCCAAAGTTTTTACCAACAATACCAATTATCTTAACAAATTTTTTCAAATTTGGTCCACATTTTGAATTAGCTGCACCCTCGTAGATATGTTTCGAAATTATACACAACTTGATGGTGGGTATATAAGATTCGGCACAGCCGAATATAACACTCCTACTTGATTTAACTGAACTTAATAGATTTTATTCAAGATTATCTAAAGGTTTTCTTAGAATTTTAAATCTGATTCTGATGAATATTAAATGCAAAAAATGTTCATAATTTGTTGCTATAAATATAGCGTTTCAATCTGAGCTCTTAATTAGTCAGTCGTAAACATCTCCGCAATGAAAGTCTATACTTTGTTAGTATTTGTTTTAGTCTTTGTAACCGTTTTTACCTTCGGTAATAGCTCATTTGTCATTAAGCTAAAATGATCTTGTTTTTTTTTTCATTAATTGATAATTAATCTGTTATTCAGGTAATGGAGCTAGTGGTCAGCCTGGAAAGCCGGGTTTACCGGGTGGTTTAGGGGGTGATGGAGGCGATGGCGGTGATAGTGGAGATAATGGCAAAAATGGAGGAGGTGGTGGTAATGGAGGAGGTGGCGGTAATGGTGGAGGTGGCGGTGGTAATGGAGGCGGTGGCGGTAATGGAGGTGGTAGTAATGGAGGTGGTGGTAATGGAGGTGGCGGTAAAGGAGTTCGTGGTGGCGGTAATGGAGGAGGTAGTGGTGGTAAAGGAGGTGATGTTGGCGATAATGGAGGACGTGGAGGAAAAGGGGGCGATTGTAGTCATTGAAAATAATTTTCTAAAATTATGTTGACTAATATCCATATATTCTCTTTTTCTTCATATTGAAGGTTTTTGTTAATAGTTTTCCTTCAAAATTATAAAAAATATTTATATGTATTTTTCTTAACTTTTTTCTAACCTTGTTAATATTTAAGATATAAGGCAAAGCCATTTCTGTGCAATATTTGTTTCCTTAGTATGTAAGAAATTTTGTAACTTTCTATTAAATAAATAAATAAATAAATAATAAATGTTGATTAATAAAAAATTGTAATAAAATCTTAAATTTTTAAAAGTCCTTAACATTTACTAAATTTTTTTATAAATTTTATTTCATTTTAATACAAAGTAAAGGTTGAATCCTAATGTATCAAACCAGGTATAGATAGGGTTAATTTGATCTCTCTTGAAAATAAATCAAAAATTTTTCTATGTAAAATTTTTTTATCAAAAATTTTTCCATAGAAAATTTTTTATTAAAAATTTTTCTATATTTTTTAATAATAATAATTTTTTATCAAAAATTTTTCTATAGAAAATTTTTTTAGTAAACATTTTTCTATAGAAAATTTTTTGATCAAAAATTTTTCTATAGAAAATTTTTCTAAAGAAAATTTTTTATTAAAAATTTTTCTATAGAAAATTTTTTTCTCAAAAATTTGTCTATAGAAAATTTTTTTATTAAAAATTTTTCTTTAAAAAATTTTAATATTAAAATTTTTTCTATAGAAAATTTTTATCAAAAATTTTTCTAATGAAATTTTTTTTTCAAAAATTTTTCTAAAGAAAATTTTTTATAAAAAATTTTTCTATAGAAAATTTTTTATCAAAAATTTTTCTATAAAAAATTTTTTTATCAAAAATTTTTCTATAGAAAATTTTTTTATCAAAATTTTTTCTATAGATAATTTTTTTATCGAAACGCGTCGAGGAATTTTGGTCTCTCCGCAAACATTTTTTTGGCTTTTTATCAATAAATTGGTCTGTTACGTTAATAAATAAATGTAACAGATTTGGGATCAAATGCGAATACTCTTCTTTTTAAAAAATTATTTTATCAAAGTTTTTTTTTTAGAAAATTTTTTTATCAAAAATTTTCTATAGAAAAAGTTTTGATAAAAAAAAAATTTAATAAGAAAATTTTTGTTAAAAAAATTTTCTATAGAAAAATTTTTGATAAAAAAATTTTCTATAGAAAAACTTTTGATAAAAAAATTATCTATATAAAAAGTTTTGATAAAAAAAAAAAATTAAATAAAAAAATTTTCTATAGAATAATTTTTGATAAAAAAATTTTCTATAGAAAAAGTTTTGATAAAAAAAAAATTGAATAAAAAAATTTTCTATAAACAAATTTTTAATAAAAAAATTTTCTTTAGAAAAATTTTTGATAAAAAAATTTTCTATAGAAAAATTTTTATAAAAAAATTTTCTATAGAAAAATTTTTATAAAAAAATTTTCTATAGAAAAATTTTCTATAGAAAAATTTTTGACAAAAAAATTTTCTTTAGAAAAATTTTTGATAAAAAAATTTTATATAAAAAAATTTTTGATAAAAAAAATTTTAATAAAAAAATTTTCTATAGAAAAATTTTTGATAAAAAAAAATTTTAATAAAAAAATTTTCTATAGAAAAATTTTTGATAAAAAATTTTCCATAGAGAAAGTTTTGATAAAAAAAATTTTCTATAGAAAAATTTTTGATAAAAAAATTTTCTGCAGAAAAATTGCTTTATCAAAAATTTTTCTATAGAAAATTTTTTTATCAAAAATTTTTCTATAAAAATATTTTTCGATAAAAAATATTCAAAAATTTTCAAATTTTCTATAGAAAAATTTTTGATACAAAAATTTTCTATAGACAAATTTTTGATAAAAAAAAAATTTCTATAGAAAAATTTTTGATAAAAAAAACTTTCTATAGAAAAATTTTTAATAAAAAAATTTTCTATAGAAAAATATTTTTATCGAAAAATTTTACAAAGAAAAATATTTTTATTAAAAACTTTTTCTATAAAAAAATGTTTGGGTCGAAATTATCTAAAAAATATAAAAATCTAAAATTGTTTAATATTAGAATTTATTTATGTTTTGAAAAATATTTAGTTTGTGCACAAATCTATAATAAGCGTTCAAGTTTTGCATGAGGAAGAGGCGGTTTAAACGAGACAGAATTTGCCATAGATTCTTGAAAATAATTCACGATTTTCCTTGCACAACAGCTAAGGTTGATTGTTTTGGTACAGTGACTTCGGCTGACTGTTTTAGCACAGCGGCTTCGACTGACTGTTTTGGCACAGCGACTTCGGGTGGCTGTTTTGCCATAGCGGCTTTGACTGACTGTTTTGGCATAACGACTTTGGCTGACTGTTTTGGCACAGCGTCTTCGACTTCTCCTTCATACGATTGATATTACTTCATCCGAGCGTTACTGCTATTCTCGAACCGATTCTCCGTCATCCGATTGATATCTTAGACACCGAACATTGATACCTACCGAATCCTGACTGCTACGATAATAATACCCGAAATTAATAAGTTGAGGATTATATTGTTAAGATGTAATTAACCCATACAAAAATATATTATCCACCGATTCGAATTAATCAATAAAGAATCTTTATTTCAACCCCCGAAATAGGTAAACGACTTGTGCTCTCATTACTTCAGGTTCGTGAATCCGTAAGTAAACTCTGGACGAGACTAAGCTACCCCAGCCCGAAGACAAAACCACATGACAGTTTCACTATTCTATCGTTACTATAATGGTATGGGCTCAAAGGAAATTTGGAATCTTGTTTCTGAAATATGAAAGCTAATTTATTTGTTGTCGATTTGCCTGTGAATCTTGAAGGGATATATGCTTCTGCGAGGGGTACTATTTATGCTACGTTAATAGAAATAAAATAACAAACATTTTAAAATGAAAAAAGCTTTATTGTTTTTCATTTAAATTTTTTTGTGGATTATATCTGATATTATAAGTGATTAAATACTAAAATAGATAAAATCTATTTTATTTATATTGATATTACTTAAAATACGATATTGGGATCCCATATCCTTTCGTATTATTCATATGTTATTAAATATTTGAAAAGATAAGAATAAGTTTTATTTTTGTTGATATTTCCTAAAATACGAAATTTGAATTTGGTCCTGCAATGCGAAATGGATTATGATAGATATTAAATAAAATTATACAACCACGTAATCATTATATTTATATTAAAACTTCTTCTGCCAGGGTTAAGATTATTTTCCTTCTTTTGCTTGGTCCTTATTATCATTTGCACCTGCTCCGTTTGAAGATAAATCTTAAGGTTTAGGTACTACATTTTCGATTACTGTATGTATATATTGCTTTTTCGCGTCTTTAATATTCTGCAACTTTTGACCGATTTTACCAATTATTCCTCCCGAAGTAACAGCAATTAGAGCACAAATTATTAAGACAATTTTGAAATTCATTTTGAAATGGATACTCGTTTTGAAGCAAAACTGATGGCTATTTTCAGTTTGGTATGGTTTTTATAGTAGAATCAAACGTGACTGAGTAAAATTAGGTCTTAGATTTTTTATTTTAAAATTTTCGAATATTGTTTTTATTAGTTTGTTAAATATTAATTAATTCAAGCTATTTAGGTCTGAGCATGCTCCCACTTTAAGTTTGTGGAATATTTAACAATTAATTATATGAAAATATTTGTTTGGAAAAAGTTCAGTTTCGAAACTTTCAACCAAACCAAGTCTACTTTTTTTCGAGGCTTATGGGATCAAAGTTTTTCACGAAACAATGGAATATAATAGACAACAAAAACAGCTTTATCTTATATTCTTAAACGAGCAATAATTGTATATATATATATATATATATATATATAGAATGGCTATCTCGAAAACGGCTCTAACGATTTTGATAAAATTTGGACAGTGGGTATCTTTTTTGATGTATAGGTCGAAGAAGAAGGGACTTTTGGAACTTTTACCTCTAAGAGGGTAAAAACGGGTAAAAAGGGTAAAAAATCGAAAACGCTATGTCTCCTAAAGTAATAGGTATAGAAACAAAATTAAAATTACGTTTTGAACAGCTTTGAAAATAAGCGGACAGGTGTTTGGTACTTTTTTGAAACTATGTCCGATAGGGGGTAAAAAAGGGTGAAAATACTTTTTTTGGCACCTTTTTAACCCACTCTTATATTTTAAACTAAAGAATATAGAAAGAAACTTGGTACTGCAATCAATAGATGTAAAAAAAACATGAAACACGTATTTGGTACTTTTTTGATTTTGGAGCCAAAATGGGTAAAAAAGGGA
>OW121743.1:12202870-12222870 GCA_933228675.1 Stomorhina lunata
TTTCTATAGAAAATATTTTGATACAAAAATTTTCTATAGAGAAATTTTTGATAACAAAATTTTCTATAGAAAAATTTTTGATAAAAAAATTTTCTTTAGAAAAATTTTTGATGAAAAATTGTCTATAGAAAAATGTTTGATAAAAAAATTTTCTATAGGAAAAATTTTGTTACAAAAATTTTTTATAGAAAAATTTTAGATAAAAAATTTTTTTATAGAAACATTTTTGATATAAAAAATTTTTGTAAGAAAATTTTGGATAGAAATTTTTGATAAACAAATTTTCTATAGAAAAACTTTTGACAAAAAAATTTTCTATAGGAAAAATTTTGATAAAAAAATTTTATATAGGAAATTTTTTGAAAAAAAATTTCCATAAAAAATTTTTTGATAAAAAAATTTTCGATAGAAAAATTTTCTATAGAAAAATTTTTGATAAAAATATTTTCTATAGACAAATTTTTATAAACAAATTTTCAATAGAAAAACTATTGACAAAAAAATTTTCTATAGAAAAATTGTTGATAAAAAATTTTTCTATAGAAAAATTTTTGATAAAAAAATTTTCTATAGAGATAAAAAATTTTCTATGGAAATATTTTTTATAAAAAAAAATTCTATAGAAAAAATTTTCATATAAAAAATTTCTATAAAAAAAAAATTGATAAAAATATTCTCGATAGAAAAATTTTTGATAAAAATATTTTCGATAGAAAAATTTTTCATAAAAATATTTTCTATAGAAAAATTTTTGATACAAAAACTTTTTATAGAAAAATTTTTGATAAAAATATTTATATAGAAAAATTTTTGATAAAAAAATTTTTATAGAAAAATTTTAGATAAAAAATTTTTTTATAGAAAAATTTTAGATAAAAAATTTTTTTATAGAAAAGTTTTAGATAAAAAATTTTTTTCTAGAAAAATTTTAGATAAAATTTTTTTTTATAGAAAAATTTTTGGTACCAAAAATTTTCTGTAAAAAAATGTTTGTAAGAAAATTTTCTAAAGAAAAATTTTTGTAAGAAAATTTTCTATAGAAAAACTTTTGATAAAAAAAAATTTTTGATAAACAAATTTTCTATAGAAAAATTTTTGAAAAAAACTTTCTATAGAAAAATTTTTGTAAGAAAATTTTCTATAGAAAGATTTTTGATAAAAAAAATTTCTGTAGAAAAATTTTTCATACAAAAATTGTCTATAGAAAAATTTTTGATAAAAAATTTTCTATAGAAAAATGTTTGATAAAAATATTTATATAGAAAAATTTTTGATAAACAAATTTTCTAAAGAAAAATGTTTGATAAACAAATTTTCAATAAAAAAACTTTTGATAAAAAATTTCCATAGAAACATTTTTGATAAAAGCATTTTCTATAGAAAAATTTTTGATAAAACAATTTTTATAAAAAAAAGTTTTTATAGAAAAATTTTTGATACAAAAATTTTCTATAGAAAAATTTTTGTGAGAAAATTTTCTATAGAAAAATTTTTGTGAGAAAATTTTCTATAGAAAATTTTTTGTGAGAAAATTTTCTATAGAAAGATTTTTGATAAAAAAATTTTCTATAGAAAAATTTTTGATAAAAAAATTTTCTATAGAAAAATTTTTGATAAAAAAATTTTCTATAGAAAAATTTTTGATAAAAAAATTTTCTATAGAAAAATTTTTGATAAAAAAATTTTCTACAGAAAAATTTTTGATAAAAAAATTTTCTACAGAAAAACCTTTACTTTATTCAAAAAATCAAGGCCTTGTTGAGCCATCCTCGTATATATAATTTTCTTTGCAAATTTATAATCGCATCATTAAAAAAACTAGTTATTTTTGCATATTTAAAATTTTAAGAATTTTAATATTAAAAGTAATAAAAGTCCGTTTTACGATCGATTGCAAATAGTCTATCCCGGTAGCATTTGCATGTCGCAAAAATTTACACAGAAATTTGTTTTAAAAATATATATAATTTGTAGCCGATTTGACTGAGGATCAGACAACTCTCTACAGAATGTAGGACAAACTTCTGCTGCTTCTACGAGGGGTAATATTTATGCTTCGCTAATAGAAACAAAATAACAAATATTTTAAAATGAAAGGAACTTTTATTGTTTTAATATCAATTTTTTGTTAATAATGCCGGTATTATAAGTTTTTAAGTACTAAAATAGATAAAATTTGGTTTATTTAGGTTCGTATTATTTAAAATACGAAGTTCGGATATGGGATTACGTTGGTATTAATAGTTATTAAAGGTTCAAATAGATAAAATAAGTTTTATTTGTGTTGATAATCAAATATATTAAATTTCGGCTTAGGCCCCATTTTTTCTGCAGCAATCTTCGCGAACCTTTTACCGATCTTTTCATATAGGTCTCCCGAAGAAACAGCAATTAGAGCGCAAAATATTAAGGCAATTTTGAAATTCATTTTGAAATGGAGACTCGTATTGGAGCAAAACTGATGGCTATTTTCAGTTTGGTATGGTTTTTATAGTAGAACCAAACGTGACTGAGTAAAATTAGGTCTTAAATTTTTGTAGTTAAAAATTTCCGAATTGTATTTTTATTACTTTGTTAAATATTAATTAATTTAAACTAATTAGGTCAGATCATTCTTCAAGAATTTTAAGTTTGTGGAATATTTATTAAATATTAGAATGACAATTAATTATATAAAAAAAAAAAAAATTTGTTTAGAATTGTGACATTAAAAAGTTCAGTTTCAAAAATTTCAACCAAATCAGACAAATGGAATCAAAGTTTTTCATGAAACAATGAAATATAAAAGAGAACTTAAACAGCTTTATTTAAAGTCAAAAAACTTAAAAATCCATTAAGAAGTTTTGGAGTTATTGAAATTTTTATCTGAAAATTCGTGTCGACATGCCTAAAGTTATGCATCAAAAAAATTTAGTGTTTTTTCTGTAATTAAACTGGTCAACAGCCAAAATGATATTCAAAAGATTTTTCTTTCATGCTATGGCCTCCTAAGAACAAAAACACCAGACATTTTCAGTTTTTTTTGAATGTCAAAAATCTCACATTTGAGAAAATTTGAAATTTTTGAAGAGGTTGTTCCAGATATTTTGCCATATCTTAAACAAGCCTTGTCCGATTTTATTGAAAAATACATTAATGGATTAGCAACAATATTATCTTCAAGATCTCATGCCATAAGGTTTTTGTGTGATGTACGGTTTTGGAGTTATATACATCTCAATATTAAAAAATTGCTGTTTTTTTGCAAAATCGAAAAAAGTTTAATTTTTTATAAAATCACAAAAAATTTGAAATAAAAAACTAACCATCCTTACTTGATGATTTCAATGCTATAAAGATTTCAAATAATTTAAATTTTATATTATGAAAATCCATGGATTACTCATGATTTCATTGAGAATAACGTGAAAGCACCTAAAATTAGGCAAACAATTTCTTATATATTTTAAACTTTTTTATAACCTTTATCAACATAATGATATTCAAAGCCTTCTCTTCTGAGCTATTGTCTCCTAAGTACAAAAATACCAAAAATTTTGAATTTTTTACAAATTTTTTCTTTCATTTTTTCTCAAATTTGAGATTTTTGAAGATGTTGTTCCACATATTTTGCCATATCTTAAACAAGCCTTGTCCAATTTTATTGAAAAATACATTAGTGGATTAGGAACAAAATTACCTTTAAGAACTGATATCGTAAGGTTTTTGTGTGATGTACGGTTTTGGAGTTATATACATCTCAATATTTAAAAAATATTTTTTTCTGCAAAATCGAAAAAAGGGTTTATTTGTTCAAAATTCACAAAATATTTAAAAAAAGCCTTGTCCAATTTTGTACATTAATGGATTAGGAACAAAATTACCTTTAAGACCTGATATTGTAGATTTTTGTGTGATGTACGGCTTTGGAGTTATATACATCTCAATATTAAAAAATTGTATTTTTTTTTTGCAAAATCGAAAAAAGTTTAATTTTTTAAAATTCACAAATAAATGTAAATTAAAAAAACTAACCATTCTTACCTGATGATCACAATGCCATGAGTATTCCAAATAATTTAAATGTTATATTATGAAAATCCATGGATTACTCGTGATTTCATTGAGAATAACGTGAAAATACCTAAAATTGGGCGAACAATATTCCATATATTATAAATTTTATTACAACCTTTATCAACATAATGATATTCAAAACCTTATTTTCTGAGCTATTGTCTCCTAAGTACAAAAATACCAAAAATTTTTAATATTTTTACAAATTTTTTCTTTAATTTTTTCTCAAATTTGAGATTTTTGAAGAGGTTGTTCCAGATATTTCGCCATATCTTAAACAAGCCTTGTCCGATTTTATTGAAAAATACATTAATGGATTAGCAACAATATTATCTTCAAGATCTCATGCCATAAGGTTTTTGTGTGATGTACGGTTTTGGAGTTATATACATCTCAATATTAAAAAATTGCTGTTTTTTTGCAAAATCGAAAAAAGTTTAATTTTTTATAAAATCACAAAAAATTTGAAATAAAAAACTAACCATCCTTACTTGATGATTTCAATGCTATAAAGATTTCAAATAATTTAAATTTTATATTATGAAAATCCATGGATTACTCATGATTTCATTGAGAATAACGTGAAAGCACCTAAAATTAGGCAAACAATTTCTTATATATTTTAAACTTTTTTATAACCTTTATCAACATAATGATATTCAAAGCCTTCTCTTCTGAGCTATTGTCTCCTAAGTACAAAAATACCAAAAATTTTGAATTTTTTACAAATTTTTTCTTTCATTTTTTCTCAAATTTGAGATTTTTGAAGATGTTGTTCCACATATTTTGCCATATCTTAAACAAGCCTTGTCCAATTTTATTGAAAAATACATTAGTGGATTAGGAACAAAATTACATTTAAGAACTGATATCGTAAGGTTTTTGTGTGATGTACGGTTTTGGAGTTATATACATCTCAATATTTAAAAAATATTTTTTTCTGCAAAATCGAAAAAAGGGTTTATTTGTTCAAAATTCACAAAATATTTAAAAAAAGCCTTGTCCAATTTTGTACATTAATGGATTAGGAACAAAATTACCTTTAAGACCTGATATTGTAGATTTTTGTGTGATGTACGGCTTTGGAGTTATATACATCTCAATATTAAAAAATTGTATTTTTTTTTTGCAAAATCGAAAAAAGTTTAATTTTTTAAAATTCACAAAAAAATGTAAATTAAAAAAACTAACCATTCTTACCTGATGATCACAATGCCATGAGTATTCCAAATAATTTAAATGTTATATTATGAAAATCCATGGATTACTCGTGATTTCATTGAGAATAACGTGAAAATACCTAAAATTGGGCGAACAATATTCCATATATTATAAATTTTATTACAACCTTTATCAACATAATGATATTCAAAACCTTATTTTCTGAGCTATTGTCTCCTAAGTACAAAAATACCAAAAATTTTTAATATTTTTACAAATTTTTTCTTTAATTTTTTCTCAAATTTGAGATTTTTGAAGAGGTTGTTCCAGATATTTTGCCTTATCTTAAAAAAGCCTTGTCCAATTTTATTGAAAAATACGTATATAAAATAGGAACAAAATTACCTTTAAGACCTGATATCGCAAGGTTTTTTGTGATGTACGGTTTTGGAGTTATACACATCTCAATATTAAAAAATTGTTTTTTTATTTTGCAAAATCGAAAAAAGTTTAATTTTTTAAAAATTCACAAAAAATTTGATATTAAAAAAAACTTACCATCATTACTTGATGACCACAATGCTTTGAGTATTCCAAATAATATAAATTTTATATTATGGCAATCCATGGATTACTAGTGATTTTATTAAGAATAACCTGAAAATATCTAAAATTGGGCGAACAATGTTTCATATTATGTCGGGTTTTTCAACAGGAACGATACAAAAGTACAGGGGCAGCAGAAGACGCCATATTTCTTGCTGCTTTTTTGAAATTTTCTTTAGTAAGTCTTGCCATTTCATGATGGAAAGATATACTAGCCAACAATGAGTCGAAATTATTAAAATTTACTAACGAAATTCGGAGTCACTGGCCTCAATGTTAAGAGCGCGAATTATCTTCGGCGATGAGGCTTATTTTTGGCTGAATGGCTCCGTCACTAAACATAATATGCATTATTGGTCTGACAGCAATCCACACGTTCTTCATGAGTCATCATTGCAGACCGAAAAAATTACGGTTTGGTAAGGTTTATATGCCGGCGGAGTCATTGGGGCCGTACTTCTTCCATGATGATCAAGACCGTCAGGTTACTGTGAATGGGAAGCGCTACCGTTCAAAGACAACCGAATATTTATGATATGATATTTATGATGGTATGGACTTGGAGGATATGTGGTTCCATTAGGACGGCGCCACAAGCCACACAGCGAATGTCACAATAAATTTGTGGAAAACCGAGTTTGAAAAACGTGTTATCTCACAAAATGGTACAGTCGATTGGCCGCCTCGGTCGTGCGATTTGACGCCGTTAGACTATTTTCTGTGGGGCTACGTTAAGTCTATGGTCTATGCCCACAAAGCCAGAGACGATTGTTAAACTTCGTAGGAATATCGTATGTGAAATTGCAGCAGTATCGGTCAATTTATGTGTGAAAACTGTCGAAAATTGGGTTTAGCGTCTGGACTTCTGCCAGCGTGCCCGTAATGGTCATGCAAAAGAAGTCGAGTTACATATATAATGACTTCAAACGTAGTTTTATAGGAATAAAGAATTTCATTCATATCCAAAAACGTTTCTGTTTCATATAAAAAAAACTTTTGTAGCGCTCTTATTGAAAACCCCTTTATAAATTTTATTATTTAAAAGAATTAATTAAAGACCACAATTTTTAAGATACTTTCATGAGACTTGGCATGAAATATTTTTTTTTGCTACCAGAACAAAGCCTATTAAAATAAAAAAATTCTTCAAAATTTTAGGGTAACTCCCAAACAATTTTCTAGCCGATATATAGTTTTATGTTTCTCAAAGTTTGCTTTTATTTTTATGAAATTTAGCACAATTTCTTTTTGGTAGTGGGGCCATTGCTATTAAAATTTAACAAAATCGTTTCATTATTTTGGATACCTTCCATAGGTCTCACCTTCTTAAATTTGGACACAATTTTAATATATTTTTATGAAATTTAAGGGAAGAAATATTTCTTACTTATATAAATCAAAATAACTGTATTAAAGTTTGTTGGTCTATAACTGACCCACTGACTTTTTAAATCTAACAAAATCGGTTCATTATTTCGGTTACCTCCCATAGGTCTCGAATTCCGAAATTGAGATTTTGGCTACAAATTTAAATATATTTTTAGGAAATTTAAAGGAAATATTTCTCACTTATATAAAACAAAATAACTGTACCAAAGTTTGTTGAAATGGGTCTATAATTGACCATAGCTTCTATACAAGACCTTCTAGCAAAAGCCAGTAAAATGATCCGAAATTTACAAAAACGCTCTTAAATCTGAAGATAATGATAATTTTTATGTTAATTTGTCGAACACATAATTTTGTTATAAAAAGTAATCAAATTTCTAAATTTCGATAAAATTGTACCACATTTGACCCTAGATCCCATATAACCCCTAATGAGGGAAATGGTTTAAATGCAAAATTTTGTATTTTTACTTCTTTTACTTTATTTTTAATAAAATCATTGTTTATAACTAAGATTTATTTTATTTGGAATATTTACAGTTTTAAGATCATGGCATAGAGATTTTTGACATTTTCGATTTTTTATGTATTTTTTAAAAAATTAAGAAAAGGAAATTTTTTTTAATAAATTATGTTTTTTTAATTTGAAAAGCTCATAACTTCGAAGGCGTTAAACATATGGAAAAATTGTCTGAAAATGACTTGAAGGTAATATTATTGGCAATTATATTCTTTTACTTTCAGCAAAATCGATTCCGAAAATATGATAAAATCAAGGGGGTAAGCATTTTCAGAAATAGTAAATTTTATAAAGAAAATGTAATTGCACTTTAAACAAGAATTATGTGTTTAACAAATTAACATAAAATTGTCATTATCTTGCCAGAAGGTCTTGTTTAGGAGCTATGGGCAATTATGGACTGATATCTTTAAATTTTTGCCCAAAGATTTTGATTATTAAAACCAATATTTCTTCTAAATTTCATCAAAATTTAGTAAAATCTCAATTTAGGTAAACAAGACCTATGGGAGGTACCCAAAATAATTGATAGATTTTGTCGAATTTCAATAACAGACATTAGTCTTGTTGTAAGAAAAGCTTTTCATAACAAGTCTTTTGAAACTAGCTTTAAAATTGTGGACCTTACTTAATTTTTTTGAAAGAATAGGTTTTAAGTGAAAAATTTTTCTCGGAAATTTTGTATTTTCATATTATTTTTGATAAAAGCCCTACTAATCGATTTGATTTTTTGTAAAATAAGTCTTATATTATATGGAATATTCAAAGTTTTAGGATGGATGGGAAATCATGTTAAATTTTTCGGTTTTCTTTAAGAAATAAAATTTTGACGATTTTCCACAAAAAACAATAATTTTTAAAATTTCGGTATAAATAACTCCAAAACTGTCGTTCCCACGGCAACAGGTTCTTTGTACCGGAAAGATTTGGAGATCTTAGGATTCCAACCAAGGACTACCACTTCTGAGATATTAGCAATAATATCTTAGTTACAACAACAACAACTCCAAAACTGTCGATCCCACAAAAATCTTGTGTTTTTATGCCTTAAGGAAAATTTTGTTCTTAATCCAACGATTGATTTTCAAGATATGTGTAACCAAGTAGGAGAACCTCTTCAAAATTCCCAGATTTAATAAAAAAAATCTATCTAAAATTTTAAAATTTCTGGGATTATAACATTTAAAAAAATAGTTTAAATTGAATATAAGTTGGGCTCTTGACTGGTGTAATTATTTTACTTCATTGCCTTGGCACGGCAAGACAACCGAATTCTAAAATGCCAGCCAGGGAGTCAAAAAAAAAAAGTTCACAAACTATTTGTGCTATAACAAAAGAAATGATTGTTTCAATTTATTTCATACTATTTAACATTTACATCATTAACTTTTTAATGTAATACATTAATCGAATTCTTGCTTCCTGTTACTGAAGTCAAACCAGATGCTTTTGAATCCATAGAGGATTGTGCTGAACCAACTTTTAATTTATTTAGTACTACATCCATTTCGCCATCGCCATTATTCGCAAAAGAAGAAGAAATAGAAATCAGAACGCAAAATATTAAGGCAATTTTAAGATTCATTTTGAAATAGATTTTAGTCGAGAACTGAAGTCATTTTAGTTTTGCAAATGCTTTTATAGTACAAAAATAACCGTAACTGAGGATAATTAGATCTAGAATTTTATGAAAAATATTCCAAATTTTAAATTTGATGGTTATATAAAATATTTTGAAATATATTCCATTAATTTTGTTTCAGTTCCGGTAATTTTGATGTTAAAAATAAATCATGCTTCTGAAGGGCATAGCTGTTAGAAGCCAAAAAATCATTTGGAACCAATTTAATATGTACGAATACAAAAACTCGATGTATGGAAGCCTCACGAGTTAATACAGAAAAATCTTAAATGACGAATTTCTATATCAGATTCGCCATCGCAACAAAGTTAAGAAAAATCTTAAGTGACGAATTTCTATATCAGATTCGCCATCGCAACAAAATTAATAAATTTTTTGAAGCGAATGGTAAGTGCTGACGAAAAAAAAAATCACTTACGACAACATAGAGCAAAATAGTGACCAAGCCAGAGTTGACTTCCGGAAAGGTTTTTCTTCATCTTTGGTGAGATTGGCGAGGAATCATCTACTACGATCTTCATTCCTATAGCTAAACAATTAGGAAGTGCTATAGTCGGTCAAGCCCTACCAAGCGATACCCTTCACTCACGAAAGTTTTATAGTCGGTCAAGCCCTACCAAGCGATACCCTTCACTACTAAGGTCAAATAAGGTTTAAGTCTGCAGAAGAAAACAACTTAAACTCGTATATACTTTAGGTGATATCAGGAAATCAAAAAATTTATAAAAAATTCAGTGTTTTTGTTTTTCTTGGAACAAAAACTAAGTTAATTCGATTTTGTTCGATGCTCCCTTTATAACCAAGTGAAAGGCCAAAGTCTCTTCTTTAGATTGAGCGAAAAAAACTCAACGAAATTTATCAATCGTAGAACAAAGTTCAAAATTTTGTAAAAAAGGTCAATTAAATTGTTACTTTTAATTTAAGCAAAAAGTGTTGCGGACGTTTAGGCGTAGCTTTTTAATCAAATTGAATTTAAGTGTAAGTCCAAGGCAGGTACCCTTAAGAGTCCCCGGATTTCAACCGAAATTTGTAGAGCTATTTTTTGGGTCAACTAATGGACGTGTGCCGAATTTCCTCAAATTCTGTTGAGAATTGAAAGAAAAATAGTAAAAAAATTTTGGGTCCAAAGGAGGTACCCCAGGGAGTGAACGGATTTCAACCAAAACTAGTGGAGATCATTGTTGAATAAACTTATAGACGTGTGCCGAATTTCATTAAATTTTTTTTTGAAAATTTCGACTTATACATTGAGAACAAAAATAAGTGAAAAAATGGGGGTCCAAGGCAGGTACCTCAAAGAGTCAAGGGATTTCAACCAAAATTAGTATAACTCTTTTTTGGATCAATTGATAGAGGTGTATCGAATTTCATTAAATTCTGTTGTGAATTGCGGATTGTAGATTAGGGAGAAAAATAGGTGGAAAAAATGGGGGTCCAAGACAGGTACCGCAAGGAGTCAACTAATTTTATTAAAAAAATAGTGGACCTATTTGTTGGGTCAACTAATAGACTTGTGCTGAATTTCATCAGATTCTGTTGAGACTTGCGACTTGTATATTGAGAAGAAAAATAAATGAAAAAATGGGGATTTTAAGAAGGTACCCCAAGGAGTGGACTTATTTCAACTAAAACTAGTAGAGCTCTTTTTTTGAATTAATTAAAAGACTTGTATTAAATTTTATTTAATACTGTTAAGAATTGTGACTTGTGCATTGAAAAGAAAAATAGGTGAAAAAATGGGGGTATAAGGCAGGTACCCCAAAGAGTCGACGAATTTCATTCAAAATTAGTAAAGGTCTTTGTTAAATAAACTTATAGACATGTGCCGAATTTCATCAAATTTTCTCGAGAATTCCGGCTTATTCGTTTAAAACAAAAAATAAGTGAAAAATGGGGTTCCAAGGCAGGTACCTCAAAGAGTCAAGGGATCTTAACCAAAATAAGTATAACTTTTTGTTGAATCTGTTAATAGAGCTGTGCCAAATTTCATAAAATTCTGTTTAGAATTGCGACTTATACCTTAAAAAGAAAAATAGGTGAAAAAAAGGGGGATCCCAGACAGCTATCCCAAGGAGTCGACTAAGTTCAAACTAAATCAATGGACCTCTCTTTTTAATTAATTTATAGACGTGCGTCGAATTTTATTTAATTCTGTTGAAAATTGCTACTTGTGTATTGAAAAGAAAATTAGGCGTAAAATAGGGATCCAAGACAGTTACCCCAAGGAGTTGACTAGTTTCAACCAAAATTAGTAGAGCTCTTTTTTGAATTAATTTTAAGACGTGTGTCGAATTTCATTTAATTCTATCGAGAATTGCGACTTGCACATTGAGAAGAAAAATTAGAGAAAAATGGGGGTACCCCAAGGAGTCAACGGATTTCGATTTTTCTTAATGAATATTAAAATCACACTGAAATATTGCGCTCTAATTTTTGTAACTGTGAACCGCCGTGGTGTAGCAGGTTAGTTGTCAGCCTGGTATACCAGAGGTCCCAAGTTCGATCCCCGGCCAGACCCACTTGAAAAAATAAATTTTCAAAAAAAAGCCGTTCACCTCATATCTCAGTTAGCCACTGGTTATTGAGTATTAGGCTATGTAAAACTTCTCTAACTAATGCATTTGCCGTTCGGAGCCGGAGTTAAAACGTAGGTCCCTTTCAATGACTCTAAAAATAGAATCAGAAGCACTCCATTGTATGCGAGATGTACCCATTGTTCCAATTGGAATGTTGTGTGCTAGCTATATATAATTTCTGTAATTTCGGTACAAGTTTTCCATATCTGGGACAGTTTTTTGATATTTTAATCCAGACATTGGTGGTGAAGGGTACCACAATAGGTGGAAAGGGTATTATAAGTTTGTGCTGATGTATGTAACGCATAGAAAATTTGTTTTCTTAGACCCACCTTCTAGTATACCAAAAGGCTTAGAATCACTTTCTGAGTCGATTTAGCGATGTCCGTCCGTCCGTCCGTCTGGCTGGCTGAACCCCCATGTAAACCTTGTAATCAAACTACAGGTCGCAATTCTAAAGATAATTTGATGAAATTTGACACAGATCATGTTTTTTTTGATAATGGGACCATAGCTATTGAAATTCGCCAAAATCGGTCCATTATTTATGGTACCACCCTTAGGTCCCACATCCCGGAATTGATATATTGGTCACAAAAATAAATATTTTTTCACGAAGTTTAAAAAAAATACCGCTTATGTAAATTCAAATCACTGTAACAAATTTCGTTGAAATCGGTCCACATTTGACCCTAGCTCTCATATAAGTCCAAATGACAGAAACAGCTTAAATATATAGGTTTTAAGAAAATGTTTGTATGATGGCAAAATTAAGCAAATATTTATCTTTATACAGGAAAATGAAGACCTTTGACCTTAGTGGAGAAGGGTATCGTATGGTCGGGCTTGACCGACTATAGCACTTTCTTACCTGTTACGATTTGTTAACTAAAATCTGAGTTTTTATAGATGATAAAGATGATCCATCAGAAGGTCTAAGTGTTTAGCCGTGGGGAAGAAAATTGTAGTAGATGATTTCCTGATAATCTCACCAAGGACGGATCAAAACCCTCCCGGCCGTCCAACCTGGCTGGGTCACCATTTCGCTTAATGTTGTTCGAAGTGATTTTATTTTCTTCGGCACTTACCATTCGCTTCAAAAATAGATTGATTTTCGTGCAATAGCGATTCAGGGTTAGAAATTCGGTACTTGAGATTTTTCGTCAATTTTTTGCTTTCGTACATTATCAATTGGTTCCAAACGATTTGTTCAGTTTCTAAAAATGATGCCCTTTAGAAGCGTGACTCATTTCTAATATCAAAATGACCGAAACGCAATAAAAATTATAATATTTTATATAACCATTAAATTTTATATTTGAAATTTTTTAAATAAAATTCTAGATCTAATTATCCCCAGTTACGGTTATTCTATACTATAAAGACAATTCCATAACTTAAATGTCTTTGAGTTCTCCATCAAAATCTATTTCAAAATGAATCTTAAAATTATATTAATATTTTGCGCCCTGATTTCTATTTGCTCTTCTCTGAAAGATGGCAATGATGGCAGTACAGGTAACCTGTTTCTAGATAATTTAAAAACATCAGCTGAGTTAGCACTATCGTATTGGAATCCACTAGGTCCGAAATTAGGAAAAGGAAAATTCAAGACCTTTGGCAAAACAAAGTAAAAAAAATGTCAAGTAATTGTAAAATAGTATGAAATAAATTGAAACAATTATTTCTTTTGTTATAGCACAAATAGTTTGTGAACTTTTTTTTTCATTCCCTGGCTGGCATTTTAGAATTCGGTTGTGTCTTGCCGTGCCAAGGCAATGAAGTAAAATAATTATACCAGTCAAGAGCCCAAATTATATTCAATTTAAACTATTTTTTTAAATGTTATAATCCCAGAAATTTTAAATTTTTTGTTAGATTTTTTAATTAAATCTGGGAATTTTGAAGAGGTTCTCCTACTTAGTTACACATATCTTGAAAATCAATCGATGGATTAAGAACAAAATTGACCCTAAGACGTCATAATATAAGATTTTTGTGCGATCGACAGTTTTGGAGTTGTTGTTGTTGTTGTAACTAAGATATTATTGCTAATATCTCAGAAGTGGTAGTCCTTGGTTGGAATCCTAAGATCTCCAAATCTTTCCGGTACAAAGAACCTATTGCCGTGGGGGCGACAGTTTTGGAGTTATTTATACCGAAATTTTAAAAATTATTGTTTTTTGTGGAAAATCGTCAAAATTTTATTTCTTAAAAATTCTTAAAAAAAAATCGAAAAATTTAACATGATTTCCCATCCATCCTAAAACTATGAATATTCCATATAATATAAGACTTATTTTACAAAAAACCAAATCGTTTAATAGAAGCTTTTATTAAGAATAATGTGAAAATACAAAATTTCCGGAAAATATTTTTCACGTAAAACCTATTATTTCAAAAAAATTAAGTAAGGTCCACAATTTTCAAGCTATATTCATAAGACTTGTTATAAAAAGCTTTTCCTACTACAAGACTAATGTCTTTTATTGAAATTCGACAAAATCTATCAATTATTTTGGGTACCTCCCATAGGTCTCACTTACTTAAAATGAGATTTTATTAAAAAATTTTACTAAATTTTGATGAAATTTAGAGAAATATTGCTTTTAATAATCAAAATCTCTGGGCAAAAATTTACTGACATCGGTTCATAATTGCCCATAGCTCCTAAACAAGATCTTCTGACAATATAACAACAATTTTATGTTAATTTGTTAAACACATAATTCTTGTTTAAACTGCAGTAACAATTTCTTTATAAAATTTACTATTTCTGAAAATGCTTACCCCCTGGATTTTATCAATTTTCGGAATCGATTTTGCTGAAAGTAAAAGAATATCATTGCCAATAAAATTAACTTTAAGTCATTTTCAGACAATTTTTTTATATATTTAACGGCTTCCAAGTTATGAGCTTTTCAAATTAAAAAACATAATTTTTTTTATAAAAAAATTCGTTTTCTTAATTTTTTTAAAATTAGATAAAAAATCGAAAATGTCAAAAATATCTATGGCATGATCTTAAAACTGTAAATATTCCAAATAAAATAAATCTTAGTTATAAACAATGATTTTATTAAAAATAAAGTAAAAAAAGTAAAAATACAAAATTTTGTATTTAAACCATTTCCCTCATTAGGGGTTATATGGAAGCTAGGGTCAAATGTGATACCATTTTATCGAAATTTAGAAATTTGATTACTTTTTATAACAAAATTATGTGTTCGACAAATTAACATAAAAATTATCATTATCTTCAGATTTAAGAGCGTTTTTGTAAATTTCGGATCATTTTACTGGCTTTTGCTAGAAGGTCTTGTATAGAAGCTATGGTCAATTATAGACCCTTTTCAACAAACTTTGGTATAGTTATTTTGTTTAATATAAGTAAGAAAAATTTAACTTAAATTTCCTAAAAATATATTTAAATTTGTAGCCAAAATCTTAATTTCGAAATTCAAGACCTATGGAAGGTAACCGAAATAATGAACCGATTTTGTTAGATTTAAAAAGTCAGTGGGTCAGTTATAGACCAACAAACTTTGGTACAATTATTTTGATTTATAGAAGTAAGAAATATTTCTTCCCTTAAATTTCATAAAAATATATTAAAATTTGAAGCCAAAATCTCAATTTCGGAAAGTGAGACCTATGGGAGGTAGCCAAAATAATGAAACGATTTTGTTAAATTTTAATAGCAATAGCCCCACTACCAAAAAATAATTGTGCCAAATTCCATAGAAATAAAAGCAAACTTTGAGAAACATAAAACTATATATCGGGTAGAAAATTATTTGGGAGTTACCCTAAAATTTGGAAGAATTTTTTTATTTTGACTGGCTTTGTTCTGCTAGTAAAAAAAAAATATTTCATGCCAAGTCTCATGAAAGTATCTTAAAAATTGTGGTCTTTAACTAATTCTTTTAAATAATAAAATTTATAAAGGGTTTTTCAATAAGAGCGCTACTAAAGTTTTTTCTAAATAAAACTAAAAAGATTCTGGATATCAATGAAATTCTTTATTCCTGTAAAAGTACGTTTGAAGTCATTATATATGAAACTCGATTTCTTTTACATGGCCACTACGGGCACACATGCAGAAGTCCAGACGCTGAACCCAATTTTCGACAGTTTTCAAACATAAATTGGCCGATACTGCTGCAATTTCACATACGATATTCCTACGAAGTTTATCAATCGTCTCTGGCTTTGTGGGCATAGACCATAGACTTAACGTAGCCTCAAAGAAAATAGTCTAACGACGTCAAATCGCACAACCGAGACTGTCAAACGACTGTACCATTTCCTGAGATAACACGTTTTCCCAACTTAGTTTTCAATAAATTGATTGTGACATTCGCTGTAGGGCTTGTGGCGCCGTCCAAATGGAACCACATATTCTCCAAGTCCATATCACCATAAATATCGTATAATAAATATTCGGTTATCTTTAAACAGTAGCGCTTCCCATTCACAGTAACCTTACGGTCTTGATCATCACCAAAGAAGTACGGCCCAATGACGCCGCCGGCCCATAAACTGTACCAAACCGTAATTTTTTCGAGATGCAATGATGACTCATGAAATTCGTGTGGATTGCTGTCTGACCAATAACGCATATTATGTTTATTGACAAAGTCATTCAGCCAAAAATGAGCCTCATCGCAGAAGATTATTCGCGCTCTTAACATTGAGGCCAGTGACTCCGAATTTCGTTAGTAAATTTTAATAATTTCGACTCATTGTTGGCTCGTATGTCTTTCCATTATGAAATGGCAAACCTCACTGAAGAGAAATGTCAAAAGAGTAGCGAGAAATATGGCGGCGTCCGTTGTCCCTGTACTTTTGTATCGTCCCTCTTGAAAAACCCGATATAATATGAAAAATTGTTCGCCTAATATTAGATATTTTCACGTTATTCTTAATAAAATCACGAGTAGTCCATGGATTTTCATAATATAAAATTTATATTATATGAAATACTCATAGCAATATGATCATCAGGTAACGCTGGTATTTTTTTTTATTTTAAATTTTTTGTAAATTTTTAAAAAATTAAACTTTTTTGGATTTTGCAAAAAAAAAAAAATACAATTTTTTAATATTGAGATGTATATAACTCCAAAACCGTATATCGCACAAAAATCTACGATATCAGGTCTTAAAGGTAATTTTGTTCCTAATCCACTAATGTATTTTTCAATAAAATTGGACAAGGCTTTTTTTTTAAATATTTTGTGAATTTTGAACAAATAAACCTTTTTTTCGATTTTGCAGAAAAAAATATTTTTTAAATATTGAGATGTATATAACTCCAAAACCGTACATCACACAAAAACCTTACGATATCAGTTCTTAAAGGTAATTTTGTTCCTAATCCATTAATGTATTTTCCAATAAAATTGGACAAGGCTTGTTTAAGATATGGCAAAATATCTGGAACAACCTCTTCCAAAATCTCAAATTTGAGAAAAAATGAAAGAAAAAATTTGTAAAAAAATTAAAAATTTTTTCTGTATTTGTACTTAGGAGACAATAGCTCAGAAAAGAAGGTTTTGAATATCATTATGTTGATAAAGGTTATAAAAAAGTTTAAAATATATGAGAAATTGTTTGCCTAATTTTAGGTGCTTTCACGTTATTCTCAATGAAATCACGAGTAATCCATGGATTTTCATAATATAAAATTTATATTATTTGAAACCTTCATAGAATTGTAATCATCAAGTAAGGATGGTTAGTTTTTTTTAATTTCCAATTTTTTGTGAATTTTTAAAAAATTAAACTTTTTTCGATTTTGCAAAAAAACAGCAATTTTTTAATATTGAGATGTATATAACTCCAAAACCGTACATCACACAAAAACCTTATGGCATGAGATCTTGAAGGTAATATTGTTGCTAATCCATTAATGTATTTTTCAATAAAATCGGACAAGGCTTGTTTAAGATATGGCAAAATATCTGGAACAACCTCTTCAAAAATTTCAAATATTCTCAAATGTGAGATTTTTGACATTCAAAAAAAAAAACTGAAAATGTCTGGTGTTTTTGTTCTTAGGAGGCCATAGCATGAAAGAAAAATCTTTTGAATATCATTTTGGCTGTTGACCAGTTTAATTACAGAAAAAACACTAAATTTTTTTGATGCATAACTTTAGGCATGTCGACACGAATTTTCAGATAAAAATTTCAATAACTCCAAAACTTCTTAAAGGATTTTTAAGTTTTTTGACTTTAAATAAAGCTGTTTAAGTTCTCTTTTATATTTCATTGTTTCATGAAAAACTTTTATTCCATTTGTCTGATTTGGTTGAAATTTTTGAAACTGAACTTTTTAATGTCACAATTCTAAACAAATTTTTTTTATAGAATTAATTGTCGTCCTAATAAATATGAAATATTCCACAAACTTAAAATTCTTGGAGAATGATCTTACCTAAATAGTTTGAATTAATTAATATTTAACAAACTAATAAAAATACAATTCGGAAATTTTTAACTACAAAAATTTAAGACCTAATTTTACTCAGTCACGTTTGGTTCTACTATAAAAACCATACCAAACTGAAAACAGCCAACAGTTTTGTTCCAAGACGAGTCTCCATTTCAAAATGAATTTCAAAATTTTCTTAATAATTTGCGCCCTAATTGCTGTTTCTTCGGGGGGAATAATAGGTAAAATCGAAAAAAAGATAAAGAATATTGCAGAAGCCAAAAAGCAATATGTACATACAGTAATCGAAAATGTAGTACCTAAACCTTAAGATTTATCTTCAAACGGGGCAAGTGCAAACGATAATGAGGACCAAGCAAAAGAAGGAAAATAATCTTAACCCTGGCAGAAGAAGTTTTAATATTAATATAATAATTACGTGGTTGTATAGTTTTATTTAATATCTATCAAAATTCATTTCGCTTTGCAGGACCAAATCCAAATTTCATATTTTAAGGAATATCAACTAAACTTATTCTTATCTTTTCAAATATTTAATAACATATGAGTAATACCAAAGGATATGGGATCCCAATTTCGTATTTTAAGTAATATCAATATAAATAAAATAGATTTTATCTATTTTAGTATTTAATCACTTATAATATCAGATATAATCCACAAAAAAAATTTAAATGAAAAACAATAAAGCTTTTTTCATTTGAAAATGTTTGTTATTTTATTTCTATTGACGAAGCATAAATAGTACCCCTCGTAGAAGCATATATCCCTTCCAGAAGTTTGTCCTACATTCTGTTGAGGACTGTGTGATCCACAGGTAAATCCACTACAAATAAATGAGATTTCATATTTCAGAAACAAGATTCCAAATTTCATTTGAGCCCATACCATTATAGTAGCGATAGAATAGTGAAACTGTAACGTGGTTTGGTCTTCGGGCTAGGGTAGCTTAGTCTCATCCAGAGTTTACTTGCGGATTCACGAACCTGAAGTAATGAGAGCACAAGTCGTTTACCTTTTTCGGGGGTTGAAATAAAGATTCTTTATTGATTAATTCGGGTCGGTGGATAATATATTTTTTTGTATTGATTAATTACGTTTTAGCAATATAATCCCTTATTTATTAATTTCGGGTTTTCTTAATATACTTTGGGTATTATTAAGATATCAATCGGGTGACGGAGAATCGGTGATACTGTTCGGTTCGGTAATAGCAGTAAATTCTGTCTTGTTTGAACCGCTCCTTCCACATGCAAAACTTGAACACTTATACAGATTTACGTACAAACTAAATACGAATTATATTTGTGTATCTCATACATAAAACAAGTAAGAGTGTTATAATCGGCTGTGCCGAATCTTATATACCCACCATCAAGTTGTGTTAAATTTAGAAACATATCTCATATATCTACGAGGGTGCAGTTAATTCAAAATGTGGACCAAATTCGAAAAAAATGCTACGCTAGTTGCATAAATAAATGATACCCGAATTATTAAAATATCAATCGAATGACGGAGAATCGGTGATATTGCTAGGTTCGGAAATAGCAGTAAATTCTGTCTCGTTTGAACTGCTCCTTCCTCATGC
>OW121743.1:12227870-12232870 GCA_933228675.1 Stomorhina lunata
AAAATCTCGTTATTTTAGCTCTAGCTATTATAGTTAACGAGAATTTAAGTTTAAAGTTTTTTCTAACAAAAAACTTAAAAAACTCAATTTTTGGTATGAAAAATGAGTGATCACAGAATTTCCTTATTTTGGCTCTAGCTATCATAGAAAACGAGAAAATTAAGGTTAAAGTTTTTGTTAAAAAAAAAACTCAAATTTTTTCAGCTGCTAAAAATTATGACCTTTCGAAGCGTGATAAATTTTTTAAATCAAAATTTCCGGAACGGAACCGTAATGAAATATATATTTTATATAACCATTAAATTTAAGATTTGAAATATTTTCAATTAAAATTCTAGATCTAATTATCCTCAGTTACGGTTATTTTTGTACTATAAAAGCATTTGCAAAACTAAAATGACTTCAGTTCTCTACTTAAATCTATTTCAAAATGAATCTCAAAATTGCCTTAATATTTTTCGCTTTGATTTCTATTTGTTCTGCTTTAGAGCATAATGCCGATGAATTGGAAGAGGCATTACTACCACCAATTGATGCAGCACAATCAGCTATGGATTCACCAGCAGCTCGTTTGACTTCAGTAAAAGGAAGCAAAAATTCGCTTAATCTTCTGCATTAAAAGACTAATATGTAAATATTAAATAGTTTGAAATAAATTGAAACAATTATTTCTTTTGTTGTAGCATAAATCGATTTTTTGGAGGCTCAATTTGGGGCTTACAATTCGGTGGGGTCCTACCAAAGCAATAAAGAAAAATAATTACACTGTCGGGGGGTCCTACCAAAGCAATAAAGAAAAATAATTACACTAGTCAACAGCCAAAATTACATGCAATTTAAACTAGTTTTTATGTGTTATAATCCCCAAAGTGTGGTATAACTGGTTAGTCATCCGCCCAGCCTACCAGAGGTCCCAAGTTCGATCCCTGGCCAGACCCACTTGAAAAAAAGCACCAAAAAAGTTCACCTCATAACTCAGCTGAATATTGGCTATTTATGTAAAACTTCTCTAACTAATGCATTTGCCGTTCCGAACCGGGTTTAAAACGTAGATCCCTTTCAATGAGTCTAAAAATTGAATCGGATGAAGTGATGGCTGAGAGAAGTACCCCTTGTTCCAATTGGAATATCGTGGGAATTATGTATATAAGTACAATTAAACTCCATAGCCCTATATTAGTTCAATTATTAAGTTGTAGAGGAAATTTTTTCAATCCACAGTTATTGAAGTAAAACTGAAAAACTTCACGTACAATACTTTGCACTATAACTTCTAAACCATTTGGAAAAATTAAACTAACAAAAAACATAAAGTTATGCGCCAAAACATTCCCCTCATAAAACGCTCATAACTCTGAAGATAATGCGAATTTCGAGTTTATTTTTTGCATACATAATTCTTGCAAAAACTGTTATCAATTCGCCAAATTTCGAGATAATCGGTCCACATTTAACCCTAGCTCTCATATAAGTCCAAATGACGAAAACAGCATAAATATATAAGTTTTGAGAAAACATTTGTATGATGGCAAAAATCTCTAAAACTAAACAAGGTATTGGCACTATTTTTGGACACTGGTAGACCAATATATTAGAAATTCAAAAAAATAAATTTCAGAACGAGTTCTGAAATTTTTATTAACATTTTTAAATACAGAAGAGAAATCTTTTTTTAAAAAAAATTATATAATTTTTTAACATTACTTTGTAATTTTTCCCAAAAATCTCTAAAACTAAACAAGGTATTGGCACAATTTTTGGACACAGTTTAGACCAATATATTAGAAATTCCGAAATACAAATTTCAGAACGAGTTCCGAAATTTTTATTAACATTTTTGAATACAGATTAGAACGCTTTTTGCAATAAATTTATGTAATTTTTTAACATTACTTCGTTGTTTTTCGCCAATATTTCTAAAACTAAACAATGTATTGGCACAATTTTTGGACACAGTGTAGACCAATAGAAATTGAAATTCAGAAATATAAATTTCAGAACGAATTCCGAAATTTTTATTAACATTTTTGAATACAGAATAGAACGCTTTTTGCAATAAATTTATGCAATTTTTTAACATTACTTTGTAGTTTTTCGCAAAACTCAAAAACTAAACAAGGTATTGGCACAATTTTTGGCCACAGTATACACTGATTTATAAGAAATCAAGAAATATAAATTTCGGAACAAGTTCTGATATATTTATTAACATTTTTTTAATACAGAAGAGTACACTTTTCGAAAATTTGAGTTTTTTTGGAAAAACGGGTTGTGAGCCTATTTATGGCCTGGCCCTATCAGATTTTTGCTTAGACTTTTAGAACATTATGCTTAATAAAATTTAATTTAGAGAAGTTTTGAAATCCGTAATGAATTTTTTTTATAGACACAAAAAACTCAAATTTTGTCTAAAAATTGCTGATTTTCGACCACCGCTGGTGTAGGGTGCATGTCCAAAATTATTTAAAATATAATTTGCACAAATCTCTGAAGCCCAATCTTTTTGAAAATGTTAGAAAAAATTAAGTCTTTTGAAAAATGTTTTTCAAAAATACCAAAAAAATTGTCACTTTTTTTTGAAAAAAAAAAAATTAATTTTTCAGGCTTTTTTCGATACACAAACTTTGAAGAATTTTCCTTTGTTACAAAGTTTAGATAATTACATTTTTTTTCTTTTAGTTGACTTAGAAATTTGTTAGAAATCTAACAGTATTTTTTAAAAAATTTTCCGTCTAACCCAAAAAGACTTAAAGGCAAAAAACCTGAATTGAAGCCAAAAAAGGCAAAAAAAATATTTGGAGTTAAATATCTCTGAAACTGTAAGAGATAAAGTAATACAGTTAGAGATAAAGTATTACTGTATTACTTTATTTTTTCTTCAGTTTTTTAATTACTTTTCAGAAATATAAAAATCTTTTGGATCGGATTAAATTGGCAAAAGTTATACGCAAAAAACCAGAAGACATGCCAAAAAACGCAAAAAAATGTTTGGAGCCAAATATCTCTGAAACTGTAGGAGATAAAGTAATACAGTAAGAGATAAAGTATTACTGTATTACTTTATTTTTTCTTCAGTTTTTTAATTACTTTTCAGATATATAAAAATCTTTTGGATCGGATTAAATTGGCAAAAGTTATACGCAAAAAACCAGAAGACATGCCAAAAAACGCAAAAAAATGTTTGGAGCCAAGTACCTCTGAAACTGTAGGAGATAAAGTAATACAGTCAACTTATTTTTTCTTCAGTTTTTTGATTAGTTTTCGAAAATATAAAAATCTGTTGGATCGGATTAAACTGACAAAAGTTATACGCAAAAAACCAGAAGACATGCCAAAAAACGCAAAAAAATGTTTGGAGCCAAATATCTCTAAAACTGTAGGAGATAAAGTAATACAGTAAGAGATAAAGTATTACTGTATTACTTTATTTTTTCTTCAGTTTTTTAATTAGTTTTCGAAAATATAAAAATCTTTTGGATCGGATAAAATTGGCAAAAGTTATACGGACTTAAAAGTTTTACATACCCGAGGTGGGCAACTTTGGTTAACTGTAGAGCTCACTGTGC
The DNA here is from genome assembly GCA_933228675.1 of Stomorhina lunata. Classification (NCBI taxonomy): domain Eukaryota; kingdom Metazoa; phylum Arthropoda; class Insecta; order Diptera; family Rhiniidae; genus Stomorhina; species Stomorhina lunata. The sequence continues at coordinate 12,231,437 of OW121743.1, forward strand.
TACCGATAGATACGTCCTTTAACATTGCTCTAAAAGCTCCTCTTCTACTGATGTTTCAAATTTCATCAGAATCCTTTTAGTGGTTTAGAAACTGCAGAGTTAATACAAAAAAGTCCTCACTTGCTCCACTGTGCGATAGCGATTCAGAGATGGAAATTTGGTTCTTGAGATTTTTCTGTATTAACTTGTGATATTACCTATACATCGATTTTTTTGTATTCGTATATATTCAATTGGTTCCAAACGATTTTTTGTGCTGTATTCAGCTCCTGAAAATTATGGCCTTCCGAAGCGTATTTCGTTTTTAACATCAAAACTACCGGAACGGAATCAAAATTAATGGAATATACTAAAAATATATACATTTTTATATAACCATTAAATATAACATTTGGAATATTTTTGATAAAGTTCTGAACCTAATTATTCTCAGTTACGGTAATTTCATACTATAAAAGCAATTCCATAACTAAAATGTCTTTTAGTTCTCCACCAAAATCTATTTCAAAATGAATCTAAAAATTGCAATAATATTTTGCGTTGTGATCTCTGGACTACAGGCACTGCAGTCACCAATTGGTTTATCGGAAATAGCTTTGGATCCAACATCATCTCTTTGGGGTTCAATAAAAGCTAAGATTACTATTACTGGTTCCTTTAAGGTTGACGGCTATAATAGGGGCTCAGGCTTAGGTTTGTATTCACCACCATCTCATTTGACTTCAGTTGAAGGAAGCAAGAATTCTATTAATCTTTGAAAGTTAAATGTTGTTTTTTAAATGTTAAATTGCATAAAATAAATTGAAACCATTATTTCTATTTGTTGTAGAACAAATCTGTGGTTAGGTGCTAAAAGGGCCAATGTCAAAATTTGATTTCAAATTCTTATTTTCCCATCATTGCCCAGAAAAACTCTTATAAATCTATTCTGAGTTAAGTTGGAGCCAAATAAAAGAGGGTAAAGGAGGAAATCTAATGCAATGATTAACTCAAAACAGCAAAAAATTGACATTGGCCCTTTTAGCATCAAGCCACAGAAATAGTTTTTTTTGGGACTTTCTTGTCATTTGTTTTTTTCGTTGTGTAGTTCCAAAGCAATTAAGTAAAATAATTGCTCGGATTAACAGCCAAAATTATATTAATTTAAAAAATAAAATTTTTTATTAAAAAATATTTGACTCAATTTTTTTGTTATGATTTTTGAATTTTGGTCCCCACGTCTGTTTAGGGTTAATATATATTTTTTTATAAAAAGCCTTAATCTTAATTAAAATGAATATATTTTGGCTTTTAAAACAAAATTTTGCAATAAATTCTTAATATTCCGTCATTTTCCAATAGAAAATGAAAAAACTCCATATTATGACCTTTGACCCCTAGAAAGAAAGGTTTAAACATTTCCAATATTAAAAAAAAAACAAAGCCGATTACTTT
>OW121743.1:12237870-12317870 GCA_933228675.1 Stomorhina lunata
TTCTTTTGAAATTTATTAGCTTATCTTTTCAAAACGTGTTGATTTATAATCACTTTTAATTTTAAAATTAAGAGGTAATAACAAATAATAGGCTATAAAGTATTTTGTATAAATGTGCATTAGGGTGGCTCATTTTTTCACTTTTGTCTCTAATCGGCTGCTAATAATAAAATTATAATTAGTTAATCTGAAGCCTACAAAATATTACACTGATCAAGAACCAAAATTACATTCAAAAATTACAAGTTAAACTATTAAATTTTATGTGCTAGGGTCCCCTTAGTACAAAAACTCCAGAAATTTAAAAATTTTTTTCCGATTTTTATAGCCCCAATTAAAAAGAATCTTAGAATATCCCAAATATACTAAGATTCCGTTTATAATTTCCATAATATTGGGCTCTAAAACCCAAAAATGATATATATTCTGAATCTTTATGAAATTTAAAGACAAATGAGCGATGTCTGTTCGTCTGTTGAAAACACGATAGGGCCCAAGCTAGGGCAACCAAATTTGACAACAGTATTTTCTTATTTAGTATTGAATCTGAGCGAAATCGGTTCAGAATAGCTCCTATATAAACAACTTATGCAAACAGCAGAACTACAAAAAGAATAGGGGGTTTTGTCTGTCCTTCATGACGGACTTGCTTTAAACTGACGGATCAGTTGAAAGCACGATAGCCCTAAAACAAAAAAGCTAGAGCAACATAATTTGACAAGTGTAAATCTAATTTCTTGAAAATGTTTGTTATTGAAATTGGACAAAATCGGTTTACATTTGACTATAGCTCCCATATAATACCGATCCGGGAATCACTTTAAGACTGACAAATTAAATCATATTATAAAATATATGACAACATAATATAAAACAGAGAAACATTAAGCAACTTTTGTTCAGTATGTCAATTTTTATGGAAATCGGATCATATTTGACCATAGCTCCCATATAAATATACCCCCAGAAACCAGTTAAATGCTTATATATATCAAATTATAGTAGCTATTACTCTACAATTTGCTAATGATCAAGTTTTTATCACTGACAGGCAGCACGTGAAATTTTGCAAGAATCGGTCTGCATTTGACCATAGGTCCCATATAAATATACCATCGGAAACCACTTAGTTGCTAATATGTATCTTAATATAGTAGCTATTATGCTACAATTTAGTGTATATCAATTTTTTATAATTTTCAGACAGCGTGTAAAATTTTATAAGAATCGGTGTACATTTGACCATAGCTCCCATATAAATATACCCTCGGAAACCAGTTAAATGCTAATTTATATCAAATTATAGTAGCTATTAAGCTAGAAATTGGTACGGATCAGTTTTTTATAATTGTCAGACAGCGTGTAAGATTTTATAAGAATCGATGGACATTTGACTATAGCTCCCAAACAAATCCTCACTCGGAAACCAGTTAAATGCTAATAAATATAAAATTTCAGTAACTATTACGCTAAAATTTTGTACATGGTAGTTTTTTATGATCGTCAGGCAGCGTGTAAAATTCTATAAGAAACGGTGCACATTTGACCATAGCTCCCATATAAATAAACCCTCGGAAACCAGCTAAATGCTAATAAATATCAAGTTATAGTAGCAACTACTTTACAATTTGGTACCAATCGGTTTTTTTGAACTGTCAGACATCGTGCAAAATTTTGTAACAATCGGCCAACATTTGACCATAGCTCCCATTTAAATATACCCTCGGAAACCAGTTAAATGCTAATAAATATCAAGTTACAGTAACTATGATGCTACAATTTGGTTCTTATCCGTTTTTTATGAAAGTCCGGGACGTGTAAAATTTTGTAGGAGTCGGTTCACATTTGACCTTAACTAACACTTAAATATACCCTCGGAAACTAGAAAAATGCTGGTATTTATCAAATTTTTTTATTTTTTTTTTAATAAAAAAAATTATTTTCATTTTTGCCATTTTTGAAAAGACTGATCCATTAATTTTATGTTAACTTTGGTACGGATACTTCTAATTTGTTAAAAGTCGGATAATATTATAGCGAATAGAATTAGTTTTAAGTCCCTTTAGAGCAATTTTTTGTATCTAAAACAGATTCGGAGTTATATGCCCTTAAAAACAAAAATTCATTTTCATTTGCCATTTTTGCAAAGGCTGACCCATTGATTTTATCATAATTTTTGAACGGGTTTTTCGATTTTGTTAAAATAAATACAAAAGAAATAGGAAATAGAATTGACTTTAAGTCGTTTTAAAATAATTTGTTTGTATGCTAAACGGATTCGGAGTTATATGCACTTTAAAGCAAACAAATCATTTTCATTTTTGCCATTTTTGAAAAGGCTGATCCAATGATTTTATCATAACTTTAGAACGGGTTCCTCGATTTTGTTAAGGGTCAAAGAATATAGTATTGAATCGAATTATCTTTAAATCGATTTAAAATAATTTGTGTATGTTAAACGCGTTCGGAGTTTTATGCACTTTAAGGTAAAAGAAATCATTATCGTTTTTGATATTTAAAAAAGGCCCGATACATTGATTTTACTATAACTTTGAAACGGGTTCTTCGATTTTCTTAAAAGTTGCACACTATAATAGCGAATAGAATTGTCTTTAAGTCGCTTTAAAATAATATTTTTGTATGCTTAACGGATTCGGAGTTATATGCACTTTAAAATAAGAAACTCATCTTAATTTTTGCCATTTTTGAAAAGTTTGATCTATTGATTTTATCACAACTTTGAAACGGGTTCTTTAATTTTGTTAAAAGTCACATAACATATTAAAGAAAAGAATAATCTTTAAGTCTATTTATAACAATTTTTTGTATATTAAACGGATTCGGAGTTATATACACAAAATCGAATCACTATTTCGCGTACCTCCCACAGAGATGTATTACCGGATTAGAGTTTTTTGCCCTTTACAGCCGCAGATTTTGTTGAGTTTTAGTAATATTCAGCATAAATATTGTTTATGGTAACCTAAATCAATATACACAATTTTGTAGTAATCGGCCCATATTTGACCATACCTCCCATACAAGACACATTCTCAAAAGTCTTTTAAATACCCAGAAAAGCACAAAAATGCTTATAAATCTAAAGATAATCCCATTTTATTATACAAATTTTGCACAGATAATTATTATGTATATGTAAACCGATAAATAACATTTGGTAACAATCGATCCGTAATTGAACCTAGCTCTCATATGAAACCCTAAGCCGGAAATGACATAAATCTACTTATTTCCCGAAATTTTGAAAAAAATAACACATAGAATATGTATGTCTCTTAAGGACATAAGGAAAGTTTGTTCAATTGTTGGTCCATATTTTTCCGGAGTAGGGTATCATTTAGTCGGGCTTGATCGACTATAGCTCTTCTTATTTGTGTTATTGCTTGATCTGAAAACTCTAAGTATTTGAAATAAAATAAGCCTTATATAATTTGAAATATTCGTAGATTTACGATTGTTCGTTAAGTTATTGCGATTTTCGATTTGTGTAATATTTTTTGCGTTGCACTGTGAATAACTTAAAAACCGTTGATCATACAAAAAACTTTTCTAAGAACATCTTAAGGGCAATTTTGTTCCTAATCCATTGATATATTTTCAATAATTTTCAAGATATGGGAAATTAAATATTACAACCTCTTTAAAATTCATAAATTTTAGAAGAAAATAAAAAACACATTTTTATGATATTTTTTGCGTTGCACTGTAAATAACTTAAAAACCGTTAATCACACAAAAAACTTGTGCTAGAACGTTTCAAGGGCAATTTTGTTCTGAATTCATCAATGTATTTTTCAATAATATTGGACAAGTTTTTTTCAAGATATAGGAAATTAAATATTATAACCTCTTCAAAATTCATTAATATCAGAAGAAAATAAAAAAAACACATTTTTATGATATTTTTTAAAGGGCAATTTAGTTCTTAATCCATTGACGTTTTTTTCAATAATATTGGATTAGGCTTTTTCAAGATATGGGAAACTAAATATTACAACCTCTTTAATATTCATAAATTTTAGAAGAAAATAAAAAAAAAACACATTTTATGATATTTTTTGCGTTGCACTGTGAATAACTTAAAAACCGTTAATCACACAAAAAACTTGTGTTAAAACGACTTAAGGGCAATTTTGTTCTTAATCCATTGATATATATTTTCAATAATATTGGATAAGTATTTTTCAGGATTTGGTGAACTATCTATTACAACCTTTTCGAAGATCATAAATTGTAGAAAAGGAAAATTAAAAAAAAAATTGTTTTGAGTAAGTGTATTGCACTAGAATCTCAATTTATTACATTTACTAATTAATCAAAATAAGTATCCTTAATTCTAAACAGATTGAAAACCACTCATCATTATATTTTATTTGCGAGACAGAATAAGTACGAATTATGGTGTTTTATCAAAAATCAACATAAATCTAAAATTATCAACTGAACACTGAAACACACAACATTTTTTAGTTTTAGCTTTTCTTTAAATAGTTCAACTTGAATGTAATTTTGACCTTAATTGATATAATCTTTAAAATAAATACAAAATTTCTGAGATTTTTTGAAAAGTCTTATGTTTATACTATTAAAATGAAGTAAACTCAAATAATAAATATTGGCACAAATTAGGGCATGCCATATATTTTAAAAAATCTGTTTTAAAGTTATATTTTATTAACATTCGGTGTCAGTTATCAGCTAAAATATCCATCTAGAATTTTTGTTTAGAAATAAATTTTTTAAACTCTTTCCAAAATATTTCTTAGTTATTTTGAAGGTTCTGCAGTAGAAGTTTCTTTAGTAGTACTTTCAACATTGGAACCAGAATTATCTCCATTTCCCTGAACCTTGCCAATGATATCATTTAAGAAATTGCCACTAGCTGCTCCTGCTAAAATTGTTTTGGGGATTTGGACTATATCCTTTACTACTTCCTGTGCAAATTGCCTTTTTGCATCTACAATATTGAGCAATTTTTGCAATAAATCACCATTTACTTCCCTTAAAGAAACCATAAAAAGTGCGAAAAGTATTAAAGATATTCTAAGATTCATTTTGAAATAATTTTTGGACGAAAACTAAGAGTAGTTTTCGATATGGATATGGTTTTATAGCATACAATAACCGTGACTATGTAAAATCAGATTTGAAGTATCACAAATTTCATATTTTATGGTTATTTAAAATATACTAGAGAAAACGTTTCTAAATATTTATTAACGAAAATTTTTCTATAGAAAAATAATTCTTAACGAAAATTTTTCTATAGAAAAATAATTCCTAACGAAAATTTTTCTATAGAAAAATATTTCTTAACGAAAATTTTTCTATAGAAAAATATTTCTTAACGAAAATTTTTCTATAGAAAAATATTTCTTAACGAAAATTTTTCTATAGAAAAATATTTCTTAACGAAAATTTTTCTATAGAAAAATATTTCTTAACGAAAATTTTTCTATAGAAAAATATTTCTTAACGAAAATTTTTCTATAGAAAAATATTTCTTAACGAAAATTTTTCTATAGAAAAATATTTCTTAACGAAAATTTTTCTATAGAAAAATATTTCTTAACGAAAATTTTTCTATAGAAAAATATTTCTTAACGAAAATTTTTCTATAGAAAAATATTTCTTAACGAAAATTTTTCTATAGAAAAATATTTCTTGACGAAAATTTTTCTATAGAAAAATATTTCTTAACGAAAATTTTTCTATCGAAAATTTTTCTATAGAAAAATTTTTCTATCGAAAATTTTTCTATAGAAAAATTTTTCTATCGAAAATTTTTCTATAAAAAATTTTTCTATAGAAAAATTTTTCTATAAAAAATTTTACTATAGAAAATTTTTCTATAAAAAATTTTTCTGTAAAAAAATTTTTCTATAAAAAATTTTTCTGTAAAAAAATTTTTCTATAAAAAATTTTTCTATAGAAAAATTTTTCTATAAAAAATTTTTCTGTAAAAAAATTTTTCTATAAAAAATTTTTCTATAGAAAAATTTTTCTTTAAAAAATTTTTCTATAGAAAAATTTTTCTATAGAAAAAAATATTTCCAACGAAAATTTTTCTATAAAAAATTTTTCTATATAAAAATTTTTCTATAGAAAAATTTTTTATAGAAAAATTTTCGTTGGAAATATTTTTTGCTATAGAAAAATTTTTCTGTAGAAAAATTTTTCTATAGAAAAATATTTCTTAATGAAAATTTTTCTATAGAAAAATATTTCTTAACGAAAATTTTTCTATAGAAAAATATTTCTAAACGAAAATTTTTCTATAGAAAAATATTTCTTAACGAAAATTTTTCTATAGAAAAATATTTCTTAACGAAAATTTTTCTATAGAAAAATATTTCTTAACGAAAATTTTTCTATAGAAAAATATTTCTTAACGAAAATTTTTCTATAGAAAAATATTTCTTAACGAAAATTTTTCTATAGAAAAATATTTCTTAACGAAAATTTTTCTATAGAAAAATATTTCTTAACGAAAATTTTTCTATAGAAAAATATTTCTTAACGAAAATTTTTCTATAGAAAAATATTTCTTAACGAAAATTTTTCTATAGAAAAATATTTCTTAACGAAAATTTTTCTATAGAAAAATATTTCTTAACGAAAATTTTTCTATAGAAAATATTTCTTAACGAAAATTTTTCTATAGAAAAATATTTCTTAACGAAAATTTTTCTATAGAAAAATATTTCTTAACGAAAATTTTTCTATAGAAAAATATTTCTTAACGAAAATTTTTCTATAGAAAAATATTTCTTAACGAAAATTTTTCTATAGAAAAATATTTCTTAACGAAAATTTTTCTATAGAAAAATATTTCTTAACGAAAATTTTTCTATAGAAAAATATTTCTTAACGAAAATTTTTCTATAGAAAAATATTTCTTAACGAAAATTTTTCTATAGAAAAATATTTCTTAACGAAAATTTTTCTATAGAAAAATATTTCTTAACAAAAATTTTTCTATAGAAAAATATTTCTTAACGAAAATTTTTCTATAGAAAAATATTTCTTAACGAAAATTTTTCTTTAGAAAAATATTTCTTAACGAAAATTTTTCTATAGAAAAATATTTCTTAACGAAAATTTTTCTATAGAAAAATATTTCTTAACGAAAATTTTTCTATAGAAAAATATTTCTTAACGAAAATTTTTCTATAGAAAAATATTTCTTAACGAAAACTTTTCTATAGAAAAATATTTCTTAACGAAAACTTTTCTATAGAAAAATATTTCTTAACGAAAATTTTTCTATAGAAAAATATTTCTTAACGAAAATTTTTCTATAGAAAAATATTTCTTAACGAAAATTTTTCTATAGAAAAATATTTCTTAACGAAAAATTTTCTATAGAAAAATATTTCTTAACGAAAATTTTTCTATAGAAAAATATTTCTTAACGAAAAATTTTCTATAGAAAAATATTTCTTAACGAAAATTTTTCTATAGAAAAATATTTCTTAACGAAAATTTTTCTATAGAAAAATATTTCTTAACGAAAATTTTTCTATAGAAAAATATTTCTTAACGAAAATTTTTCTATAGAAAAATATTTCTTAACGAAAATTTTTCTATAGAAAAATATTTCTTAACGAAAATTTTTCTATAGAAAAATATTTCTTAACGAAAATTTTTCTATAGAAAAATATTTCTTAACGAAAATTTTTCTATAGAAAAATATTTCTTAACGAAAATTTTTCTATAGAAAAATATTTCTTAACGAAAATTTTTCTATAGAAAAATATTTCTTAACGAAAATTTTTCTATAGAAAAATATTTCTTAACGAAAATTTTTCTATAGAAAAATATTTCTTAACGAAAATTTTTCTATAGAAAAATATTTCTTAACGAAAATTTTTCTATAGAAAAATATTTCTTAACGAAAATTTTTCTATAGAAAAATATTTCTTAACGAAAATTTTTCTATAGAAAAATATTTCTTAACGAAAATTTTTCTATAGAAAAATATTTCTTAACGAAAATTTTTCTATAGAAAAATATTTCTTAACGAAAATTTTTCTATAGAAAAATATTTCTTAACGAAAATTTTTCTATAGAAAAATATTTCTTAACGAAAATTTTTCTATAGAAAAATATTTCTTAACGAAAATTTTTCTATAGAAAAATATTTCTTAACGAAAATTTTTCTATAGAAAAATATTTCTTAACGAAAATAGAAAAATTTTTCTATAAAAAATTTTTCTATAGAAAAATTTTTCTTTTCTATAGAAAAATTTTTCTATAAAAAATTTTTCTATAGAAAAATTTTTCTATAAAAAATTTTTCTATAGAAAAATGTTTCTATAAAAAATTTTTCTATAGAAAAATGTTTCTATAAAAAATTTTTCTATAGAAAAATTTTTCTATAAAAAATTTTTCTATAGAAAAATGTTTCTATAAAAAATTTTTCTATAGAAAAATGTTTCTATAAAAATTTTTTATATAAAAATATTTCTTAACGAAAATTTTTCTATAGAAAAATATTTCTTAACGAAAATTTTTCTATAGAAAAATATTTCTTAACGAAAATTTTTCTATAGAAAAATATTTCTTAACGAAAATTTTTCTATAGAAAAATATTTCTTAACGAAAATTTTTCTATAGAAAAATATTTCTTAACGAAAATTTTTCTATAGAAAAATATTTCTTAACGAAAATTTTTCTATAGAAAAATATTTCTTAACGAAAATTTTTCTATAGAAAAATATTTCTTAACGAAAATTTTTCTATAGAAAAATATTTCTTAACGAAAATTTTTCTATAGAAAAATATTTCTTAACGAAAATTTTTCTATAGAAAAATATTTCTTAACGAAAATTTTTCTATAGAAAAATATTTCTTAACGAAAATTTTTCTATAGAAAAATATTTCTTAACGAAAATTTTTCTATAGAAAAATATTTCTTAACGAAAATTTTTCTATAGAAAAATATTTCTTAACGAAAATTTCTATAGAAAAATATTTCTTAACGAAAATTTTTCTATAGAAAAATATTTCTTAACGAAAATTTTTCTATAGAAAAATATTTCTTAACGAAAATTTTTCTATAGAAAAATATTTCTTAACGAAAATTTTTCTATAGAAAAATATTTCTTAATGAAAATTTTTCTATAGAAAAATATTTCTTAACGAAAATTTTTCTATAGAAAAATATTTCTTAACGAAAATTTTTCTATAGAAAAATATTTCTTAACGAAAATTTTTCTATAGAAAAATATTTCTTAACGAAAATTTTTCTATAGAAAAATATTTCTTAACGAAAATTTATCTATAAAAAAATATTTCTTAACGAAAATTTTTCTATAGAAAAATATTTCTTAACGAAAATTTTTCTATAGAAAAATATTTCTTAACGAAAATTTATGTATAGAAAAATATTTCTTAGCGAAAATTTTTCAATAGAAAAATATATCTTAACGAAAATTTTTCTATAGAAAAATATTTCTTAACGAAAATTTTTCTATAGAAAAATATTTTCAACGAAAATTTTTCTATTGAAAATTTTTCTATAGAAAAATTTTTTTATTGAAAATTTTTCTATAGAAAAATTTTTTTATTGAAAATTTTTCTATAGAAAAATTTTTTTATTGAAAATTTTTCTATAGAAAAATTTTTCTATTGAAAATTTTTCTATAGAAAAATTTTTCTATTGAAAATTTTTCTATAGAAAAATTTTTCTATCGAAAATTTTTCTATAGAAAAATTTTTCTATCGAAAATTTTTCTATAGAAAAATTTTTCTATCTAAAATTTTTCTATAGAAAAATTTTCGATAGAAAAATTTTTCTATAGAAAAATTTTCGATAGAAAAATTTTTCTATAGAAAAATTTTCAATAGAAAAATTTTTCTATAGAAAAATTTTCGATAGAAAAATTTTTCTATAGAAAAATTTTCGATAGAAAAATTTTTCTATAGAAAAATTTTCGATAGAAAAATTTTTCTATAGAAAAATTTTCGATAGAAAAATTTTTCTATAGAAAAATTTTCGATAGAAAAATTTTTCTATAGAAAAATTTTCGATAGAAAAATTTTTCTATAGAAAAATTTTCGATAGAAAAATTTTTCTATAGAAAAATTTTCTATAGAAAAATTTTCGATAGAAAAATTTTCGATAGAAAAATTTTTCTATAGAAAAATTTTCGATAGAAAAATTTTTCTATCGAAAATTTTTCTATAGAAAAATTTTTCTATAGAAAAATTTTTCTATCGAAAATTTTTCTATCGAAAATTTTTCTATAGAAAATTTTTCTATAGAAAAATTTTTCTATCGAAAATTTTTCTATAGAAAAATTTTTCTATCGAAAATTTTTCTATAGAAAAATTTTTCTATCGAAAATTTTTCTATAGAAAAATTTTTCTATCGAAAATTTTTCTATAGAAAAATTTTTCTATCGAAAATTTTTCTATAGAAAAATTTTTCTATCGAAAATTTTTCTATAGAAAAATTTTTCTATCGAAAATTTTTCTATAGAAAAATTTTTCTATCGAAAATTTTTCTATAGAAAAATTTTTCTATCGAAAATTTTTCTATAGAAAAATTTTTCTATCGAAAATTTTTCTATAGAAAAATTTTTCTATCGAAAATTTTTCTATAGAAAAATTTTTCTATCGAAAATTTTTCTATAGAAAAATTTTTCTATCGAAAATTTTTCTATAGAAAAATTTTTCTATCGAAAATTTTTCTATTTAATTAAATTTTTCTATTTTTCTATAGAAAAATTTTTCTATTGAAAATTTTTCTATAGAAAAATTTTTCTATTGAAAATTTTTCTATAGAAAAATTTTTCTATTGAAAATTTTTCTATAGAAAAATTTTTCTATTGAAAATTTTTCTATAGAAAAATTTTTCTATTGAAAATTTTTCTATAGAAAAATTTTTCTATTGAAAATTTTTCTATAGAAATATTTTTCTATTGAAAATTTTTCTATAGAAAAATTTTTCTATTGAAAATTTTTCTATAGAAAAATTTTTCTATTGAAAATTTTTCTATAGAAAAATTTTTCTATTGAAAATTTTTCTATAGAAAAATTTTTCTATCGAAAATTTTTCTATAGAAAAATTTTTCTATCGAAAATTTTTCTATAGAAAAATTTTTCTATCGAAAATTTTTCTATAGAAAAATTTTTCTATCGAAAATTTTTCTATAGAAAAATTTTTCTATCGAAAATTTTTCTATAGAAAAATTTTTCTATCGAAAATTTTTCTATAGAAAAATTTTTCTATCGAAAAATTTTCTATAGAAAAATTTTTCTATCGAAAATTTTTCTATAGAAAAATTTTTCTATCGAAAATTTTTCTATAGAAAAATTTTTCTATCGAAAATTTTTCTATAGAAAAATTTTTCTATCGAAAATTTTTCTATAGAAAAATTTTTCTATCGAAAATTTTTCTATAGAAAATTTTTCTATAGAAAAATTTTTCTATCGAAAATTTTTCTATAGAAAAATTTTTCTATCGAAAATTTTTCTATAGAAAAATTTTTTTATCGAAAATTTTTCTATAGAAAAATTTTTCTATCGAAAATTTTTCTATAGAAAAATTTTTCTATCGAAAATTTTTCTATAGAAAAATTTTTCTATCGAAAATTTTTCTATAGAAAAATTTTTCTATCGAAAATTTTTCTATAGAAAAATTTTTCTATCGAAAATTTTTCTATAGAAAAATTTTTCTATCGAAAATTTTTCTATAGAAAAATTTTTCTATCGAAAATTTTTCTATAGAAAAATTTTTCTATAGAAAAATTTTTCTATCGAAAATTTTTCTATAGAAAAATTTTTCTATCGAAAATTTTTCTATCGAAAATTTTTCCTATAGAAAAAATTTTCTATCGAAAATTTTTCTATAGAAAAATTTTTCTATCGAAAATTTGTCTATAGAAAAATTTTTCTATCGAAAATTTTTCTATAGAAAAACTTTTCAATCGAAAATTTTTCTATAGAAAAATTTTTCTATCGAAAATTTTTCTGTCGAAAATTTTTCTATCTATTCTATTTCTTTCTATTTTTTTATTGAAAATTTTTCTATAGAAAAATTTTTCTATTAAAAATTTTTCTATAGAAAAATTTTTCTATCGAAATTTTTTCTATAGAAAAATTTTTCTATCGAAAATTTTTCTATAGAAAAATTTTTCTATCGAAAATTTTTCTATAGAAAAATTTTTCTATCGAAAATTTTTCTATAGAAAAATTTTTCTATCGAAAATTTTTCTATAGAAAAATTTTTCTATCGAAAATTTTTCTATTTAATTAAATTTTTCTATTTTTCTATCGAAAATTTTTCTATAGAAAAATTTTTCTATTGAAAATTTTTCTATAGAAAAATTTTTCTATTGAAAATTTTTCTATAGAAAAATTTTTCTATTGAAAATTTTTCTATAGAAAAATTTTTCTATTGAAAATTTTTCTATAGAAAAATTTTTCTATTGAAAATTTTTCTATAGAAAAATTTTTCTATTGAAAATTTTTCTATAGAAAAATTTTTCTATCGAAAATTTTTCTATAGAAAAATTTTTCTATCGAAAATTTTTCTATAGAAAAATTTTTCTATTGAAAATTTTTCTATAGAAAAATTTTTCTATTGAAAATTTTTCTATAGAAAAATTTTTCTATTGAAAATTTTTCTATAGAAAAATTTTTCTATTGAAAATTTTTCTATAGAAAAATTTTTCTATCGAAAATTTTTCTATAGAAAAATTTTTCTATCGAAAATTTTTCTATAGAAAAATTTTTCTATTGAAAATTTTTCTATAGAAAAATTTTTCTATCGAAAATTTTTCTATAGAAAAATTTTTCTATCGAAAATTTTTCTATAGAAAAATTTTTCTATTGAAAATTTTTCTATAGAAAAATTTTTCTATCGAAAATTTTTCTATAGAAAAATTTTTCTATTGAAAATTTTTCTATAGAAAAATTTTTCTATCGAAAATTTTTCTATAGAAAAATTTTTCTATTGAAAATTTTTCTATAGAAAAATTTTTCTATCGAAAATTTTTCTATAGAAAAATTTTTCTATCGAAAATTTTTCTATAGAAAAATTTTTCTATCGAAAATTTTTCTATAGAAAAATTTTTCTATCGAAAATTTTTCTATAGAAAAATTTTTCTATCGAAAATTTTTCTATAGAAAAATTTTTGTATCGAAAATTTTTCTATAGAAAAATTTTTCTATCGAAAATTTTTCTATAGAAAAATTTTTCTATCGAAAATTTTTCTATAGAAAAATTTTTCTATCGAAAATTTTTCTATAGAAAAATTTTTCTATAGAAAAATTTTTCCATAGACAAATTTTTTATAGAAAAATTTTTTTTATAGAAAATTTTTTATAGAAAAATTTTTCTATAGAAAATTTTTTATAAAATTTTCGATAGAAAAATTTTTCTATAGAAAAATTTTTCTATCGAAAATTTTTCTATAGAAAAATTTTTCTATCGAAAATTTTTCTATTGAAAAATTTTTCTATCGAAAATTTTTCTATAGAAAAATTTTCTATAAAAAAAATTTTTCTATAAAAAATTTGTCTATGGAAAAATTTTTCTATAGAAAAATATTTCTACCGAAAATTTTTTTATAGAAAAATATTCTATCGAAAATTTTTCTATAGAAAAATATTTCCAACGAAAATTTTTCTATAGAAAAATATTTGTATCGAAAGCTTTTCACGAGCTTCATTAATGATCATGGCATTTACGAAAATTACAAAAAGTCTTCGGCTTCTGGTGGTATGGTCTGCCTACACCTGCTCATAAGAGATGTTGGACCAAATTAGCCCTTTAAATAATTATTCGTAATGAAAGCATGAAGGGTTCACTACTTTAACCTATATTTTAAATATGCTACAGAAGTAAATAACATATGTATATGTAAGTTACGCTCTACCCTAATCTCCATAATAACAAAAGCCCACTTGCATACAACGAGTTCAAAATGAAATGGACTTTATGGTCTTTAATCTGTCAGTTTTGGTTTAATAAACTGCAAACATTTAAAAATTTAATTGAACCACAAAAATAATTGTTCCTAAAATAAAGACCCCATTTAATTTTTAACATATAAGTACGACTATGTTATAAATTTACAATTATAAACTTGTAAACTAGAATTTAAACATCAAAACTAATTAAGTATTTAGGCATTTATTTGAAATAAAATGAAATGTTTTGAATTCATCGTTGATCTGTTCAGGCGTGTCATCTTGGTCGCTTTCATTTGCAACCAACAAAATTTCAATACGCTTTCTGTATCTGGAACCAGATTTCCTAGGTCGTCCTTACGGGAAAAAGATACAGTTGCCACAACATTGGCAAAATTTACGAACTTCATTTTGTCTCTTATACAACTCATTCTCCTCAAGCACGCGTCTCTCCATACCTTTCGTTTTCTGCGGATTAGTCATTATTCTTTCCTCTTTTTCTCTCGGTACCTTTCTAAAGATCCACGAGTAGCTGCTGACTGCAGAGTTGCCCTGTAGGCCGCATTTTTCTCAGCAGTGGCATTGCGGCACTCCCTGTCCTACCAAGAGTTTTTAGCATGAGGGATTTGGTACCCTATTACCGATTTTGCCGCAGACTTCATAAAGTTGGCAATATGTTGCCATAACGTGTAAATATCGTTTAAGCCAGAGTCAATCTCTCTTAGCAATTGAGTTGCCCGTTTGGTGTAATCAGTAGCAATTTGCTGAGATTTAAGTTTTTCACGTCATACTTCCTTTGCTCTTCTGCCTGTACGCTCCTTGACATACTTAGACGTGTTCTCGTCTTGGCTGCAGCAAGATAGCGATCGGAGTGTTAGCTTCTCGCATGGAACGCACATCCAACATCTTGATCGCTTTCATTTAATACCAACGATGTGAAAAGTGCTCCATCCTTAGTTTTAGCATGCTTTCTGTATCTGTCACCAGGTTTCCTTGGTCGTCATTACATGAGAGATACAAATGCCAAAACAATCCGATTGGTTTTTAACTTTTTAGTAAAATTTATCCACTTCATTTCGAACTTTTTGGATAAGCCGGATGTCTCATTACTCGTGCCCGTTACAACTGGATACTGTTTAATTGGTAGACATAAAATTTGACTGAGGGTTACTACTAATGCAGTGGAGACGACGAGGAGACTGAATCGATAAAACATCTTCAGCCCTGCCCCATCAAACAGCAGGGGATTCATTTTGGGTTCAATTTTCTTAAGCTATGTAGACGATCTAGCTTTTATTGATATCTGCCGTCTTTAGAGCTTTTTAAAGCGCTTGGAATGGTCCAACAGATGAAGCTAATGATATGTTATTTCACTAGCTTCCATGGACTTCGTAGTCTAAGTGAGTTTGTTCAGGTAATCCATTTGTGCAACGTATGGCTGGGTGAGATCATGTGAGAATGTATTGGAACATGCATGAATATTCGTAAGCCGCATTGTTAGTGTAATCTAAGACAGCAGCTCTTTGTTAACATCTACAAGAAATGCTAGATACTCTCTTATCTACTATAAAAGCCGGACGAACTGGTATCGTGGCAGAGTTTTTTATTGAGACGCGTATAAGAAAACAGTGAGACTAGAAATATTTGTAAAGCGAAAAGTTGGTTTACAATTTGTGGTAAAAGTGAACTAAGTCTATAAGTTAATAAAACGATTACTTTGTAAAACTATTTACATAAAGTGTTTTAATTTTGTTTTCGGTTGTTTGCAAAAAGTATTCCTTTCACGTTTTTTAAGGAAAAACGTAGCTTAGATTAGGTTTAAAAAGGTAATGCTAGGAAAGTGGCATCTTTACTCGGAGACCTTCGGGTCCATTGGGATCCAGGGAAATCGTAGCAATACATACATAATTTCCACGACATTCCAATTGTAACAAGGGGTACTTCTCTGCTGCATCTGGTTCTATTGTTAGACTCATTGAAATCGTTTTAACGCCGGCTCCGAATGGCAAATGCATTAGTTAGAAAAGTTTTACATAGCCTAATACTCAATAACCAGTGGCTAGCTGAGCTATGAGGTGAAACCGCCGCTTTTTTAAAAATTATTTTTTTTTCAAGTGGGTCTGGCGGGGATCAAACTTTTGAACTCTGGTATGCTAGGCGGATGACTAACCTGCTATACCACAGCGGCTCACGGTTAGAGAAGGCTTACAAAGCCTTATACTCAATAATCAGTGGCTAGCTGAGTTTTGAGGTGAAGTGCTTATTTTGAAAATTTATTTTTGTATATTTTTCTAAGAGGTTCTGGCAGGGGATCGAACTTGCTACCTCAGGTATGCTAGGGGGGTGACTAATCTGCTATACCACGATGGTTCACACGGATGTTATCTATTGACTAAAATAAGAAATACTAAAAAATCTTTATTACTTAAAAAGTTACAGAGTTTTGGCCAAGGAAAAACGTTTCTAAGCCATTGTGCGAGGGAAAACGACAAACAATTGAACACCTGGAAATCAACATTCGAAGAGTTCTCGAGTTATTCGAAGAGTTAGACGCAAATGCAGCAAAAATTTGTTGAAATTTGGTGTTCCAGACTGAGCCTAATAGTGGTTCGAAAAAAAAGTTGAGTCAGTCACCCCCTAGGATTAAAGATAATCTATATATTATAAATGTGTTTGTAAGTTTATTTGTTTATTTGTTTGTTTGAAAGAGGTTGACTCCTAAACGGTTTGACCGATTTTTATGAAATTTTGGAATTAGATAGAATATTCCCTTAAGGTGGTTTAAGGATATGTTTTGTTTCAAAACTTGTTCTAGAAAGGGCTCAAATAGGGTAAATAGTGGACCAAATGGTGCAAAATTTAATATTTATCATTGAATTTGATAAACCATAAAAGTTAGAAACTTCAAACTTAACAAAAGTAAATTCATTACCAATGGCCGTATTTCAGAAAAAAATTAAAAGGATCGGAGCAGGGGATGGCGCCTTCCCATTTACAAAAACAATACCTATAACTGGGTAAATTGATTTTGATGATTTTTGAAATGTAGATAAAGTTATACTAACTTTCCTGAAATTTTTACAGTGAGGTATGGTGTGACCGGTGGTTAAAATAGGCTAGGTTTTTTTTTAAATCTGAAGTGGGCGTGACCCCTCCCATATAACTCATATGTTAAAAATGACAAATTTAGGTGACCGAGAGGCCCGATTTTCCTGAAATTTTGACAGTATGTTAGGGTGTGACCGATGGTTAAAATACGCCAGATTTTTTTTGTTAATCTCAAGTGGGCGTGACCCCTCCCATATAAGTCAAATATTGAAAATGACAAATATGGATGACCGAGCTGCCCGATTTTTCTGAAATTTTCACAGTATGGTAAGGTGTAACCGGTGGTTAAAATAGTCTAGGTTCTTTTTTTAAATGTCAAGTGGGCGTGGCCCCTCCCATATAACTCATATATGAAAATCACAAATACAGGTGACCGAGAGACCCGATTTTTCTGAAATTTTGACAGTATATTATGGTGTGACCGATGGATAAAATAGGCCAAATTATTTTTGAAGTCTCAAGTGGGCGTGCCCCTCCCATATAAGTCAAATATTAATAATGACAAATATGGATTACCCTACACACCAATTTTTCTGAAATTTTGACAATATGTTAAGGTGTGACCAGTGGGTAAAATAGGCCAGGTTGTTTTTTAATCTCCAGTGGGCGTGACCCCTCCCATATAAGTCAAGTATAAAAATTACAAATATGGATGATGAGATCAAAACAATTTAAACGAATTAATTAAAGTTTTAAATGTGGATTTTTTCATATTATAGGATAGTTTTGAATTTTTTGAAAACGACCCAAGGAGGACCTGGGAATCGAAAAATGGGGATAAAATTCCATTTTTCTTTAAAATTACATCACTTCATAACGGCTAGACCGATCACGACTTTTTTTCTACGTGTTTTTAGTCCAAGTTAGGATTCTATATAAAGAAATATTTACAATGCTACATAAAGAAAAATTACAATCGGAAAACGGCGGCACGGATATTGGAAATATGATTGATGTTTGATAATGACGATGTTTCACTGATGATTGTTTAAAGATTTTTCATGATTATTTGATGGTTGTTTGACTGTTTGAAGATTTGTAATAATTGTTTGATAATTGTTTCTCGATTAACTGGCGTTTTTATGGCGGTAGTTTGATGATTTTCTGTCGATTGTTTAAGGGTTAATTGGTGATTGATTGACGACCGTTCAATGATTTTTTATGACTGTTCGATAATTGTTTCACGATTAACTGACGGTTATTTGATTACTATTTGGCGATTGTTTGATAATCTATAAATATAAAAAAATTTTCGCGTCTGTTTTTGTATGGTTTTTTTTATTTAGCACTCAGCACTCAGGGGATGACCCCTACTTATGCTATGCATTGTGTTGGAACTAGGAAAATAGGTTGTGGGAAGGAGGAAAGAGGGAGTAGTGTTCGTGGAAGTGAGTTCCACATACGTACTGTACGGCTAAAGAACGAATTTTCTCTATAGTGCGTTGCTCGGTCCACTGGACAATCAACCACAAATGCATTGACGTGTGTTGCGTAAGAATCTTCGGGTTTCGGGAACGAGGTCTCTGATATCGTTAGAACACATTCCAAAGTAGTACCGATATAACAGTGTTATACAACCCACATTGCGGCGGTGCTTCAGTGAGTCAGTAGAGTTGGATACCCTACTGTCACCGATAAGCACTTTCGCCCTCCCCTGTACGCGGTCGACAAGCTCCAAAATAGACTTACAAGCACCGGCCCATACATGAGAGTTGTATTCCATTTCTGGTCGGACATAGGTGGTATAAATCACACTAATGTGGGGTACTGCCAATCACTAAAGTCAAATAAATACATATGCAAATACATTATTAAAGGATTCAGTTCAAAAATTTATAAAAAAAACAAGTAAGAAACTCTATAGTCGGTCAAGCCGACCATACGATACCCTTCACCACTAAGGTCAAAGGTGTTATTTTTCCTGTGTAAAGACAAATATTTGCTAAATTTTGCCATCATACAAACATTTTCTCAAAACTTATATATTCAACCTGTTTCCGTCATTTGGACTTATATGAGAGCTAGGGTCACATGTGGACCGATTATCTCGAAATTTGGCAGATTGATTACAGTTGTTACAAAAATTATGTATGCAGAAAATAGACTCAAAATTTCCATTATCTTTAGATTTACGAGCGTTTTAGTGATTTTTTGCTTCATTTAGTGCGTTTTTAAAGAAGAGTTTGTATGGGAGCTACGGTCAAATGTGGACCGATTTCAACAAAATTTGGTACAGTGATTTTAGTTGACATAAGCAGTATTTGTTTAAAATTTCATGAAAAAATATTGATATAGAATTGTATTAACATTACCTAGGGGTCCTAGGGGGTGACTGACGCAATTTTTTTTTTTTTTTTGTATGGAAGGCGAACCGCCCTACTGAGCCTTCTATTTGCCAGCCGTCGAAGCCAGGTGGCAGAAATCAATTTTAAACATTAATTTCATAAAATGTTCTTTTCAATAAAGCCCTTTTTTATTGATATTAAAAATATATTTCCTTGTTTTATTATGACTTAAACTTGTATCACTCTATAAAATCCATATTTATAATAATATCTTTATTTAAAAAACGTGTCTTTTTTGCATTTTGAAATGCAACATTTTATCTTTTATTACAGAAAAATAAAATAAATGTAAAAAAACTTGAATGTCACATAAATAGAAATGCACTTAAAAACTCATTTAAATAAATTAATAAAACGTTAACTTCTAGTATAAATAATTTTTCAATCAAAAGCGGCTATTAGCAGTTAATAAATAATTCAAAAGGTTTTTTTTTAATAAACAACAAAGAATTAATTAACTATTTCAAAACTTGTTACAACTTGTCACGTGGCCGTTTTGGTTGCAATGAACAACTGGAATCAAAACAAAACAATTTTGAAATGTTGACAACAAAATTCCCATAAACTGAAGACAACACATGGAAATGCAACTAAAATGTTACACACAACATAAATAGAGGTTGCAAAGCATTTAAAAATGCTCAAGTTTAACATACAACATACAGGTTTCATTCATTGATGCAACAAAATACAATTTTGGAATTGTGCTAATGACTGACTGCAGTCGAACGAATGGGGCCAAACAATTTCCGAATGTATGTTGTTGAATCTAATGGAGGGGGCAACAAAACCGGCATTGGGAAGTTGCAATCTTAAAACTAATTATATACTAACAGTTATTTTGTAGTTACTTTGTTAATGGTATACATTTATACAAAATTAAGCATTTACACCGAAACATTAACCCAGTTCACAATCCATAGCAAATAGGCAAACATCATCATAGCGTTTTTTTAACTTGGACTCTACTCTACTCTACTCTACTCTACTCTACTCTACTCTACTCTACTCTACTCTACTCTACTCTACTCTACTCTACTCTACTCTACTCTACTCTACTCTACTCTACTCTACTCTACTCTACTCTACTCTACTCTACTCTACTCTACTCTACTCTACTCTAATCTACTCTACTCTACTCTACTCTACTCTACTCTACTCTACTCTACTCTACTCTACTCTACTCTACTCTACTTTACTCTACTCTACTTTACTCTACTCTACTCTACTCTACTCTACTCTACTCTACTCTACTCTACTCTACTCTACTCTACTCTATTCTATTCTATTCTATTCTATTCTACTCTACTCTACTCTACTCTACTCTACTCTACTCTACTCTACTCTACTCTACTCTACTCTACTCTACTCTACTCTACTCTACTCTACTCTACTCTACTCTACTCTACTCTACTCTACTCTACTCTACTCTACTCTACTCTACTCTACTCTACTCTACTCTACTCTACTCTACTCTACTCTACTCTACTCTACTCTACTCTACTCTACTCTACTCTACTCTACTCTACTCTACTCTACTCTACTCTACTCTACTCTACTCTACTCTACTCTACTCTACTCTACTCTACTCTACTCTACTCTACTCTACTCTACTCTACTCTACTCTACTCTACTCTACTCTACTCTACTCTACTCTACTCTACTCTACTCTACTCTACTCTACTCTACTCTACTCTACTCTACTCTACTCTACTCTACTCTACTCTACTCTACTCTACTCTACTCTACTCTACTCTACTCTACTCTACTCTACTCTACTCTACTCTACTCTACTCTACTCTACTTCCTACTCTACTCTACTCTACTCTACTCTACTCTACTCTACTCTACTCTACTCTACTCTACTCTACTCTACTCTACTCTACTCTACTCTACTCTACTCTACTCTACTCTACTCTACTCTACTCTACTCTACTCTACTCTACTCTACTCTACTCTACTCTACTCTACTCTACTCTACTCTACTCTACTCTACTCTACTCTACTCTACTCTACTCTACTCTACTCTACTCTACTCTACTCTACTCTACTCTACTCTACTCTACTCTACTCTACTCTACTCTACTCTACTCTACTCTACTCTACTCTACTCTACTCTACTCTACTCTACTCTACTCTACTCTACTCTACTCTACTCTACTCTACTCTACTCTACTCTACTCTACTCTACTCTACTCTACTCTACTCTACTCTACTCTACTCTACTCTACTCTACTCTACTCTACTCTACTCTACTCTACTCTACTCTACTCTACTCTACTCTACTCTACTCTACTCTACTCTACTCTACTCTACTCTACTCTACTCTACTCTACTCTACTCTACTCTACTCTACTCTACTCTACTCTACTCTACTCTACTCTACTCTACTCTACTCTACTCTACTCTACTCTACTCTACTCTACTCTACTCTACTCTACTCTACTCTACTCTACTCTACTCTACTCTACTCTACTCTACTCTACTCTACTCTACTCTACTCTACTCTACTCTACTCTACTCTACTCTACTCTACTCTACTCTACTCTACTCTACTCTACTCTACTCTACTCTACTCTACTCTACTCTACTCTACTCTACTCTACTCTACTCTACTCTACTCTACTCTACTCTACTCTACTCTACTCTACTCTACTCTACTCTACTCTACTCTACTCTACTCTACTCTACTCTACTCTACTCTACTCTACTCTACTCTCTACTCTACTCTACTCTACTCTACTCTACTCTACTCTACTCTACTCTACTCTACTCTACTCTACTCTACTCTACTCTACTCTACTCTACTCTACTCTACTCTACTCTACTCTACTCTACTCTACTCTACTCTACTCTACTCTACTCTACTCTACTCTACTCTACTCTACTCTACTCTACTCTACTCTACTCTACTCTACTCTACTCTACTCTACTCTACTCTACTCTACTCTACTCTACTCTACTCTACTCTACTCTACTCTACTCTACTCTACTCTACTCTACTCTACTCTACTCTACTCTACTCTACTCTACTCTACTCTACTCTACTCTACTCTACTCTACTCTACTCTACTCTACTCTACTCTACTCTACTCTACTCTACTCTACTCTACTCTACTCTACTCTACTCTACTCTACTCTACTCTACTCTACTCTACTCTACTCTACTCTACTCTACTCTACTCTACTCTACTCTACTCTACTCTACTCTACTCTACTCTACTCTACTCTACTCTACTCTACTCTACTCTACTCTACTCTACTCTACTCTACTCTACTCTACTCTACTCTACTCTACTCTACTCTACTCTACTCTACTCTACTCTACTCTACTCTACTCTACTCTACTCTACTCTACTCTACTCTACTCTACTCTACTCTACTCTACTCTACTCTACTCTACTCTACTCTACTCTACTCTACTCTACTCTACTCTACTCTACTCTACTCTACTCTACTCTACTCTACTCTACTCTACTCTACTCTACTCTACTCTACTCTACTCTACTCTACTCTACTCTACTCTACTCTACTCTACTCTACTCTACTCTACTCTACTCTACTCTACTCTACTCTACTCTACTCTACTCTACTCTACTCTACTCTACTCTACTCTACTCTACTCTACTCTACTCTACTCTACTCTACTCTACTCTACTCTACTCTACTCTACTCTACTCTACTCTACTCTACTCTACTCTACTCTACTCTACTCTACTCTACTCTACTCTACTCTACTCTACTCTACTCTACTCTACTCTACTCTACTCTACTCTACTCTACTCTACTCTACTCTACTCTACTCTACTCTACTCTACTCTACTCTACTCTACTCTACTCTACTCTACTCTACTCTACTCTACTCTACTCTACTCTACTCTACTCTACTCTACTCTACTCTACTCTACTCTACTCTACTCTACTCTACTCTACTCTACTCTACTCTACTCTACTCTACTCTACTCTACTCTACTCTACTCTACTCTACTCTACTCTACTCTACTCTACTCTACTCTACTCTACTCTACTCTACTCTACTCTACTCTACTCTACTCTACTCTACTCTACTCTACTCTACTCTACTCTACTCTACTCTACTCTACTCTACTCTACTCTACTCTACTCTACTCTACTCTACTCTACTCTACTCTACTCTACTCTACTCTACTCTACTCTACTCTACTCTACTCTACTCTACTCTACTCTACTCTACTCTACTCTACTCTACTCTACTCTACTCTACTCTACTCTACTCTACTCTACTCTACTCTACTCTACTCTACTCTACTCTACTCTACTCTACTCTACTCTACTCTACTCTACTCTACTCTACTCTACTCTACTCTACTCTACTCTACTCTACTCTACTCTACTCTACTCTACTCTACTCTACTCTACTCTACTCTACTCTACTCTACTCTACTCTACTCTACTCTACTCTACTCTACTCTACTCTACTCTACTCTACTCTACTCTACTCTACTCTACTCTACTCTACTCTACTCTACTCTACTCTACTCTACTCTACTCTACTCTACTCTACTCTACTCTACTCTACTCTACTCTACTCTACTCTACTCTACTCTACTCTACTCTACTCTACTCTACTCTACTCTACTCTACTCTACTCTACTCTACTCTACTCTACTCTACTCTACTCTACTCTACTCTACTCTACTCTACTCTACTCTACTCTACTCTACTCTACTCTACTCTACTCTACTCTACTCTACTCTACTCTACTCTACTCTACTCTACTCTACTCTACTCTACTCTACTCTACTCTACTCTACTCTACTCTACTCTACTCTACTCTACTCTACTCTACTCTACTCTACTCTACTCTACTCTACTCTACTCTACTCTACTCTACTCTACTCTACTCTACTCTACTCTACTCTACTCTACTCTACTCTACTCTACTCTACTCTACTCTACTCTACTCTACTCTACTCTACTCTACTCTACTCTACTCTACTCTACTCTACTCTACTCTACTCTACTCTACTCTACTCTACTCTACTCTACTCTACTCTACTCTACTCTACTCTACTCTACTCTACTCTACTCTACTCTACTCTACTCTACTCTACTCTACTCTACTCTACTCTACTCTACTCTACTCTACTCTACTCTACTCTACTCTACTCTACTCTACTCTACTCTACTCTACTCTACTCTACTCTACTCTACTCTACTCTACTCTACTCTACTCTACTCTACTCTACTCTACTCTACTCTACTCTACTCTACTCTACTCTACTCTACTCTACTCTACTCTACTCTACTCTACTCTACTCTACTCTACTCTACTCTACTCTACTCTACTCTACTCTACTCTACTCTACTCTACTCTACTCTACTCTACTCTACTCTACTCTACTCTACTCTACTCTACTCTACTCTACTCTACTCTACTCTACTCTACTCTACTCTACTCTACTCTACTCTACTCTACTCTACTCTACTCTACTCTACTCTACTCTACTCTACTCTACTCTACTCTACTCTACTCTACTCTACTCTACTCTACTCTACTCTACTCTACTCTACTCTACTCTACTCTACTCTACTCTACTCTACTCTACTCTACTCTACTCTACTCTACTCTACTCTACTCTACTCTACTCTACTCTACTCTACTCTACTCTACTCTACTCTACTCTACTCTACTCTACTCTACTCTACTCTACTCTACTCTACTCTACTCTACTCTACTCTACTCTACTCTACTCTACTCTACTCTACTCTACTCTACTCTACTCTACTCTACTCTACTCTACTCTACTCTACTCTACTCTACTCTACTCTACTCTACTCTACTCTACTCTACTCTACTCTACTCTACTCTACTCTACTCTACTCTACTCTACTCTACTCTACTCTACTCTACTCTACTCTACTCTACTCTACTCTACTCTACTCTACTCTACTCTACTCTACTCTACTCTACTCTACTCTACTCTACTCTACTCTACTCTACTCTACTCTACTCTACTCTACTCTACTCTACTCTACTCTACTCTACTCTACTCTACTCTACTCTACTCTACTCTACTCTACTCTACTCTACTCTACTCTACTCTACTCTACTCTACTCTACTCTACTCTACTCTACTCTACTCTACTCTACTCTACTCTACTCTACTCTACTCTACTCTACTCTACTCTACTCTACTCTACTCTACTCTACTCTACTCTACTCTACTCTACTCTACTCTACTCTACTCTACTCTACTCTACTCTACTCTACTCTACTCTACTCTACTCTACTCTACTCTACTCTACTCTACTCTACTCTACTCTACTCTACTCTACTCTACTCTACTCTACTCTACTCTACTCTACTCTACTCTACTCTACTCTACTCTACTCTACTCTACTCTACTCTACTCTACTCTACTCTACTCTACTCTACTCTACTCTACTCTACTCTACTCTACTCTACTCTACTCTACTCTACTCTACTCTACTCTACTCTACTCTACTCTACTCTACTCTACTCTACTCTACTCTACTCTACTCTACTCTACTCTACTCTACTCTACTCTACTCTACTCTACTCTACTCTACTCTACTCTACTCTACTCTACTCTACTCTACTCTACTCTACTCTACTCTACTCTACTCTACTCTACTCTACTCTACTCTACTCTACTCTACTCTACTCTACTCTACTCTACTCTACTCTACTCTACTCTACTCTACTCTACTCTACTCTACTCTACTCTACTCTACTCTACTCTACTCTACTCTACTCTACTCTACTCTAATCTACTCTACTCTATGCTCTACTCTACTCCGCTCTACTCTGCTCTGCTTTACACTACTCACTACATTAAAGGGTGTTAACGTAGTTCCCCGGGTGATACCACGAGGAGGTCAGTGTTCACAGTTGAGATGAAGGATTACCAAGATAAGTCTGGTTTAAGACCAAACAGAACCATTGCTTGGTATACAACATCCAATACATTACCCAGTAGTAGTAGTCTCAGACGAAGAGAAAAAAAAACAATTAAATCCTATCTCGCCATATGACGAAATTACTTTTCTAACTACCCGATACATTATAACCAATTTTCTGCGCTAGAGTAAACGCATCTCCCTAATATAGAGATACCGGTTAATTAGAAATACCAAAATGTGCATGAGTGCAGTTACAAGCAACTTTTCTAAAAGAGATTTTGCAATACATGTGCTCTAAGATTTCGCAGTTTAGAAAAATAATAAACAAAAAAAAAAACAAAAACACAATTCCAAAACGTAATGCAAGTCACTCTACCTTGTATCTTGCTTTTGCCTATTAAATAAATATTACAAAAGTTTAGTAAAACATTCAATTTTGTATGTAGATATGAAAAGTTGTTTTTTTGCACGAAAACATTGTCTTGTTCACTAACCCAGCGAGAAATAGTTTGGAGTAAGTTGTGATCATGATTGGAAGTGAAGTGCTTACATATCAGCTTCTGAAGCATTATTCATTGTGTGAGGTGTTTAGTTGAATGTAAGAAAGATGATTGAAGAACATCTGGTCATGATTAGAAGTGAAGTGCTTACATAGCAGCTTCTAAAGCATTACTCATTGTGGGAGTGCTAAGATTGAATGTAAGAAAGATGATTGAAGAACATCTGATCATGATTAGAAGTGAAGTACTTACAAAGCAGCTTCTAAAGCATTACTCATTGTGGGAGTGCTTAGATTGAATGTAAGAAAGATGATTGAAGAACATCTGATCATGATTGGAAGTGAAGTGGTTACATAGCAGCTTCTAAAGCATTACTCATTGTGGGAGTGTTAAGATTGAATGTAAGAAAGATGATTGAAGAACATCTGGTCATGATTAGAAGTGAAGTGCTTACATAGCAGCTTCTAAAGCATTACTCATTGTGGGAGTGCTTAGATTGAATGTAAGAAAGATGATTGAAGAACATCTGATCATGATTGGAAGTGAAGTGGTTACATAGCAGCTTCTAAAGCATTACTCATTGTGGGAGTGTTAAGATTGAATGTAAGAAAGATGATTGAAGAACATCTGATCATGATTGGAAGTGAAGTGCTTACAAAGCAGCTTCTAAAGCATTACTCATTGTGGGAGTGCTTAGATTGAATGTAAGAAAGATGATTGAAGAGCATCTGGCTGGTCATGATTAGAAGTGAAGTGCTTACAAAGCAGCATCTAAAGCATTACTCATTGTGGGAGTGTTAAGATTGAATGTAAGAAAGATGATTGAAGAACTTCTGATCATGATTGGAAGTGAAGTGCTTACATAGTAGCTTCTAAAGCATTATTCATTATGGGAGTGTTAAGATTGAATGTAAGAAAGATGATTGAAGAACATCTGGTCATAATTAAAAGTGAAGTGCTTACATAGCAGCTTCTAAAGCATTACTCATTGTGGGAGTGCTTAGATTGAATGTAAGAAAGATGATTGAAGAACATCTTATGTAACCCTTCCGTATAACATTTTATGGTAGTAAAAGCTTAAATTACATTTCTTTCTTAAGAAATTAACCTCCGTCTCCTTGACATCCATAGTCACAAACATATACAGTGACAACTCTCACAACCGGACACTCACCGTCGCGGCATTTTTGTCCGGTTATAAGAGGTGTCCGCTTAAAAGAGGTTTGACTGCTTTCATTTAGACCGGCTCAATTTGAGTTGATGAATTACAAAATGGCTTTCAATATTTTTTATCTGTTGGAACGCGACAAAGTCGTCTTTTGCAAAATGTTTTAAACGAACAATTTGTTTTAATGCTTCATCATAAGAGTTTATGGGATAAGGTATTTCTACATGCACCCCGTCTTCAGGCTCGTTTATCAACATAACAGCGCTTGGATCTAATGTTTCTATACAGTCATATTCAGTGAATGCGATTTCATCTACTTTTAAGAACTCATCAAATCCATTTGATTGAGGGAACAGTTCTACTAAATTTGCATACGTTGCCAGTGGGTTATAATCTTCGGCATCAAAATCCGGAAGGTCATCAATAGATTCTGAAAATCCTGCTTTCCGAGAGCAGTTTTTTTATTATTGAATCAGCAGGAGGATTGAATAAAGCTTAAAGCCCCAAGAATGTCAAACGATTTTGCAAGATCTGCTGCGGAATTTGATGTATCAACCTTTGATAGTATGCGCTTTAATATGGAGCCTCTATAGTGCACCTTAAAATTTTGGATAATGCCCTGATCAAGCGGTTGCCAAACTGCAGTTGTATTTGGAGGCAAAACTAAGACGTTTATATTTGATAAATTCATTTCCCTAGGATGAGATGCTGCATTATCCAAGAACAAGAGAATTTTACGTTTCTGAGATCTCATTTTCCTATTGAATTGCTGTAGCCATTCGGTCGTGATATTTTGAGTCATTTAAGCCTTTTTGTTAAATTTCCAAATTGCTGGTAAATCTTTAACATTAATATGCTTGAACACTCGAGGCCGGGCAGCTTTACCTATGATTAACAGTTGCTCTTTCTCTCCAGCTAAGTTTGCACAGACCGAAATTGTAGGTCTTTCTTTTGAAAGTTTTCCACCAATGCATTTTTCGGATCTTAAGGCAAGAGTTTTATCAGGTAAAGCACAAAGGAAGAGCCCACTTTCATCTGTATTGTAAATATCCTCCGGCTTGTAGACACTCATCAATGATGGAAGCTTGGTCTTGAACTGCTCCACATCTACCTGATTTACATCTGCAGCTTCTCCAGTAATACCTTTGAAATCAACATTATTCCTAAGATGGCGTACTTTGTAACCAGCCATTTGATGCTGAAAAATCGGATATGCCCAGTTGCATAGCTATTTCACTTGTCTTAGCCTTTACAATCGGACCTGAAATTGGAATATTTTGACATCTAGCCTTAGCGAACCAATCCCAACACAATTTGTCTATTTCAGCGCCAACAGTTTTAACAAACATCCTCTTGTATGAAGTGATTTTGAGTGGTTGGGTGGTATACGGTCTAATATCACTCTCATAGCAATGAAGGTCCTTCTTAACATGTCGTGGAGGGGGATCTACTTCCGTTAGATGGTGATTCGGATGATCTCTCCTATGACATCCCAGAAGGAATTGCCTAGTTAGCATTTGGCTATGTTTCTTAAGTGGTAGGACCTTCTCGTCTCCTCATGTAGATGGCTTTCTGAGGACATTTTTAGGCAGCCTTTTATAGTTGTGAGGGCTGCATTTTGACAGCTCTGGAGTTTTTTCCAATGCGTCTCGCTCACACTTGGTGACCACATGGGAGCAGCATAGTTTGCCACAGACCGACCAATTGCTTTATAGGTTGCAAGTAGGGCTTCTTTATCTTTTCCCCAAGTGCTGCCGGCTAGCGACTTGAGGACCTTATTCCTACCGCGTAATTTAACCCAGCAACACCAGCAATCAATGTATTTATTTGGTATATTTTTTTTTTGGCGTTTTTCCTGATAAATTCGTTTTGATTTTAACGCTTTTGTCCGCTTATGAGGGATTTTTATATCATTATTTTAACATTTTAGTGTCCGCGTTCGGTTATTAGAGTGTCCGGTTGAGGGAATACATTTTGTATGAAAAAACAGTTGAAAATCACGGTTCTGCAAAGTTTGTCCGGTTATAGGAGGTGTCCGGTTATGGAGGGTGTCCGTTAGGAGAATGTTAGGAGAATTTTGAATGTCTCCATTTTCCAAAAATTTCCCATCTTCAAATAAAATCTTATGCTGGGTTGTGACAAACAGCTAACGACCTACAACATTTCGCATACACTCCACAGTCATTAATTCTACAAACCATCCAAGCTACAAATAAATACAATATTCATGGAGCTATTAAACAACCGGGTGATTTTGAAATTTTTTTTAAACTTGTTCGTTGCTCGTTCGTTCTCTTATTGAAGTTGAAACTGTTTTGGGGTAATACCCCTACAATAGCGCAAGTGTATTAAAGTGTGAGCGATAGTAATGATGACTTAGAAATTTTTGGATTTTGAAGAACGATTTAAGATATTCTCAGGTTTAACGGTTCCAGCGGTATTTAGATTTAAGGAATTGAATTCGAAATTATATATAACCGACTTAATTATACGAACTTACCTTTTCATGTTTTAATGTCATTAGAATAAATCATATCAATTGTTTTAAAATTTTATATGATCTAGTTAAAGATCATTAACTAGATCATACAAATTTTGAATCAATTCAAAATCATATTATAATTCCATTATATTTAGAACTAAAATCCTTTATCTTATCTTTAAAAATAATCGATTCGAAATATCGGGTGTTTTTTATTGAGGTATAGAACTTTAAGTTGGCATCACTTTTTTAACTGGCGGCCATTTTGTCAGCTGTCAAGTGATTAATATTTAGTTTGGTTTGCCATTTCATCATGAACAGGTTGACAAAAGAACAACGCTTGCAAATCGTGCAAATTTATTTCGAAAATAATGGTTCAGTTCGCGAAGTTTACCGCAAGCTCCGTCCATTTTATGGTCGACATAATCGTCCATCAGAGCAATTAATTCGGTTAACCATGGATCGTTTTCGCACTACGTTTACTCTATGTGATAATACGCATCCGGAGCGACGTCGAACAGTGCGCACCGAAGAAACAATTGCCGCTGTAGAGCAAAATGTTGAAGAGGACCCGAATGAATCGATTCGCCACCGTGCACAGCAATTGGAGCTTTGTCCATCAACTTTATGGAAGATTTTGCACAAAGATCTTGCAAGAATTAAAGCCGCGAGACCATGCAATGCGTCGTGATTTTGGTGTATGGGCCGAAAATGAGATTGATCTCGATGCTGACTTTCATCGCAAAATTTTGTTCAGTGATGAGGCTCATTTTTGGTTGAATGGCTACGTCAACAAGCAAAATTGCCGCATTTGGAGTGAAGAGAATCCACATGAGACCCTTGAGACGCCATTACATCCACAAAAACTGACTGTTTGGTGTGCTCTATGGGCTGGTGGAGTCATTGGGCCATACTTCTTCCGAAATAATGCTGGAGAGTCAGTTACCATAAATGGAGACCGGTATAGAGCCATGATAACCGACTATTTTGTTCCCCAATTGGATGGCATGAATGTGGATGAGTTGTGGTTCCAACAAGACGGCGCTACATGCCACACAGCGCACGTCACAATTGATTTATTGAAGGAAACATTCGATGAGCGTATAATTTCGCGGAATGGACCTGTCAATTGGCCACCAAGATCGTGCGGTTTGACACCACTGGATTATTTTCTTTGGGGATATGTAAAAGTCGCTCGTCTACGCCAACAAACCAGAAACGTTAGGGGACTTGGAAGCCAACATTCGTGGCGTTATTGCCAACATACGGCCCCATATGCTCGAAAAAGTAGTTGAAACTTGGACCTGTAGAATTGGCTTTATTCGAGCCAGCCGCGGCGGCCACATGCCCGAAATCATATTTAAACATTAATGGCATAAAATTATCCTTCCAATAAAGCCAAATTGATGGACATTAAAACGATTTTCTTGTGTTTTATTTCAATTCGAATTTCTATACCTCTAAAAAAAAACACCCATTATTTTGTTTATATGAACTAACAACTGATCCCAAATCGGTTATAGTACCCTAATATTGAACCTTATATAGTTGGACTCAACTTTATGTAGAGTATAACATGGTCGGCTTTGACGGCCTATCGCTTTACTACTACCATAACCATATGGTTTGTTTTAAAGTGTTACCAGACTTGCATTATTTAAGACCGTGACTGTCTTTATATCGGAATTTCTACTGAATGCCACTGACGACAGCAAATCGTTTGCATTTGCAAATTTAAGTCATATACAAATGCATCCAGTTCAATACTAAAGAGATTGCATAATAAACCATCGGCTTGTCTGAATCCCCGTTAAGTTATGAAGGAATTTCAACTGCTGAGATTGTAAAATTATCATATACAAGCCAACACTTTGATATTTCACTTGAAAACCTCATTACTTCCCATTACTTCTTCAGCATATGTCACAACTATCGCATATAGATATTTAGAATGTAGAAACCAGGCCCTTAAAGCACTAGCCGACAATACTTGGGGAATGGACAAAGTTACCTTGGCGTGTACCAATATTTGCAACCAATTAGTTGCAAATTATGCTGCTGCAGTTCATTTTGGGATATAATAGGAGAGATTATCCAAAATTTAACATCACACAATTTAGAAATATTAAATTCCATCAAAAGAACAATCACAGCGTGCCGGAACTTTCCATTAAGTGAACACAACCTCGTGCAATCACAGCAGTTTCTTATGAGATGTCATCGGAGAGATCATCCAAAATTTAACCTCACATAGTTGAAGTATTAGGATAGCATACGAACCTTGTATGTATCAGCGTTGGCCTACATTCAAATGGTCTCCACCAACTCCGCTATTCAGGCTATCACATGAATGTTGTATTAGAAGCTCGCCCAACGTCAATAGCACACAAAGAGCAGAGTTTTCTGAGGATAGCAATAGTGGCTTTGCCACATCTAAGATCCGGATGGAGCAAAATTTTAGTCTTTTGATCCCCCGAGTATGCTTAGCATGTGGTTCTCATGATACCCCCACTTTTTTTAACTCTACCACCAGCCTTACTTCACTTAGTCCTGAAGATTTGTGGACTTATCCGTTGAAAGTAGCACTATTTCTTGGTCTTGATCTCCAAATAGATCCCTCCTAAATAACAACAACACAAACAGCTCGAAGTTCCCGAAAGTTTTTGACTCACTTAACATAAGCAACAACTTTACCTTTACAGGAGAAAGGGGGCAACTTGTATACAGTTCTTTCAAAAATATTTCTGCATAGGCGATATCTGAAAGAAGTCCCCTGATATCAAAATTTGTAGATCTCCTAATAACAAGAAAGAAGATTTTCATCTCTTACATCAAGTGCCCCGAAAATAAAAGTTTCAAGAGTAGCTAGTAGCCATACACCAAAATGGCTCGATGTTCGGTTCCACCATTTTGGCATGCGGTTCAACGGTTTTAGTTCAAATAAATAATTAACAGTGGCTGGTACTATACAAGACGGAAAAAAATACTTTTAATTTTCGGTGATGGCTGCAAGCAGTCAAGATCAATGGTTTATTCTAGATTCCAAAATTAAATCCAGGGTTTTAATCGATTCTGCATAAGAAGTTTCCGTGATTCCAATATCATACTAAAACTACTGACTTACGCAGAACTAAGTAGAACCACGCCTCCATCCCATTTTTTTCTTCGACTTTAAAGCCTATCTGTAAAGACGTTTTGGATTTCCAGAAAAGATCACAGTATCTGTTGAAGTCGGACATAGTAATCACTATTGTTGGGGATAGTGCTGAGTTTATTCAAAATATTTGCGTGGCCTATTGGTGAAAGAGAGCAAAGCTCCGATGGTGCTTAACTAAGTGATCGCCATTGCTATGGTTGCTGGCTGTCCATCGTTAGAAGACTTGACCAGTTGGGAAGAAAGGTCGTAGCCGACGAATGGATTGGTCGCACATCGCTGTGTCAAGTTAATTCGATCTTTACTGATGGTTCTAAGATGAATATCGGCTTTGGTTGGGATATTTTTCTAAAAGCAAAACATTAGGAAATCTTACAAACTTGCACATAAGTGTAGTGTCTTCCAGGTAGAAATTTTTGCTATATAGAAGGCCACAGGGATAATTTCAGATACCATATCTGAAAACAGTGAGGTGACAATATATGTCGTAAATAAGGTTGCCTTTAAGGCGCTGCAAGGACAAAGCATAACCTCGAAACAAGTTAAGAAATATGGATTAGCACTGATACAACTGCCGCTAAAACACAGGATCAAAGTGGGTTGGGTTCCAACATCGAAGGTAACGATGTTGCCGACTAGGGCGCAAGGCTTAGCTCGAGACAAAATTTGAGTTAGAGGGTGATGAATATTATTATCAAGTCTTGGATCTGCGAAGAAACCACAAAAGCCCGAAGCGAGATGGTAACCTATAAACATCAAGTGCTCTGTGGCCCAAATTAGATTTAGGTGGAACCAATGTGTTGCTAGATCTTAACAGAACAAATCTTAGAGTATGCGTAGACATTCTAACCAGTCACTCTGACCTAAACTCTAGGCTTAACAGTTGGGATAGGAGCATTCTGGTCTCGTCAGAATCGGTACACATTCTCTGTCGCTGTCTGAGGCTCCAGCATCGTATATTTAAATATCTAGGCGATATATTTCTTGTAGAGCTCCAGGATTTACGGCAGTGTAAAATTAGAAATCTTGTGGGATTTATAATTGGCTTAGATGAATCTCTATTCCTTACATTTCTTTATATTCTTTATCAAGGGCTCTGTGGTGCAAATTAGATATAGGTGAAGCCAATGTGTTGCTAGATCTTAACGCGACAAGTCTTGGAGTATGCATAGGCATTCTAACCGGCCACTCTAAGCTAAATAGTTGGAATAGGAGCATTCCGGAAATTTGCAGATTATTCCTAGATGAGAATCGGTGGAACACATTCTCTGTCACTGTCCGAGGCTTCAGCATCGTAGACTCAAATATCTAGGGGATAGATTTTTCGTAGAGCTTCAGGATTTACAGCAGCGTAAACTGAATAATCTTGAATAATTGGACTCAGTTGGCTAAGATAAGTCTCCATTCCGTATATTATACTAATTTCCACTATCACTATTATCTAAATACTTACTTTCCAGCCTTTTCACTTTCCTAGACTTCTCCTATCAATGAAGGTTCACAATGGATCCTAAGGTTCTCCGAGTGAAGATGTCATTCTAATATCACCTTTCTAACCTTACCCATAGTCCATAGGAAACGCTCCAGCGGGTTAGTGTAGCAAGAGCTACTTTCAGGCGCTTTAGCACTGTAACTTTCACTGCGACATTGTCAAAAAGTTTAGTTCCATGAGCCAGGTTTCACAAGAGAGGAAACAGAACGCCGCCTTGAGTAGTACCTAAGCTATAGTTGAGCTGATAATTCTATTGGTTAAAAGCTCATCTACGAGGAAGATGATAAAATTATAAATTCCAAAATCTGCCATTGTCGATGTAATTGTCTTAGGTTATTGAAAGGCCCTTCTATACCTGGAAAGGCAACAAGTGAAAATTCTCCATATTCGAGTAACTCTGAAATGTAGACACGGTACCCAATGGACACCCTTTAAACAACTAGAGAACTTGTAATATGCTGATGACGTATGTCTTCTAAGCAAAAGCTCAGGATAACGAGGTTATTAGATGTGAAGCTACCTTTAATTATCTTGAAAGTTTGGTCGCGCCGACGGGGATATTGAATAGCGTATGTTAGGTTAGGGAGGATGCAGACCGTAAGGTCCGAGTCACTTGGGTCCAAGATAAGGGACCTCATCTTTGACCCAAGTGACGCGGACCTTCTTGCAACGGAAAGAGAAAAGTGAAATTTCTAAACTACCGTATATAAGAGGCTCAGTTAGAGCCAGCCGGATGCACTAATAAAAGAGCCTATTTTACGAATGTTGATGTTCGAGATATCTAATAGATCGTGGAAAATGGGAATCCCAGATGGAGGGTTCTAATATCAGCAAAGGCTGGGCAGTGACAGAGGAGATGAGTGATGGTTTCTTCCTACTTAACATTGTGACAACTTCTGCAGTAGTCATTGCTTTGAAGATTAAGTCTTCTAGTATGTAAACCTGTGTAACAGTGTCCTGTGG
Source organism: Stomorhina lunata (assembly GCA_933228675.1). Classification (NCBI taxonomy): domain Eukaryota; kingdom Metazoa; phylum Arthropoda; class Insecta; order Diptera; family Rhiniidae; genus Stomorhina; species Stomorhina lunata. Next base: position 12,273,933 of record OW121743.1, read on the forward strand.
GTACTGAGATAAGGGTCTATTGCGCGGAAAGCCGACAAAGATTGCAGAACGCTTACTGTCGTAAGTTGGCCGTTTAAGTTTAGAGATCGAACAGATCGTTTCTGTGGACCAGTTGATCTGTGCGGACCTAACAATAAACTGACTGCGTACCCAGAAAAGTTCAATGTTGGAATGTTTCGCCATCTCATTTAGGGATGCCCGGCATTCACGGAAAAGAACGGATGTCGTGTAGATCGATTATGAAGAATGAATGGCGGCAAGACTATCTGTACAGAAACGAATATCGTAAGGGTATATTCGGTGGTACGTGAGCCACCGAAAAGCGTATTAATTAGGCAAAATCTGCATTCTCCTAGCTATTAAGTAATTTCGGCAAAGATCAACAAAAACTAAGTCATGAATATACATCTCAAATGTCAAGTCCATCTTGTATGACGGCTGCGAGACTTGGAAACTCACAAATGCCATCGATATGCGCGTGCAAATCTTTGCAAACTAATGCTTGAGGCAAAGCCTTAATATATGGAGGCCGAATCGCATAAGAAGTGAAGATCTGCTAAACGCGGCAGTCATGTTGGTGCACCTGGTAGAACGTCTTCTTCTTCTGTTATCCTTGACTCCTAGTGGAGCATAGGACCTCTGGTTTTATTCATCAGGATGTTCTTGCATAGATTAGGCACCTCCAAAATCCTTGTGCCAGCTGCCGTAGCTGGGGGATTTCTCGCTTGATTACCCCTTGGAGTAGTATATTCTATAATGTTGTTTCTTTCAATGCTTAAAACATCGTAAGTGCTAAGTCGATGGATGATGAGTCCAAAGACAAGAACCAAGTTTGTAAAGAGAGCCGCTTGATCCAAAACAGACGCCCGCTTGCAGCCGCAACTAACATGTTGAACAGATGCTACAGTTTCGTACTTTACCAAGTACAATTATCTTAGACCCTTAGATCAAATACGTCGGAATGGCTCTAAGATACCTCCCCCTCACATTAGCCCTGACCTAGAATCCCATTCGGGTTGTTTACCGCATCTTCAACTATGTTGCTCAGGTTTCCAGGATGTACCACGAGGAGGTGTGAGTAGGAATTGAATACACTTATTACCTGTTAGCCGGAAACCCAGACAACAACTGTATCCCATTTACATCCCACCTGGTAGAACGTGGAGAAGGTCAATTGATGCGGAGTTGCAAGCTTTAAACTATTCATGGAATGACGTAAGCCTAACATCTCGATATAACAGGATAGTTGAGGCCTATGCTCTACTGGGAGTCGAGGATAACAAAAGAAGAAGAGGGACTTTTCAATGAAGCAATGTAGAGCGCAGTTTCAACAGGAGTAGTAGTGGTTGTAACTGCGATATCGTTGGTAACATTGTAGAAGTGGCAATCCTTGGTCGTAATTCTAAGATTTCCGAAGTGATTTAGAGTTCAGCGGTAAATTTAAGAAGGTAGTGAGACCAATATTTCTATGGCTGTAGAAAAAAGTGTAATCGGGAATTTTTTGAACAATCTGGCTACTCGTTAATTGTAACCGCTAAAATGCTGACAGGCAATTATTTGTTACAGTAACACAGTTTTGTTTCAGTCAACTGAAAAAGTCAAGACTCCAAACAAAAGCACAAATGTAACGGAGCTGTCGTTCCGGTACGTGGAACCGACTGCAGGGAGAACGAGTTTCAATAGTTAAACCTTTGCTAAAGCCAAACTTTTGAAGTGATTTAGAGTCCAGAGGTAAACTTAAGGAGATAGTCAGACCAATATTTCTATGGCGGTTGAAAAAAGTGTAATCGGGATTTATTTGAACAATCTGGCTACTCTCGTTAATTGTAACCGCTAAAATGCTGACAGGCAATTATTTGTTACAGTAACACAGTTTTCTTTCAGTCAACTGAAAAAGTCAAGCCTTCAAACAAAAGCATAAATGTAACGGAGCTGTCGTTCCGGTACGTGGAACCGACTGCAGTGAGAACGAGTTTCTACAGTTAAACCTTTGCTAAAGCCAAACTTTTGAAGCGATTTAGAGTCCAGCGGTAAACTTAAGGAGGTAGTGAGACCAATATTTATATGGCGGTTGAAAAAAGTGTAATCAGGAATTTTTTGAACAATCTGGCTACTTTCGACAAGTGTAACCGCTAAAATGCTGACAGGCAATTATTTAAACAAAAGCACATATGTAACGGAGCTGTCGTTCCGGTACGTGGAACCGACTGCAGTGAGAACGAGTTTCTACAGTTAAACCTTTGCTAAAGCCAAACTTTTGAAGTGATTTAGAGTCCAGCGGTAAACTTAAGGAGGTATTGAGACCAATATTTCTATGGCGGTTGAATAAAGTGTAATCGGGATTTATTTGAACAATCTGGCTACTCTTGACAATTTTAACCGCTAAAATGCTGACAGGCAATTATTCGTTACAGTAGCACAATTTTATTTCAGTCAACTGAAAAAGTCAAGCCTCCAAACAAAAGCACATATGTAACGGAGCTGTCGTTCCGGTACGTGGAACCGACTGCAGTGAGAACGAGTTTCAATAGTTAAACCTTTGCTAAAGCCAAACTTTTGAAGTGATTTAGAGTCCAGAGGTAAACTTAAGGAGATAGTCAGACCAATATTTCTATGGCGGTTGAAAAAAGTGTAATCGGGATTTATTTGAACAATCTGGCTGTTAATTGTAACCGCTAAAATGCTGACAGGCAATTATTTGTTACAGTAACACAGTTTTGTTTTAGTCAACTGAAAAAGTCAAGACTCCAAACAAAAGCACAAATGTAACGGAGCTGTCATTCCGGTACATGGAACCGACTGCAGTAAAAACGAGTTTCAATAGTTAAACCTTTGCTAAAGCCAAACTTTTGAAGTGATTTAGAGTCCAGCGGTAAACTTAAGGAGGTAGTGAGACCAACATTTCTATGGCGGTTGAAAAAAGTGTAATCGGGATTTATTTGAACAATCTGGCTACTCTCAACAATTGTAACCGCTAAAATGCTGACAGACAATTATTTGTTACAGTAACACAGTTTTGTTTCAGTCAACTCAAAAAGTCAAGACTTCAAACAAAAGCACAAATGTAACGGAGCTGTTAAAGTTAACTCACCTTGTGAATGAAACAGCAGAACAAAAAAAAACAAAAACAAAGTGCAAAATCAAACACAAAGCGGTCGCACGCTCTGCTTCCGTCTTAAGAAATTCAAACGAAATTCACTGGAAATTTAAGAATTTTTGTCAGTTTGTTTACAATTCTGTGCGCAGGCGCACGTACATATACAGCAGAAGAAGAAGTATTAAAGAAGCAGAAAAGAATAGAATAAAAACCTTAAAAAACAGTGAAGAAGCTTTAAATGAAAATTGAGAAAAAAATAAATGTGAAAGTTTTTAAAGTTTTTATTGGGGCAAAACAATTAATGTTTTAAAGCTAAAAAAAAAACTTCTTTAATCATGATTAAAAATCCAAGTTAAGAAAAATTGTTTGACCAAAACTTTAGCCATAAAAGTGTGGAAATAACTGCCAAGAAACCAGTTTAAGCTGTTGAAGTTTTGTAAAAAATCTGAAAACTTACAAAAATTTTCAATCTTTAAAATCTTGCCGCCAATCAGTTTCGATGACGTAAAACCACCGGAAATATTAAACTCAAAATTCTTGCCATTAGAATAAGAAGAATTTTTGAATTAAGCAAATTATTTTGACTCGAAAATTCTACTAAATAATTTCAAATTTTCAAAAATGGACAACACTTTGGAAGCTTCCAATGATTTCATTAGTGCCGTGGTCGATTTCAATACCTGCATGACACAATTAATAGATAATTTTCATTTTAATTCTATTTTTAGTAATTTTGATATCTGGAAATATTTATTTTTAAGTTAATTCGTAATTCTTAAACTGTATACTAGAGTTGTTTATTCAAATTTATAGTTTTTTTATTCTAATAAATGCATTTAATTAATTTTAATTTTCTTTGAATTAAAAAAAATTATTATTTCTGATTATGGGCCTTATCTATAAGTAAATGTTATCATACCCTACACCACCATAAGTGAGAAGGGTATAATGGGTTTGTTCTCTTGTCTGTTGTTCACAGAAATATTGGTCTAAGTATAACGATTGACTCAGAATCATTTTTGAGTAGATTCCCGACGGCCGGCTGGTTTTTCATGAAAACCTGGGTCCAAATCGCCGGATTTATAATTAATCGAAATGTAAGATATTTTAGAAACATTTGTGTATCATACTTTTTGGCTACTCTAAATTGTATATAACATATAAAGTTCACTACCGTGAAATTTATTTCTCAGAAGTTTCCTAACAAACCAACGGACATCAATTTTTATTAAATTTTTTCCAAATAAATTATTTTGAAAATCCCTAAGTTATGTTACACAATATTTGCTCCAATGTCTAAGTATTCGATCGATATTGAATGCAGCGATTTGGCCAATGAAAATAAAATTACAGGTCACAGTTTTAAAGATTAATTCATAAAGTTTGGCAAACGATGCCAGGAATCTAGTTAAAATTGCCATTTCAAATGAATCGGATATATATATTGTCTGGGGTTTCCAATGGGTTAGTGATGCAATTAACATGGCCTCTGCTTTTCAAAGTCAACTTCACCTATCTCTTCCGTTATCCTTGAATCCCAGTGGACCTTTGCCATCGGACTCCACTAAGAGATGTTTGGCATACATTCCATGAATATTTGCTGCTTGCAACTTCGTATCAATTGACCTTCTCTATGTTCAAGCAGTTGCACCAACACGACGGCCCTTTCCCTTTGGATTCCAACAAAGCCTATCCACCGCCATTTCCTTTGACATACCTTTATAGAAGCTGGGATTGACCTTCTCCATCTTCTAGCAAGTGCACCAACACGACTACCGCTTCCCTGTGGATTTTAACGGAGCTCTTGTCGAGCAATGTTGGTATTTGGCATTCAAAAGGTGTGACATACCTTATAGAAGCAAGGATTTGGATTGTCGCCTTTAGTAGATTGACTTTCTCCATGTTCTTGCAGTTGAACCTGTGGATTCTAGAGAAGCACTTGTCGAGCAACGTTGATATTTGGCATTCGAAAGGTGTGACCAATCCACCGCCATTTCCGGTGACATAACTTTATAGAAGCAGGGATTTGGTTTGTGGCGTTTAGTAGATTGGCCTTTAAATTCCAACGAAGCGATTTTCGAGCAATGTTGGTATTTGGCATTCGAAAGATGTGGCCTATCCACCGCCATTTGCCTTGACATACCTTTATAGAAGCAGAGGTATGTCAACGCAAAAGGCGGTCTACCTTGCGAATGCCAAATACCAACATTGCCCGAAAAGCGCTTCGTTAGAATTTAAAGGTTAATCTACTAAACGCCACAAACCAAATCCCTGCTTTTTTGGCATTCTAAAGGTGTGGCCTATCCGCCGGAATTCCGTTGACATACTTCATAGAAGCAGGGATTTAGTGTGTAGCGTTTAGTATATTGACCTTCTCCATATTCTAGCAGTTGTTCCAACAAGACTGCCTCTTCCCTGTGGATTTGAACGAAGTGCCAGTCGAGCAATGTTGGTATTTGGCAATGTCGGTATTTGGCAATATTGGTATTTGGCATTCGAAAGGTGTGGCCTATCCACCGCCATTTCCGTTGATATACCTTTGTAGAAGCAAAGGTATATCAGCGCAAATGGCGGTGGACCTTTCGAATGACAAATACTAACATTGCTCGAAAAGCGCTTCGTTTTAATTCAAAGGTAAATCTACTAAACGCCACAAACCAAATCCCTGCTTCTTTGGCAGTCTAAAGGTGTGGCTTATCCACCGGAATTCCGTTGACATACTTTATAGAAGCAGGGATTTGGTTTGTCGCGTTTAGTAGATTGACCTTCTCCATGTTCTAGCAGTTGCTCCAACAAGACGGCCTCTTCCCTGTGGATTTCAACGAAGCGCTAGTCGAGCAATGTTGGTATTTGGCAAACAAAAGGTGTGACATATTTTATAGAAGCAGGGATTTATATTGTCGCGTTTAATAGATTGACCTTCTCCATGCTCTAGCAATTGCATAAACAAGACGTCCTCTTCCCTGTGAATTCTAGAGAAGCGCTTGTCAAGCAATGATGGTATTTGGCATTCGAAAGGAGTGACGTACCTTATAGAAGCAGGGATTTGGTTTTTCTCGTTTAGTAGATTGACCTTTTCCATATTCTAGCAGTTGCACTAACACGACAATCTCTTCCCTCTGAATTCCAACGAAACGCTTGTCGAGCAATGTTAGTATTTGACATTTGAAAGGTGTGGCCTATTCACCGTCACTTCCGTTGACATACCTTTATAAATGCAGATATTTGGTTTGTCGCGTTTGGTAGATTGACCTTCTCCATGTGTTAGCGGTTGATTCTACGACGACGGCCTCTTCCTGTGGTATTTGACATTCGAAAAGTGTGGCCTATCCACTGACATTTCCATTGACATATCTTTATAGAAGCAGGGATTTGGTTTGTCCCGTTTAGTAGATTGCTCTAGCAGGTCCACTAAAGCGACGACCGCTTCCCTGTGGATTTCAACGAAGCGCTTATCGATCAATTGACCTTCTCCAAGCAATTGCACTAACACTACGGCCTCTTCCCTGTAGATTCCAACGAAGCACTTGTCGAGCAATGCTGGTATTTGGCATTCGAAAGGTGTGGCCTACTCACCGCCATTTCCATTGATATAACTTTATAGAAGCGGGGATTTAGTTTGTCGCGTTTAGTAGATTTTCACTTCTTTTGCTATATTGCCGTAAGCATTTGTTTGCAAAGGTTTGCAGACGGATATCAATGAAATTTGCACGTTTCCCAATTTCGCAGCCGTAATACAGGATGTACTTGATATTCGAGTTGAATATTCGTCACTTTATTGTTGTTAATATTTGTCAAATGCAGATCTTGCCTTATAAATACGCGATTCAAGATAATTGAAGGTACCTACACATCCAATAATTTCGTTATCCACATTAGTGTGTGCGTCGACGGCCATAGCCTCCAGGCATAATATTTGTCTTGGAATTATTGATTTTTAGCCCAGATGCCCGAGATTCAACTGTGATAGCGTTAGTATTTCCTCGCGTATTCTAGAGTTATTTAATTGGAACACTTCTATTAGCTGAACTAAAAAAAGTGGTCTACTTATTTTGGTTGAAAGCTCTTTATTCTTCGGGCAGCTGCCTGTTTTTCACCTATATTTTATTTCAATGTATAAGCCACAATTCTTAACAGAATTTAAAAACATTCGGCACACGTCTGTTAATGGATCCAAGAAAGAGTTATACTAATTTTGGTTGAGATCCCTTGACTCTTTGAAGATATCTGTCTTGAAGATATCTGCCTTGCGCCACCACTTTTCACTTATTTTTCTTCTCAATGTATAAGCCGGAAATCTCAACGAAATTTGATGAAATTCGGCAAACGTCTATTAGTTAATCCAGCAAAGAGCTCTACTAATTTTGGTTAAAATCCGTCGACTTCTAGAGGTACTTGCCTTGGACTTACACTTAAATGCCATTTTTATTAACAACTTAAGCCTAAACGACTGCAACACTTTTTGCTTAAATTATGAGTAACAATTTACATGCCTTTTTTCAGAAAATTTTGAACTTTGTTCCACGATCGGTAAAATTTGGTGAATTTTTTTTTGCTCAATCTAAAGAAAAGACTTTAGCCTTTCACTTGGTTATGGTGGGTGTACCGAGCAAAATCGAGAAAACTTATTTTTTGTCTAATAAAAAACGAAAATACTAAATTGTGTAGAGTTTTTTTTTTTGATTTCCTGATATCTCCTTAACTATATACGAGGTTAAGTATATACCGTCTCAGAAGGTCGATGCACTTTCTTAGCCCAGCATTTAATATTATAATAAAATTCAATTATGTGTAACTCGGTAAGAAGTCTAGTCATGTTTAAATTATAGGCCAAACTGAACAAGTTTGACAGTAACATGTTACTCGAAAACAGCTGGGCTGCTTTGCTAAAAAATCTAAGTATATAAATAATTAAAACTAAAATTTTGTGAAAATGAAACTAAAATTTTGTGAAAATGAGCGAATTCACTAAATTGTGAATAAATTCAAAAAAAATAAATCGATTTTTATGGTCGATATCTCATTTTCTTGCTATTATATGTCGCTATGCGATAAAATAATAAATCTGGAAGTTTTTGCCGTTTTCTATTTTTCATGATTTTTTTAAAACGAAAATTTTTGCCATTTTTACGTAAAAAATAAATTTTTTTCTTAAACTTTTTATTATAACTCTGATACTATTGATCCGATTGAAATGCGATATATAGACGAACCAAAGGCTATGTAAATCTTAATATTTCTGATTTTATTTTAATAATATCGGACCAGTAGTTTTTGAGTTATCATCAATTGTTTGAAGAAACGTCTAAAAAAATTGCAATTTTAAAAAAAATTAAAAAAAAAAAATTTTAAAAAATCTTGCCATAGAATTTAAAAATGTTACCATTTTTGTACAAAGGTAGTCATGATACACCAAAATTGTATAGTGGTTTTAAGAGCACATGCAATTTTTTTTTTATTTTGTTGTGCTATGTAATAGGTACTATACCTTAACCATCATAGTTATTGAATTTGTATTGATGTTTGTGGGGCTCTGAAATATTGGTCATGGATCCACTTTTGGTTATACCGAATGACCCAGATATTATTCTTGATTCTAGCCTGACCTTCCCACCAGTCGTTAACATAAAAAAACTCAAAAAAATCTGAAGATAATTATTAAAGAATAAAGTTTCATATAAACATGAGAAGATATATACAATTTTTAAGCAAACGGTTCACATCTGACCCTAAGTCCCAACTACAGAAAAAAAGCTTAAATATACAAAAATCTTGAGAAAACTTTCATATGAAGACAAAATTAAAGACACTTTTCTAAGCTTTCAACATGATAATTGACAGTTGGTAGACATTAGACCTCAGTGGTGTAGAGTATCTTCGAGTCGGTCTTTACCGCCTATAGCACTTTCTTAGTTGTTTTCATTTGTGTTAATTAAATTAAGCTGATCTTTCAATAAAATTCATTTTATTTTTTTGCTATAAACAACTCATCATTATTATTTTTTGTTTTAATATTTTCTTTAACTAATAAGAACTTTAAAAGACTTAAATCATTAAATAAATTAAGTTAAGTTTAATATCATAATTTTAATATATAATTAAGTATTTCATGTTTTAATGATTAAATATATAACATTTTTAAAATAATTTACTTAATTTGTTGGTATTTAATTTAATGGCTGAATAATTTTAAGAAATATAAAATGACGCAATTTTTTTAAGTTACTTTTTGCATGATTAAACATGGTTTGTTTTTTTTAAAGAAAATTTCCATTTATTTGTGATATAATAGAAATTATTATGCTGGATACCTTCTTCCATAATTAACAATTGGATTTTAATAAATTTCAATTATTGGTGCCAAAAGTGGTTTAACTCAAAAAAAGTTATGTGAAAGCTGAGATTTTCAGTTTTTTTTTATAATTGGGCATACTATCAGGGCATAGCTCCTACCAAAGACCCTATAATATAAAGCTGTTGCTTGCACTTCTATACACTGATTTAACTCATGGTCGTTTTGAAAAGTCCCATAAAAAATAGAGTACACCGCTTTTACTTCAATTATTTTTGCAATTAAAATTTTGTTATATGGAAGTTTGTCATATTCTATAAAATCCCATTTTCTGGATTCGTTTAGAAATTTGCGCTACTTTTTATTTCTGAAATCTTAAAAGAAGATATTGGACTATAAAACTGCATTTCAGAAAGTTGCAAAATCGGCTTGATTTTTTTGTTATATGTTCGAGAAAACACAAAAATTTTCATAAAAATTTGAAAAATTTCGGTCAATGCTGAACGTAGGGTAAATGTTGTACTAACTTCAAATTTGGTTTTAAATCATCCTAGAACCCCAGTCTCTATGAATATATAATAAAACATTAGCTTGTAATGAAAAACTTCTTAGTAAAGTGAAAAAAATTGATAGTATCTTTTTGAGAAAAATTGTACTTTTTTTCAAAAAATATTTGACTTTGGAAATTTCTCAACACAAAACGGTTGGAAATATTTAAGAACGGTTTTCACAGTTTTATTTCCTAAACTATTGGCGTTTTGGTTCGTTGTTCCAAGCTTATTCCATAAGGTTAAAAATAAAACAAATTGGGCAATAATTAAAAGACCTACAAGTTCCAAAAGCTTTTTTATTTATATGGAAATCTATCATTTTCTATAAAATCCCATTTTCTGGATTCGTTTATGAATACGCGCTACTTTTTATTCCTGGAATCCAAAGAGAAAATATTGGACTATAAAACTGCATTTCAGAAAGTTGCAAAATCTGCTTGATTTTTTTTGTTATATTTTCGAGAAAACAAAAAAATTTTCATAAAAATTTGACAAATTTCGGTCAATGCTGAACGTAGGGTGAATGTTGTACTGACTTAAAATTTGAATTTAAATCATTCTAGAACCCCAGTCTCCATGAATATATAATAAAACATTCGCTTTTAATGAAAAACTTCTTAGTAAAATGAAAAAAAATTGATAGACTCTTTTTGAAAAAAATGTACTTTTTTTCGAAAAATATTTAACTTTGGAAATTTTTCAATGCAAAACAGTTGGAAATATTGGAAAACGGTTTTCACAGTTTTATTTCCTAAACTATTGGCTATATGTCAGTATTTTTTAAAAAATTATCGGTTAAATATCAAAGGCACAATCGACCAAAAGCTAAAAAAAGTCGAGGAGAAAAATAAGTTTTTTCATTTTTAAAGTGAGATAACTTTAAAACCATAACAGTTATTATGGTAAGGTAAACATAGTTTTGGTTTGTTGTTCCAAGCTTATTCCATAAGGTTAAAAATAAAACATATTGGGCAATAATTGAAAGACCTACAAGTTCCAAAAGCTTTTTTATTTATATGGAAATTTGTAATTTTCTATAAAATCCCATTTTCTGGATTCGTTTATGAATACGCGTTACTTTTTATTTCTGAAATCTTAAGAGAACATATTGTACTATAAAACTGCATTTCAGAAAGTTGCAAAATCTGTTTAATTTTTTTTTATATGTTCGTGAAACACAAAAATTTTCATAAAAATTTGACAACTTGCGGTCAATGCTGAACGTAGGGTGAATGTTGAGTTTACTTAAAAGTTGATTTTAAATCATTCTAGAATTCCAGTCTCCATGAATATATAATAAAACATTACCTTTTAATGAAAAACTTCTTAGTAAAATGAAAAAAAATTGATAGACGCTTTTTGAAAAAAATTTACTTTTTTTCGAAAAATATTTGACTTTGGAAATTTTTCAACACAAAACGTTTGGAAATATTTAAAAACCCTTTTCACCGTTTTATTTTCTAAACTATTGGCTATATGTTAGTATTTTTAATTAAAATTATCGTTTAAATATCAAATGCACAATCGACTTAAAACTAAAAAAAGTCGAGGAGAAAAATAAGTTTTTTCATTTTTAAAGTGAGATAACTTTAAAACCATAACAGTTATTATGGCGAGGTAAACAAATTTTTGGTTCGTTGTTCCAAGCTTATTCCAAAATGTTAAAAATAAAACATATTGGGCAATAATTGAAAGACCTACAAGTTCCAAAAGCTTTTTTATTTATATGGAAATCTGTCATTTTCTATAAAATCCCATTTTCTGGATTCGTTTATGAATACGCGCTACTTTTTATTCCTGGAATCCAAAGAGAAAATATTGGACTATAAAACTGCATTTCAGAAAGTTGCAAAATCTGCTTGATTTTTTTGTTATATGTTCGTGAAACACAAAAATTTTCATAAAAATTTGACAACTTGCGGTCAATGGTGAACGTAGGGTGAATGTTGAGTTTACTTAAAAGTTGATTTTAAATCATTCTAAAACCCCAGTCGCCATGAATATATAATAAAACATTACCTTTTAATGAAAAACTTCTTAGTAAAGTGAAAAAAATTGATAGTATCTTTTTGAGAAAAAAATGTACTTTTTTCGAAAAATATTTGACTTTGGAAAATTCTCAGTGCAAAAGGGTTGGAAATATTGGAAAACGGTTTTCACAGTTTTATTTCCTTAACTATTGGCTATATGTTAGTATTTTTTAAAAAATTATCGGTTAAATATCAAAGGCACAATCGACCAAAAACTAAAAAAAGTCGAGATGAAAAATAAGTTTTTTTCATTTTTAAAGTAAGATAACTTTAAAACCATAATAGTTATTAGGGCGAGGTAAACATATTTTTTTTTTGGTTATTCCAAATTTATTCCAAAATGTTAAAAATAAAACATATTGGGCAATAATTGAAAGACTTACAAGTTCCAAAAGCTTTTTTATTTATATGGAAATCTGTAATTTTCTATAAAATCCCATTTTCTGGATTCGTTTATGAATACGCGTTATTTTTTATTTCTGAAATCTTAAGAGAACATATTGGACTATAAAACTGCATTTCAGAAAGTTGCAAAATCTGTTTAATTTTTTTTTATATGTTCGAGAAAACACAAAAATTTTCATAAAAATTTGACAACTTGCGGTCAATGGTGAACGTAGGGTGAATGTTGAATTTACTTAAAAGTTGATTTTAAGTCATTCTAGAACCCCAGTCTCCATGAATATATAATAAAACATTACCTTTTAATGAAAAACTTCTTAGTAAAGTGAAAAAAATTGATAGTATCTTTTTGAGAAAAAAATGTACTTTTTTCGAAAAATATTTGACTTTGGAAATTTCTCAATGCAAAAGGGTTGGAAATATTGGAAAACGGTTTTCACAGTTTTATTTCCTAAACTATTGGCTATATGTCAGTATTTTTTAAAAAATTATCGGTTAAATATCAAAGGCACAATCGACCAAAAGCTAAAAAAAGTCGAGGAGAAAAAAAAGTTTTTTCATTTTTAAAGTGAGATAACTTTAAAACCATAACAGTTATTATGGTAAGGTAAACATAGTTTTGGTTTGTTGTTCCAAGCTTATTCCATAAGGTTAAAAATAAAACATATTGGGCAATAATTGAAAGACCTACAAGTTCCAAAAGCTTTTTTATTTATATGGAAATTTGTAATTTTCTATAAAATCCCATTTTCTGGATTCGTTTATGAATACGCGTTATTTTTTATTTCTGAAATCTTAAGAGAACATATTGGACTATAAAACTGCATTTCAGAAAGTTGCAAAATCTGTTTAATTTTTTTGTTATATGTTTGAGAAAACACAAAAATTTTCATAAAAATTTGACAACTTGCGGTCAATGCTGAACGTAGGGTGAATGTTGAGTTTACTTAAAAATTGATTTTAAATCATTCTAGAATCCCAGTCTCCATGAATATATAATAAAACATTACCTTTTAATGAAAAACTTCTTAGTAAAGTGAAAAAAATTGATAGTATCTTTTTGAGAAAAAAATGTACTTTTTTCGAAAAATATTTGACTTTGGAAATTTCTCAATGCAAAAGGGTTGGAAATATTGGAAAACGGTTTCCACAGTTTTATTTCCTAAACTATTGGCTATATGTCAGCATTTTTTAAAAAATTATCGGTTAAATATCAAATGCACAATTGACCAAAAACTAAAAAAAGTCGAGATGAAAAATAAGTTTTTTTCATTTTTAAAGTGAGATAACTTTAAAACCATAACAGTTATTATGGTAAAGTAAAGATATTTTTGCTTCGTTATTCCAAGCTTATTCCAAAATGTTAAAAATCAAACATATTGGGCAATAATTGAAAGAGCTACACGTTCCAAAAGTTTTTTTTTTTTTATTTCTAAGGTGTGTCTACTTTGATGGGTAAAAATATATCAAAAATTTAGAAAGCTTGGGTTCTTCTTAACAATCATTGGAAGAACTACACGTTTTAAAAGCTTTCTTACTTCTGAGTTGGTCTATTTTGACGCCCAATAATGCACCCTGTGATAACACAGGGTAACTATAAATCCAAAATTCGAAAAACTAGGGTCCTTGTTAACAATTCTCTCATACATTCTGATGCACTCAGACTTATAGTTTAGAAGATTTAGATTTATTACCACTTTTTTTTGGTTTCAAGCCACTGTGCGACCCCATATTAAAAAAAATATATATTTTTTTAAATCTGTTCCACATTTAATTTATTAATAAACAAAAAATACTTAAAGCGACATTAAAAAATCTAATTGTAAATGATTCTATTGAAAATACAATTTACTTTCCACCACCGCCTCCTCCGCCGCCGCCACCACCATGAGCACCTCCACCACCGCCACCTCCTCCTCCACCACCCAAAGGCTTAGGATTTGGTTGAGGATTAGGGTTAGGATTGCCTATTTAAAATAATAAATATTAGGATTCTTTATAAAAACAATTTAATATTCCCACTCACCCAAGGCACAGGCTATCAAAGCCAAAACCAATATAATGAGACCGAAGAATTTCATCTTGCTAATAGAACGTTTGTGTAACTGATGTAGAATTGATAACTCAAAACCATTATTTATATTCAGATTTAAATGCGTTTTGTTTTTGAAACTATGTACTTTTGACACATGTGAGGTTTCACTTTCTAGGAATCATCTAACAACAATTTTAATTGACATATTCTTATCGTTTTCTATTTATTGAGGGTTTTACCCTCAGATCCCAAACATTTTTACAAACCTGTTGGGAAAAACTTTTTGGATTTTTGTTTTGAAATAAATCTTGCTATTCTATAAATACAAATCGCATTCCTTGAATAATTAATTTTATTCTTGTTATTGATTAAGTTTTGCATATGAATACGCTGTAACTATAAAGTTTGGTACAATCAAAATCTCTAAAGACGTTGCACTTCCATATATTGATTTAATGTATGGTCATTTTGAAAACTCCAAAAAAAAGTATACCGCTTTTAGTCTTATTCGGAAACAAATAATGGAAACTGTTATCCAATGAAAGGAAGCTAAGGCACACACACATGCTCAGGAAATGTATTTTTGTTTGTGCGTTTACGTGTTTTTATACCCATCATCAAAAAGAATTGAGATTGTCATTCAGTTTGTAATTTCCTTAATATTGGCTCAAAAACAAAAATTGAAGTATATTCTGAATCGTAATGAAATTTTAAGACGATTGAGCGATGTCCGTCTGTCTGTCTGTCTGTCTGTCTGTCTGTCTGTCTGTCTTTCTGCTTGTCTGTCCGCCTGTTGTCGGCACGATAAAACCTTAGTGAAAGGATATAGTTAACTGAAATATGGCATAAATATTCTTCATTTCTTGGAAAATGTTGGTATTGAAATCGGGCAAAATCGGTTCACATTTGACCATAGCTCCCGTATAACCTCGTCTATGCTAATAGCTAATTTGCTAATAAATAACGAATTATAACAGCTATGATGACAAAATTTGATATATATGTAGAAGTTTTACATAAGCACTAGCTAGCATATAAAATTTCACCCAAATCGGTTCACATTTGACCATAGCTCTCATACAAAAACTTACGGAAACAGCTCAAATTCTATCTAAAATACACTTAAATGCCAATAAATGATAAACTATAATAGCTTTGGCCACTAAATTTAGTACAAACGGGTCTTATCTCAATGCCAGCCAGTGTGCAAAATTTTGTTAGAATCGGTCAACATTTGACCATAGATCCCATAGAAAAAAACTTACGGAAACCAAAAATACAAAAAGAAAAGGGGGTTTATGTTTGTCTTTTTGTCCGTCAGATAAAAGCGCGATAACGCCTTAAAGAAAAGAGCTAGAATGACCAAATTTTACAAAAGTATGTATTTTTGAAATCTTGAGAAAGTTTTGTATTGAAAACGGACAAAATCGTTTCACATTTAGTTAGAGCTCCCATTTAACCCCGCCCCGGGAAACATATAATGCTACATTGAATACAATTGTAATAGCTAAATTAAGAGTTTTATGCAACTATTGGTCAGAATGCCAAATTTTATAGGAATCGGTCCATATTAAATTAGAAAAAAACTTTTAACTTAATACAAGTAATTTTTTTTACCAATGCACAGTGGGAAAATACGGCCAAAACTCAATAACTTGGTCATTTCTTGAAATTTTCAGTACATAAAAATAATGTACCTTTAGTTAAATTGAAATTGTTTTTTTTTTTTTTTAATATAAAGGCTGTGGTCACTTAAAACCGGACAACTAATCATGCTTAAAAATCTTTGCTGGAGATTATGAAAATAATTTACTTAAATAGGATAATATATGAAAAGAATGCCTATCCTATGATACATGATTTGTCAAAATTGGACATGTCCTTTCAGAGATATTGGCTTATAACCAGATTTTGTGTGCTTCTAACAAATCTACAGAAAAACTCTAAACATTGAATATTTTTATAAAAAAGATTACTAGTCCTTGAATAATATAAAATTTGCGGATTTTACAATTTTTATTGCGTCCACAATTATGTGACCACTACCTATATACTTAAAGAAATTATATAAAGGTTATTCAAAATTAAAAATTTTGTTGTTGTTTATCTTAATATACACATCTTGCACAAAATTAGAAAAAACAAGTAAGAGTGTTATATTCGGCTGTGCCGAATCTTATATACCCACCATCAAGTTGTGTTAAATTTAGAAATATATCTCATATATCTACAAGGGTGCAGCTAATTCAAAATCTGGACCAATACTGAAAAAATCGCTAAGCTAATTGGTATTGTTGGTAAAACCTTTGGACTAAATTCGGCTGCCGTAGCTTTATAGTTCAACATTTAAAAATATTTTAGTGGTTTCCCCAGTATTTACTTTGATCAAAATTCGGTCTCATAACCGGGTATAGTTTTACATTAATAAGTTGTTAAATACTTTTCGTACATATTTAGTTAGGCTAAACACGTTAATAGTAATAGTAATACGGCAGGTCCATAAATTTCGTTAGGAGTTGCTAATGCATTCATCATATATAAAGTCTGGGCTGAACATTGATTGATGCCTATCTAATTTCATAATATAATGAATGTACCTCCAAATCTTTTTGATTGTAGATATAAAAAGGGGATGCTATATATATAAGAATTATAGCCAAATGTTGACCGATTGTAACAAAATTTTACACACTGGCTGGTATATATTCTTGCAAAAACTTCCCTATTTTAAATTTAATCGTCATAGCTATTACAATTGTATTTAATTTATCAGCATTAATGTGTTTCCCAGGGCGGGGTTATATGGAAGCTCTAACTAAATTTGAACCGATTTTGTCCATTTTCAACACACATCTTTTTCAAGATATCCAAAATACTTTTGCAAAATTTTGTCTCTCTAGCTCTTTTCGTTAAGGCGCTATCGAGCTTTTATCTGACGGACAGACGGACATAAACAACCTTTTCTTTATGTATTTTTGTGTTTCCATAAGTTTTTCATATGGGAGCTATGGTAAAATGGTGACCGATTGTGACAAAATTTTGCACACTGGCTGACATTGACATAAGACTTCCTTGTGCTTAATTTAATTTTACTAGCTCTTGTAGTTAAGGAGCTATCACGATTTTATCTGACGGACAGACGGACATAAATCCCCTTTTCTTTTTGAATTTTTGTGTTTTCGTAAGTTTTTATATGGGAGCTAGGTCAAATGGTGACCGATTGCGACAAAATTTTGCACACTGGCTGGCATTGGCATAAGACTTTCCTTTGCCAAATTTAGTGGTTATATCTGTTATACTTTTAGATTTATTGGCATTTAAGTGTATTTTAGGTGAAATTTAGGCTGTTTTCGTAAGTTTTTTGTATGGGAGCTATGGCTAAATGTGAACCGATTTTGATGAAATTTTACACGCTGTCTAGGGCTAATGTAAAACTTCTATATAAAAAATTTTGTCATCATAGCTGCTATAATTTGTCATTTATTAACAAATAAGCGATTAGCCTAGACGAGGTTATACGGGAGCTATGCTCAAATGTGAACCGATTTTGCCTAATTTGAATACCAAAATTTTCTCAAAGATGAAAAATATTTTTACTAAGTTTCAGTGAGCTAGCTCCTTTCGTTTAGGCGTTATCGTGATTTCAACAGACAGACAGACAGACGGACAGACAGACGGACAGACAGACGGACATCGCTCAATCGTCTTAGAATTTCATAAGGATTCAGAATATATATCGTTTTTGGCTTTTAAGCCAATATTAAGGAAATTACAAACGGAATGACAATCTCAATATACCCCCCATTCTTTTTGATGGTGGGTATAAAAATGGCATAAAAATATTACATCGCGCCTATATTTCACTTCAAGTAGTGATTTTTTCGCGATAAATTGCAAACAAATTGTGAAAAATGGTTGTTATTAAAAACGTTATAATTCTTAAAATGGGATGCAAAGGGATATGAAATTCATAGAGCTTATTAATGATTCAATTCAGCTATTAGATAGTGTTGTGCTTCAACCTCTAAAAATCTCTAAAAACATTCGCGGTCTATCAAATTTTGAGGAATTATTACAGCCTTAGTAGACAATGCAGTATGGTAAAACTTTGGGATTACATGTTTTGAAATGTCAGCTCTAATCTGACATTAAAATTTATTAAATAAAACTAAAATCAACTTTGGGGGTTTTGGCCGTAATTTCCTACTGTGCAATGAAAGCACTTTTGAAAAAAATGAAAACGATCGGATTTAAAACAGTTGTCAGTAAACCAATCATCAAATAACTATCAAACAATCATCCAACAATTGTCAAACAACCATCAAACAATCATCAAACAATCATCATACAATCGCCAGTCAATCGCGAAACAATTATCGAACAATCATCGAACAGTTGTCATTCAATCGTCAATCAAACATTAAACAACCATCAAACCACTTTCTAACAATCATCAAATAATTGACAAACAATCGCCAGTCAACCGTCGGATCATTATTAAACAATCTTATTATAGCCCAGTTCACAATTCGTTGCAAATAGTCTAGCATCGTAGCATTTGCAAATCGACATAGCAAATGAAAAAAAAATATATGTATACTATAAGGAAAATTTTGAATTTGCTATACCGATTTACAAATGCTACGATGCTAGACTATTTGCAAAGGATTGTGAACTGGGCTATTGTTAAAATTTTTTTATAATGGTAAGTGGAGACCATGTTGTAATTATATGTAAATTAAATGTAGTTAAAGCAATTTTTTTTTATTCCAGTACACCCGCATGATATTCCGAAAAAAATTGTCACATCCTTCAGGTTATTTGAATCCATAAGTTTACGTTCTGGATTGTGCAATTCTACAAAAAATTTTCAATATCGAAAAATTTTAAAAAATGTTTTCTTATTCTTTTAATAAGAAAAATGTGTGAAAAGGTGGACTTTTCTTAACATATACCCCACCCATTAACAGTTTTAACATTCCGAGATATATTCCTACAAATTTTAAGATTTTCTTTCGTTTCAAAATAAACATATATGATGCTTAGCACGGGCTCGAAATTGTAGTGAAGTAAGGATCTTGTAATAAAAATCTGGTGCTAAATTGACTCATTCGATATCGATCGAAATGTAAGTTATTTCAGAAATATTTGTCTAGCATATTTTCAGGATAATCTTAGTTATATATATCATATGGGTTCACTGCATTGTAACCAGAGACCGAATATATTTTATTTTTTAAATCAATCAAGTATAAATATCATTGCCGATGAAAATTTATTTTCATTTCGAACGATGAATAAAAATGAGGGATTTATATTTGAAATATAAATATCCCTCATGATGAAAATTTTAAATATCTTTAACGATAAATATCCGAACAGAAAAATATTTTATTGATTGTTTTATTTTTGAACTTCTGTTTTGACTTTGAAAAAATAAAATATTTTTGAAATTTTGAAATTTTCAATAATGAATGTATGAATATGTTTCCAATTAATTGCAATGTTTTAGGACAAACCTATTAGTCCGAATGGAACTATTGGTGGTTTCTTTGACTCGCAAAACCATTTCAACATATTTTTGCAACAATAATTTAATTTATTGTTATTTAAACGTCCTAAAGACTTTTTATACCAGGACAAATCTTCTTCTTTTGTCATCCTTGACTCCCAGTGGAGTATAGGGCCTGGGAGGATGCAGCAATTGCCTGGCTTCTCTAGCTACCAGGTAAGAACTGTATCCAATTCCCACTCTAACCTTCTCGTAGTACATCCTGGAAACCTGAGCAACCTAGTTTTAGATGCGGTAAACAACCCGTCTGGGATTCTAGGTCAGGGCTAATATAAAAGGGAGTTATCTTAGAGCCATTCCAACGTATATGGTCTGAGGGTCTAAGGTAATTGTACTTGGTAAAGTACGAAAATGCTCAGCATGTTAGTTGGGCTACAAGCGGGCGTCAGTCTTGGATTGAGCGCCTCGCTATACAAACGTGGCTTATGTCTTTGGACCCATCACCCATCGACTTAGCACTCACGATGTTTTAAGCATGGAAAGAAATAACATTACAGAATATACTACTCCAAGGGGTAATCATGCGAGAAATCCCCCTGCTACGGCAGCTGCCGCAAGGATTTTGGAGTTGCCTAATCTTTGCAAGAACATTATGATGAATGAAGCCAGGACAAATACAGAAATAAATTTGAATATTTTCCATCAAAATTTTTTTTCATCGGATGAAAAAAGATGAAAATTATTTTAAACTGATAAATATCCCAAACGATTTTTTTATTTTTTATTTTCATCGGATTGAAAAACGATACAAAATTTTTCGAACAATTAAAAATCTTTAGGGATTTTTATTATTTTTTAAACTTCAATGATTTTTTTTGTATGGATTAAAATATGAAAATATTGTTTTAAAAGTATTAATATTCGGTCTCTGATTGTAACTCAATTGTCAAAATATACCTGGGGCCAAATTACCGCATTCAATATCGATCGAAAACTCAGACTTTTAAGCGAATATTGTGAAGTATACTTTAGGGATGTTCAAAGTTACTTCGATAAAAAGTTTATTGAAATTTTATATCCATTTTGATTCGTTTTTAAAAATATATATTTTTCAATTAAAACTCTTTTACTATTGTTCATCTTTTGGCAAATAATATCAAAAAAATATAGTAAACTGTGCATCTTTTAAATAATTTTGATTATCCTTAAAGTATGCTATACAAATATTTTGAAAATATCTAACATTTCGATCGATATGGAATGCCGTAATTTGGCCCCTGATATTAAATGAATTTGATTTAAACTAAATGTATTGACAAACAAACGGATAATATCAGGGGCCAAATTACGGCATACGATATCGATCGAAATCTTAGATATTTTCAAAACATTTGTATAGCATACTTTAAGCATAAACAAAATTATTTGAAAGATGCACAGTTTACAATATTTTTTTGAAGTTACTTGCTAAAAGATGAACAATAGTAAAAGAGTTTTAATTGAACAATATATATTTTTAAAAAGGAATTAAAATGGATTCCAAATTTCATTAAACTTTTTGCATCGAAGTAACTTTGAACCTCCCTAAAGTATACTTCACAATATTCGCTTAAAAGTCTGAATTTTCGATCGATATCGAATGCGGTAATTTGGCCCCAGATTTTATTAAACTTTTTGAAAATCCCTAAGGTATGTTACACAATTTTTGCTTAAAACACTGATTTTTCGATTGATATTGAATGCGGCGATTCTGGGGCCAGATATAGTTTTGAGAACATATACTATTGTAAAGAATTAACAAAATGAAAATTAGTTTTTAAAAAATTATTTATTTACAATTTTAATTATATTTTATTTATAATAACGAACACTTTAACTTATAAAAAAGTTTCTAAAAGCTTCAGCTGATGATATAAAAGCAATTTACTTTCCACCACCACCTCCGCCGCCGCCACCACCGCCTCCTCCACCGCCGCCACCTCCTCCTCCGCCACCTAAGGGCTTAGGATTAGGCCGAGGATTGGGATTAGGATTACCTATAATGAAATATTGAAAATAAATAAAGAAGAATTTTCAGTTTATTCCAAATCCCTGAAACTTACCCAAAGCACAGGCAATTAGGGCCAAGACCAAAATAAACAAAGCGTAAAAGTTCATCTTATTGAAAACACAGTTGTGACAATGCTGTAATAGCAAGCTTAGAAAACTATTATTTATATTAAGATTTAAATGCGTTTTTGCTTAGAAAATCTCTGACGTGCCATTTTAGAATCTTGTCTTTCTAAGAATTTTGGCTAGAGATTTTACAAATATGTATGTATGTTTGTACTTATATTAAAAAGCTTTTAAGGGATTTACCTAAAGTTAAGTCAGTGCAAGAAAACCCGTTAGAATACTACTACTTAATACTATTTTTATACCCTTCACCACCATAGGTGGAAAGGGTATATTGGGTTTGTGCTGATGTTTGTAACGCATAGAAATATTGGTCTGAGACCTACCTTTTAGTATACCAATCGACTTAGAATTATTCCCTGACGATGTCCGTCCGGCTGGCCGGTCGCTTATCCATGTAAGCTTGTTATCATTCTAAAGGTCGTAACTTTAAAGGCTCATATTTTGGACGATAACTAATCTTTTTGGGTGAAATTGTATTATATAAGTATAGAGATGTCTTCCCGGAATAGAGTTTTTGGTTCTTTACAGCCACAAATTTGGTTGTTTTTTAATAATATTCAGCACAAATATTGCTTATCATAACCTTAATCAGTGTTCCCAATTTTGTAGAAATCGGCCCATATTTGATCATACCTCCCAAACAAGACACATTCTCAAAAGACGTTTGTATACACATAAAAGCACTAAAACGTTAATAACTCTAAAAATAAATGGATTTGATTACTTAAACTTTGTACAGATAAATATTTCATAAATTTGAACCAATAACCAAAATTTGGTAACAATCGGTCCACAATTGACCCTAGCTCCCATATTAGGCCCTTGGCCGGAAATGATATAAATCTCGAAATTTTGAAAAAATAGCACATAGTAAATGTATGTATGTCTCTAAGACTTAAGGAAAACTTGTTTAATTGGTGGTACATATTTGACCGCGATTTCTGCAAAGTAGTGAAGGGTATTATATAGTCGGGCTTGACCGACTATAGCTTTTCTTACTTGTTATTACTACGATTTGAATAATTAAATAAATCTTGATATTTTTATAATCATTATTGTTTAATTTTTTAAAATGATATATTTTATAATTAGTTAATATTATTGATTTTTAATTAGGGGGGTTTTGTTAAATTTTTTGCTGTAATTTATATGGAAATTTCAAAAAGTTTTCTATGAAAAGAATTTAAGAATTTTCCATAAAAAAAAAAAAACATAATTAGTCTTTATTATGATCCACTAAATTAAATGATTTATTCGTGAGCTCCTAGCCGAGTTTAAAATTTATATGAAATCATTTTCAAGTATTGAATTTATAAATCGTTGTATCGACTCATATGAGAATTTCATACATACCCAAACCTGTTAAGGTCAACCTGTTAAGGTCAAAGGCCGAGCATATTTTAGAATTTCATGAACTTCGATCTTGTGCTCATAATCTTCAAGTACCTGGTAGACCGAGCCTTGCTCGGAGCTTTATGATAAGCATTTTGAGGAAAATTTTAAAGTTTTTATATATTTTATATTATAAAGTGCTAAAATAAATTTAGAGGAAAGACATTGTAGAAATATTCAGTTAATTTTGAATTATTTGATTTATTTTGTCCGACCAACACATAGTTTGCATAGTTTACAGTTTAACTCATTTTGAATAATTTTGGAAATTATTCATATCAACAGAAACCTCTGTCGACTCATGCGCAACAACTTTGCTAAAGATTATAGTCTGATCAAATGCACAGTTTACGATTTAATTCATTTTGAGTAGTTTTCTGTGGCGCCACCTGTCGGACTTTGCTTATTCCAATTCATAAACCTTCTTCGGCTTATCCGTAACAACTTTGCTGAAGATTATAGCATGATTAAATGTACAGCATACGATTAAATTGACTTTGAGTAAATTTCAGTAGCGCCACCTGTCGAAATTTCTTCATACCAACTAAGAAACCTTCGTCGGCTCATGTGCAACAACTTTGCTAAAGATTGTAGCATGATTAAATGTACAGATTACGATTAAATTGACTTTGAGTAAGTTTCTGTAGCGCCACCTGTCGGAAATTATTCATACCAACTAAAAAGCCTTCGTCGGCTCATGCGCTGCAACTTTGCTAAAGATCATAGCATGATCAAATGTACAGTTTACGATTTAATTAATTTTTAGTAATTTTCAGTGGCGCCATCTGTCGGAAATTAGTCTTATCAACTTTAAAACCTTCGCCGGCTTATCCACAACATCTTCGCTAAAGAGCATAACACAATCAAATTCACAGTTTACTATTCTATAAAGAACATACATACAGACAAATATTCATTTGTTTAAAATAATACTAATTTTTCCCCCTTTTTATTCCCTGATTTCTAAAAGTTCCATATGTATATTTGGTACTTTTTTGGTGCCAGTTGAATTCGGTACATTTTTTTAAAACGCATTTAACATAATGTATAATGTTCCTATTCATATTACTTTGGAGATGTTAAGTTATCATTTTATCCCTTTTTTACCCATTTTGGCTCCAAAATCAAAAAAGTACCAAATACGTGTTTCATGTTTTTTTTACATCTATTGATTGCAGTACCAAGTTTCTTTCTATATTCTTTAGTTTAAAATATAAGAGTGGGTTAAAAAGGTGCCAAAAAACCTATTTTCACCCTTTTTTACCCCCTATCGGACATAGTTTCAAAAAAGTACCAAACACCTGTCCTCTTATTTTCAATGCTGTTTAAAACGTAATTTTAATTTTGTTTCTATACCTATTACTTAAGGAGACATAGCGTTTTCGATTTTTTCCCCTTTTTACCCGTTTTTACCCTCTTAGAGGTAAAAGTTCCAAAAGTCCCTTCTTCTTCGACCTATACATCAAAAAAGATACCCACTGTCCAAATTTTATCAAAATCGTTAGAGCCGTTTTCGAGATAGCCATTCTATATATATATATATATATGTATATATATATATATACATATATATATATATATATATATATAAATATATATATATATATATATATATATATATATATATATATATATATATATATATATATATATATATATATATATATACAATTATTGCTCGTTTAAGAAGATTAAGATTCGTCTGCTTTTACAAGTTCCCTCGGCATCATTTTCGAACAGTTTTCTTGCTGGGGTAGTTCCATCCACTAGCACAACATGTCCCAGCCAACTTGAATCTTTCTCTCAAAAACTCTAAGAATCCGCTTGCGCAAGTGCCCATGATTCAGCGCCATATTATAACACGGGTAGTTTAAGCGTTTTTAGATCATTATTTTAGTTCTTACAGAGAGAGCTTTATTTCTTAGCTGCCTTCTTAGGCCAAAATATCATCTGTTGGCAAGTATGATTCTAAATTTGATTTTGAAACTTATGTCGTTATTTATTTCACTTCGATAGGCGTCCCATGATATAAATGTTACCGGCATATCCGACTAATGTGTTTTCTATTACAAATTGTTCCAGAGATATTAACTGCAGCATCGCGCAGGTTTTTCTCTAAAACAATATTGAGAGATCACATGATAAGCTATCGCCTGGCCTAAATCCCCCTTTAATTACGAAGAACTCCGATAAACTGATGAGGTGGAATTAGCTATTATCATCCTGCATAACTCTTTTAGCTTTGTAGGGGTGCCAAATTCAGACATTGCTTGAAATAAGTACATTCGTATGGGGCTGTCAAAAGCAGCTTTCTAGTCAACGAAGAGGTGATAAGCAGTAGTCGGCAGCCCATACCACCAGAAGCCGATGAATTTTTTTTAATTTGAAAATGAGTATTAAAATCATACAGTTGGAATTTGGATGTTAACAGAGTTGGATGGTGCCGCTTTGTCAAAGAAAATACAAAAGCAAAATCGGCAAGAAACAAATCAAAATCCAATTTATAGCAACAAAATACAAGGTTCGAGAGAACAAAGAAATATAATCGAGAACATTGTTGCCACGACACTATTATTTTTGTAAACACTGGGAACATTTTTGTAAATATTGGGAATATTTTTGTAAATATTGGTAATATTTTTCAAAACAGAAATAAATTTTTATATTAAACAATTTTAGATTTTATATTTTTTACATATTTTCGATCCAAAAATTTTTTTATAGAAAAATTTTTTATATTTAAATATTTTTTTCCTTGGAAAATTGTTCGATAAAAATTATATTTTATAGAAAATTTTTCGATAAAAATATTTTTCTATACAAATTTCCGATTAAAGTATTTTCTATATAAAAAATTTTCTAATTGAAAATTTTTTCACGAAAATTTTTCTATAGAAAAATTTTTGATAAAAAAATTTTCTAAAGAAAAATTTTTGATAAAAAAGTTTTCATAGAAAAATTTTTGATAAAAAAATTTTCTATAGAAAAATTTTTGATAAAAAAATTGTCTATAGAAAATTTGTTGATAAAAAATTTTCTATATTTTTTTGATAAAAAAAATTTTCTATAGAAAAATTTTTGATAAAAAAATGTTCTATAGAAAAATTTTTGATAAAAAAATGTTCTATAGAAAAATTTTTGATAAAAAAATTTTCTTTATAAAAATTTTCTATAGTAAAATTTTTGATAAATTTTCCATAGAAGAATTTTTGTTAAAAAAATGTTCTATAGAACAATTTTTGATAAAAAAATGTTCTATAGAAAAATTTTTGATAAAAAAAAATTTCTAAGAAAAATTTTTGTAAAATTTTTCATAGAAGAATTTTTATTTAAAAATTTTGTATAGAAAAATTTTTGTTAAAAAAATTTTGTATAGAAAAATTTTTGTTAAAAAAATTTTCTATAAAAAAATTTTTGATAAAAAATTTTCAATAAAAAAATTTTTGATAAGTAAATTTTTCATATAAAAATTTTTGATAAAAAAAATTTCTATAGAAAAATTTTTGATAAAAAAATTTTCTAAAGAAAAATTTTTGATAAAAAAGTTTTCATAGAAAAATTTTTAATAAAAAATATTCTATAAAATATTTTTGATAAAAAAAATATTCTATGAAAAATTTTTGGTAAAAAAATTTTCTATTAAAAAATTTTCTATAGAAAAATTTTTGATAAAAAATTTTCTATATTTTTTTGATAAAAAAAAATGTTCTATAGAAAAATTTTTGATGAATACATTTTTTATAGAAAAATTAATGTTAAAAAATTTCTAAAGAAAAGTTTTTGATAAAAAATATTCTATAAAATATTTTTGATAAAAAAAATATTCTATGAAAAATTTTTGATAAAAAAATTTTCTACAGAAAAACTTTTGATGAAAAAATTTTCTATTGAAAGATTGTTAATAAACAAATTTTTTACAGAAAAATTATTGATAAAAAAATTTTCTATAGAAAAATTTTTGATAAAAAAATTTTTGATAAATTTTCCATAGAAGAATTTTTGATAAAAAAATGTTCTATAGAAAAATTTTTGATAAAAAAAATGTTCTATAGAAAAATTTTTGATAAAAATTTTCTATAGAAAATTTTTTGATAAATAAGATTTCTATGGAAAAATTTTTCATAAAAAAAAAATTTTGATACAAAATATTCTATAAAAAATTTTTGATAAAAAAAATATTTTATAAAAAATTTTTGATAAAAAAAAATATTTTATAAAAATTTTTGATAAAAAAATTTTCCTACGAAAAAAATTTTTTTATCAAAATTTTTTTCTATAGAAAAAATTTCCATAGAAACATTTTTGATAAAAAATTTTCTTTAGAAAAATTTTTGATAAAAAAATTTTCTTTAGAAAAATTTTTGATAAAAAAAATTTCTAAGAAAAATTTTTGTAAAATTTTCCATAGAAGAATTTTTGATAAAAAAGTGTTCTATCGAAAAATTTTTGATAAAAAAATTTTCTAAAGAAAAATTTTTGATAAAAAAGTTTTCATAGAAAAATTTTTAATAAAAAATATTCTATAAAATATTTTTGATAAAAAAAATATTCTATGAAAAATTTTTGGTAAAAAAATTTTCTATTAAAAAATTTTCTATAGAAAATTTTTGATAAAAAATTTTCTATATTTTTTTGATAAAAAAATGTTCTATAGAAAAATTTTTGATGAATAAATTTTTTATAGAAAAATGAATGTTAAAAAATTTCTAAAGAAAAGTTTTTGATAAAAAATATTCTATAAAATATTTTTGATAAAAAAAATATTCTATGAAAAATTTTTGATAAAAAAATTTTCTACAGAAAAACTTTTGATGAAAAAATTTTCTATTGAAAAATTGTTAATAAACAAATTTTTTACAGAAAAATTATTGATAAAAAAATGTTCTATAGAAAAATTTTTGATAAAAAAAATGTTCTATAGAAAAATTTTTGATAAAAATTTTCTATAGAAAATTTTTTGATAAATAAGTTTTCTATGGAAATTTTTTTCATAAAAAAAAATTTTTGATACAAAATATTTTATAAAAAATTTTTGATAAAAAAAAATATTTTATTAAAAATTTTTGATAAAAAAAAAATTCCTACGAAAAAAATTTTTTTATCAAAATTTTTTTCTATAGAAAAAATTTCCATAGAAACATTTTTGATAAAAAATTTTCTTTAGAAAAATTTTTGATAAAAAAATTTTCTTTAGAAAAATTTTTGATTAAAAAAATTTCTAAGAAAAATTTTTGTAAAATTTTCCATAGAAGAATTTTTGATAAAAAAGTGTTCTATCGAAAAATTTTTGATAAAAAAATTTTTTAAAGAAAAATTTTTGATAAAAAAGTTTTCATAGAAAAATTTTTGATAAAAAATATTCTATAAAATATTTTTGATAAAAAAATATTCTATGAAAAATTTTTGGTAAAAAAATTTTCTATTAAAAAATTTTCTATAGAAAAACTTTTGATAAAAAATTTTCTATATTTTTTTGATAAAAAAAATGTTCTATAGAAAAATTTTTGATGAATAAATTTTTTATAGAAAAATTAATGTTCAAAAATTTCTAAAGAAAAGTTTTTGATAAAAAATATTCTATAAAATATTTTTGATAGAAAAATTTTTGATAAAAAAAAATGTTCTGTAGAAAAATTTTTGATAAAAATTTTCTATAGAAAATTTTTTGATAAATAAGTTTTCTATGGAAAAATTTTTCATAAAAAAACATTTTTGATACAAAATATTCTATAAAAAATTTTTGATAAAAAAAATATTTTATAAAAAATTTTTGATAAAAAAAAATATTTTATTAAAAATTTTTGATAAAAAAATTTTCTATAGAAAAATTTTTGATAAAAAAAACTTTCTAAGAAAAATTTTTGATAAATAAAATTTCCAAGAAAAATTTTTGTAAAATTTTCCATAGAGAAATTTTTGATAAAAAAATGATCTATAGAAAAATTTTTGATCAAAATTTTCTTGAGAAAAATTCTTGATAAAAAAATTTTCTACAGAAAAATTTTTGATAAAAAAAATTTTCTACAGAAAAATTTTCGATAAAAAAAATTTTCTATAGAAAAATTTTTGATAAATAAATTTTCTATAGAAAAAATCTTGATAAAAAAATTTTCTATAAAAAAATTTTTTATAGAAAAATTTTAAGTAAAAAACATTTTTAATAAAAAATGTTCTATAAAAAATTGTTGATAAAAAAATATTCTAAAAAAATGTTTGATAAAAAAAATATTCTATAAAAAATTTTTGATACAAAAAATTTTGATAGAAAAATTTTTGATAAAAAATTTTCTATGGAAAAATTTTTGATAAAAAAATTTTCTATAGAAAAATTATGATAAAACATTTTTCATATAAAAATTATTGATAAAAAAATTTTCTATAGAAAAATTTTCAATAAAAAAATTTTAAATAAAAAATATTCTATAAAAAATTTTTGACAAAAAAAAAATATTTTAGAAAATTTTTTGATAAAAAAATTTTCTATAGAAAAATCGTTGATAAATAAATTTTCTATAGAAAAATTTTTAATAAAAAATATTCTAGAAAAATTTTTGATAAAAAAATTTTCTATAGAAAAATTTTTGATAAAAATTTTTTATAGAAAAATTTTTGATAAATAAATTTTCTACAGAAAAATTTTTGATAAAAAAATTTTCTATAGAAAAATTTTTGATATAAAAATTTTCTACAGAAAAATTTTTGATAAAAAAATTTTCTATAGAAAAATTTTTGATAAAAATTTTCTATAGAAAATTTTTGATAAATAAATTTTCTATAGAAACATTTTGATAAATAAATTTTCTATAGAAACATTTTTGATAAAAATTTTCTATAGAAAATTTTTGATAAATAAATTTTCTATAGAAACATTTTTGATAAAAAAATTATCTATAAAAAAATTTTTTATAGAAAAATGTTTTATAGAAAAATTTTCTATAGAAAGATTTTTGATTAAAAATTTTTTATAGAAAAATTTTTAATAAATAAATTTTTCTATAGAAAAATTTTGGATAAATAAATTTTCTATAAAAAAAATTTTTGATAAAAAAGTTTTCCATAGAAAAATTTTTGATAAAAAAATTTTCTATAGAAACATTTTTTATAAAAAATTTTGGATAAAAAATTTTTTTATAGAAAAATTTTTGCTAAAACAATTTTCTATAGAAAAATTTTTGATTACAAATTTTTTTTGGAAAAATTTTTGATAAATAAATTTTCTAAAGAAAAATTTTTAATAAAAAATGTTTGATAAAAAAAAATTTTTTTGATAAAAATTTTCTATAGAAAAATTTTTGATAAAAAATTTTCTATAGAAAAATTTTTGATAAATTAATTTTCTATTGAAAAATTTTTGATAAAAAAAATATTCTATGAAAAATTTTTGATAAAAAAATTTTTTATAGAAATATTTTTGATAAAAAATTTTCTATAGAAAAATTTTTTATAAAAATTTTCTATAGAAAAATTTTTGATAAATAAATTTTCTATAGAAAAAATCTTGATAAAAAAATTTTCTATAAAAAAATTTTTTATAGAAAAATTTTAAGTAAAAAACATTTTTAATAAAAAATGTTCTATAAAAAATTGTTGATAAAAAAATATTCTAAAAAAATGTTTGATAAAAAAAATATTCTATAAAAAATTTTTGATACAAAAAATTTTGATAGAAAAATTTTTGATAAAAAATTTTCTATGGAAAAATTTTTGATAAAAAAATTTTCTATAGAAAAATTATGATAAAACATTTTTCATATAAAAATTATTGATAAAAAAATTTTCTATAGAAAAATTTTCAATAAAAAAATTTTAAATAAAAAATATTCTATAAAAAATTTTTGACAAAAAAAAATATTTTAGAAAATTTTTTGATAAAAAAATTTTCTATAGAAAAATCGTTGATAAATAAATTTTCTATAGAAAAATTTTTAATAAAAAATATTCTAGAAAAATTTTTGATAAAAAAATTTTCTATAGAAAAATTTTTGATAAAAATTTTTTATAGAAAATTTTTGATAAATAAATTTTCTATAGAAACATTTTGATAAATAAATTTTCTATAGAAACATTTTTGATAAAAATTTTCTATAGAAAATTTTTGATAAATAAATTTTCTATAGAAACATTTTTGATAAAAAAATTATCTATAAAAAAATTTTTTATAGAAAAATGTTTTATAGAAAAATTTTCTATAGAAAGATTTTTGATTAAAAATTTTTTATAGAAAAATTTTTAATAAATAAATTTTTCTATAGAAAAATTTTGGATAAATAAATTTTCTATAAAAAAAAATTTTTGATAAAAAAGTTTTCCATAGAAAAATTTTTGATAAAAAAATTTTCTATAGAAACATTTTTTATAAAAAATTTTGGATAAAAAATTTTTTTATAGAAAAATTTTTGCTAAAACAATTTTCTATAGAAAAATTTTTGATTACAAATTTTTTTTGGAAAAATTTTTGATAAATAAATTTTCTAAAGAAAAATTTTTAATAAAAAATGTTTGATAAAATAAAATTTTTTTGATAAAAATTTTCTATAGAAAAATTTTTGATAAAAAATTTTCTATAGAAAAATTTTTGATAAATTAATTTTCTATTGAAAAATTTTTGATAAAAAAAATATTCTATGAAATATTTTTGATAAAAAAATTTTTTATAGAAATATTTTTGATAAAAAATTTTCTATAGAAAAATTTTTTATAAAAATTTTTCTTTGGAAAAATTTTTGATAAAAAAATTTTGGATAAAAAAATTTTCTACAGAAAAACTTTTGATTAAAAATTTTTTATAGATAAATTTTATATAGAAAAATTTTTAATAAAAAATGTTTGATAAAAAAAATTTTGATAAAAATTTTTTATAGAAAAATTTTTGATAAAAAAATTTTCTATAGAAAAATTTTTGATAAAAAAATTTTCTATAGAAAAATTTTTGATAAAAAAATTTTCTATAGAAAAATTTTTGATAAAAATTTTTTATAGAAAAATTTTTGATAAAAATTTTTTATAGAAAAATTTTTGATAAATAAATTTTCTACAGAAAAATTTTTGATAAAAAAATTTTCTATAGAAAAATGTTTGATATAAAAATTTTCTACAGAAAAATTTTTGATAAAAAAATTTTCTATAGAAAAATTTTTGATAAAAATTTTCTATAGAAAAATTTTTGATAAAAATTTTCTATAGAAAAATTTTTGATAAAAATTTTCTATAGAAAAATTTTTGATAAAAATTTTCTATAGAAAATTTTTGATAAATAAATTTTCTATAGAAACATTTTTGATAAAAAAATTATCTATAAAAAAATTTTTTATAGAAAAATGTTTTATAGAAAAATTTTCTATAGAAAAATTTTTGATTAAAAATTTTTTATAGAAAAATTTTTAATAAATAAATTTTTCTATAGAAAAATTTGGATAAATAAATTTTCTATAAAAAAATTTTTGATAAAAAAGTTTTCCATTGAAAAAATTTTTGATAAAAAAGTTTTCCATTGAAAAAATTTTTGATAAAAAAATTTTCTATAGAAAAATTTTTTATAAAAAATTTTGGATAAAAAATTTTTTTATAGAAAAATTTTTGCTAAAACAATTTTCTATAGAAAAATTTTTGATTACAAATTTTTTTTGGAAAAATTTTTGATAAATAAATTTTCTAAAGAAAAATTTTTAATAAAAAATGTTTGATAAAAAAAAATTTTTTTGATAAAAATTTTCTATAGAAAAATTTTTGATAAATAAATTTTCTATTGAAAAATTTTTGATAAATTAATTTTCTATTGAAAAATTGTTGATAAATTAATTTTCTATTGAAAAATTGTTGATAAAAAATTTTCTATAGAAAATTTTTTGATAAAAAAATGTTCTACAGAAAAATTGTTGATAAAAAATTTTCTATAGAAAATTTTTTTATAAAAAAATTTTCTATAAATTTTCTAAAAATTTTGAATTACACACTGTGACAAATAAAATGAAGAAAAAGTTTCAGTTTTTGGAATTTTTAAAACACCCCCAAAATCTTGAGTTACGGGTAAAAACTCGGAAAAATTTTTGATAAAAATTTTCTATAGAAAAATTTTTGATAAAAATTTTCTATAGAAAATTTTTGATAAATAAATTTTCTATAGAAACATTTTTGATAAAAAAATTATCTATAAAAAAATTTTTTATAGAAAAATGTTTTATAGAAAAATTTTCTATAGAAAAATTTTTGATTAAAAATTTTTTATAGAAAAATTTTTAATAAATAAATTTTTCTATAGAAAAATTTGGATAAATAAATTTTCTATAAAAAAATTTTTGATAAAAAAGTTTTCCATTGAAAAAATTTTTGATAAAAAAGTTTTCCATTGAAAAAATTTTTGATAAAAAAATTTTCTATAGAAAAATTTTTTATAAAAAATTTTGGATAAAAAATTTTTTTATAGAAAAATTTTTGCTAAAACAATTTTCTATAGAAAAATTTTTGATTACAAATTTTTTTTGGAAAAATTTTTGATAAATAAATTTTCTAAAGAAAAATTTTTAATAAAAAATGTTTGATAAAAAAAAATTTTTTTGATAAAAATTTTCTATAGAAAAATTTTTGATAAATAAATTTTCTATTGAAAAATTTTTGATAAATTAATTTTCTATTGAAAAATTGTTGATAAATTAATTTTCTATTGAAAAATTGTTGATAAAAAATTTTCTATAGAAAATTTTTTGATAAAAAAATGTTCTACAGAAAAATTGTTGATAAAAAATTTTCTATAGAAAATTTTTTGATAAAAAATTTTCTATAAATTTTCTAAAAATTTTGAATTACACACTGTGACAAATAAAATGAAGAAAAAGTTTCAGTTTTTGGAATTTTTAAAACACCCCCAAAATCTTGAGTTACGGGTAAAAACTCGGATTTATCATACCCGCATGCACTTGTCACGCTATAGAAAGATAATTATCTTTAATACCGGATCTTTTATAGGTGTATCTCTAAAGCTAGTAAATCTTTGAAGCTAATATACCGATTTCGATAAGTCACGTATATCTCAGAAGTTATTAGAGTCCATCGAAAATAATATTATTTAGGCGATGCAAATGAAAGGGCGGGCATTTTGAACCTAAAGATCTGTCCGCCCTTCTTTTATAACTACGAGTATGAATAAAAACACTTCAAATTTATATTTTTTCATAATCATTTATTAATACATGAAGAATTATCTGCCAAGTTCGAGGAGTCTGGACAAATTACTTGCCACCACCACCGCCGCCTCCGCCGCCACCACCTCCCAAGGGCAAAGGATTGGGTTGAGGTTCAGGATTGGGATTACCTATTAAGGAATGAAAAAAAGTATTATATTTATTTTAATTACTGACAAGATTCTTGATAGAAAGACTTACCCATGGCCAAGGCAATTAAGGCCAAAACAAAACCAAAGTAAGCGTACAATTTCATCTTGATGAATGATATTGAAATCGTGAGAAACTGTTATATTTATATGAATTTTAAGTTTGCTTTCCACAAGTATTGCTATGTTTAATTTAAATAATTTCAATTTCTGGAAAATATTTATTATTTGTATTTGGGTTTTACCCATGTAACTAATTTTACATGCTGAACCCCAACACCCATCAAATATCATTAGTTTCAAATGACAATTTCTTAGAATTGTTTAGAATATTTGCATTATAATCTTATCTGTTAAATTAAAGCGCATTTTAAAACAGATAATTCAAAAAAATATTTTAAAGATGGCAAGTGCTCAAGTCAATTTTGTTTGGGGACTCATTGGAATTACTTGTGAAACAGAATTTCTAAGTATAATTTTGTAATAAAGAAGATTACAACTGGCGCCATTAAAAATTTGAACAATAAATAGGTTAAACATAGTCCAGTTTCCTCTAAGGAAGCCTAAAAATCGATAATTATAAACTAACTTCTAATAAAAGTATTAATTATCATAGCATCCTCCATCGGCGTTACGACTATAGCAATAACACGCCGTCGATGCAAAACAAAAAAAATAGCTTAATTAGCGTCATGTCTAAAAATAGACATGACGTTTAATAAAAGTTTGAATAATATGAAAAAAGCTATAGCTCTTGATATTTCTAAGGCATTTGATAGAGTGTGGCATGGAACACTTCTATCAAAACTTTTTGCTTTTGGTCTAGGTAACAATTTCTCTCGGTTTATATCAAACTTTCTCAGAGATTGCACTATAAGAGTTGTTATAGATGTCATATCGTTCGACGAGTTCAAAATTAATACAGGGATACCACAAGGGCCGGAGCTTCAAAGTCTATTTTGGAGCTTCTCGACCGTGTACATGAGAGGGCGAACTCTATTAACTCATTGGAGCATCGTCGTAATGTGGGTTGCGTTTTACTGTTCTATCGCTACTATAAGGGCATGTGCTCAAGCGAAATTGGGGATCTTGTTCCTGAAACCCGAAAAATTATCTATAGATACCGAAAAATTTTCTATAGAATAATTTTTATACCGAAAATTTTCTATAGAAAAATTTTTATACCGAAAAATTTTCTATAGAAAAATTTTATAACGAAAAATTTTCTATAGAAAAATTTTATAACGAAAAATTTTCTATAGAAAAATTTTATAACGAAAAATTTTCTATAGAAAAATTTTATAACGAAAAATTTTCTATAGAAAAATTTTATAACGAAAAATTTTCTATAGAAAAATTTTTTTAACGAAAAATTTTCTACAGAAAAATTTTTTTAACGAAAAATTTTCTATAGAAAATTTTTTTTAACTAAAAATTTTCTATAGAAAAAATTTTTTAACGAAAAATTTTCTATAGAAAAATTTTTTTAACGAAAAATTTTCTATAGAAAAATTTTTTTAACGAAAAATTTTCTATAGAAAAATTTTTTTAACGAAAAATTTTCTATAGAAAAATTTTTTTAACGAAAAATTTTCTATAGAAAAATTTTTTTAACGAAAAATTTTCTATAGAAAAATTTTTTTAACGAAAAATTTTCTATAGAAAAATTTTTTTTAATGAAACATTTTCTATAGAAAATTTTTTTTTAACGAAAAATTTTCTATAGAAAAATTTTTTTAACGAAAAATTTTCTATAGAAAAATTTTTTTTACGAAAAATTTTCTATAGAAACATTTTTTTAACGAAAAATTTTCTATAGAAAAATTTTTTTAACGAAAAATTTTCTATAGAAAAATTTTTTTAACGAAAAATTTTTTTAACGAAAAATTTTCTATAAAAAATTTCTTTTAACGAAAAATTTTCTATAGAAACATTTTTTTAACGAAAAATTTTCTATAGAAACATTTTTTTAACGAAAAATTTTCTATAGAAAAATTTTTTTAACGAAAAATTTTCTATAGAAAAATTTTTTTAACGAAAAATTTTCTATAGAAAAATTTCTTTAACGAAAAATTTTCTATAGAAAAATTTTTTTAACGAACAATTTTCTATAGAAAAATTTTTTTAACGAAAAATTTTCTATAGAAAAATTTTTTTAACGAAAAATTTTCTATAGAAAAATTTTTTTTAACGAAAAATTTTCTATAGAAAAATTTTTTTAACGAAAAATTTTCTATAGAAAAATTTGTTTAACGAAAAATTTTCTATAGAAAAATTTTCTATAGAAAAATTTTTTTAACGAAAAATTTTCTATAGAAAAATTTTTTTAACGAAAAATTTTCTATTAAAAAATTTTTTTAACGAAAAATTTTCTATAGAAAAATTTTTTTAACGAAAAATTTTCTATAGAAAAATTTTTTTAACGAAAAATTTTCTATAGAAAAATTTTTTTAACCAAAAATTTTCTATAGAAAAATTTTTTTAACAAAAATTTTTTTAACGAAAAATTTTCTATAGAAAAATTTTTTTAACGAAAAATTTTCTATAGAAAAATTTTTTTAACGAAAAATTTTCTATAGAAAAATTTTTTTAACGAAAAATTTTCTATAGAAAAATTTTTTTAACGAAAAATTTTCTATAGAAAAATTTTTTTAACGAAAAATTTTCTATAGAAAAATTTTTTTAAAGAAAAATTTTCTATAGAAAAATTTTTTTAACGAAAAATTTTCTATAGAAAAATTTTTTTTAACGAAAAATTTTCTATAGAAAAATTTTTATACCTAAAAATTTTCTATAGAAAAATTTTCTTTAACGAAAAATTTTCTATAGAAAAATTTTTTTAACGAAAAATTTTCTATAGAAAAATTTTTTTAACGAAAAATTTTCTATAGAAAAATTTTTTTAACGAAAAATTTTCTATAGAAAAATTTTTTTAACGAAAAATTTTCTATAGAAAAAATTTTTTAACGAAAAATTTTCTATCGAAAATTTTTTTTAACGAAAAATTTTCTATCGAAAATTTTTTTTAACGAAAAATTTTCTATAGAAAAATTTTTTTAACGAAAAATTTTCTATAGAAAAATTTTTATAACGAAAAATTTTCTATAGAAAAATTTTTTTAACGAAAAATTTTCTATAGAAAAATTTTTTTAACGAAAAATTTTCTATAGAAAAATTTTTTTAACGAAAAATTTTCTATAGAAAAATTTTTTTAACGAAAAATTTTCTATAGAAAAATTTTTTTAACGAAAAATTTTCTATAGAAAAATTTTTTGAACGATAAATTTTCTATAGAAAAATTTTTTTAACGAAAAAGTTTCTATAGAAAAATTTTCTATCGAAAAATTTTTTTAACGAAAAATTTTCTATAGAAAAATTTTTTTAACGAAAAATTTTCTATAGAAAAATTTTTTTAACGAAAAATTTTCTATAGAATATTTTTTTTAACGAAAAATTTTCTATAGAAAAATTTTTTTTTAACGAAAAAGTTTCTATAGAAAAATTTTTTTAACGAAAAATTTTCTATAGAAAATTTTTTTTAACGAAAAATTTTCTATAGAAAATTTTTTTTAACGAAAAATTTTCTATAGAAAATTTTTTTTAACGAAAAATTTTCTATAGAAAAATTTTTTTAACGAAAAATTTTCTATAAAAAAATTTTTTTAACGAAAAATTTTCTATAGAAAAATTTTTTTAACGAAAAATTTTCTATAGAAAAATTTTTTTAACGAAAAATTTTCTATAGAAAAATTTTTTTAACGAAAAATTTTTATACCGAAAAATTTTCTATAGAAAAATTTTTTTAACGAAAAATTTTCTATAGAAAAATTTTTTTAACGAAAAATTTTCTATAGAAAAATTTTTTTAACGAAAAATTTTCTATAGAAAAATTTTTTTAACGAAAAATTTTCTATAGAAAAATTTTTTTAACGAAAAATTTTCTATAGAAAATTTTTTTAACGAAAAATTTTCTATAGAAAAATTTTTTTAATGAAAAATTTGCTATAGAAAAATTTTTTTAACGAAAAATTTTCTATAGAAAAATTTTTTTAACGAAAAATTTTCTATAGAAAAATTTTTTTAACGAAAAATTTTCTATAGAAAAATTTTTTTAACGAAAAATTTTCTATAGAAAAATTTTTTTAACGGAAAATTTTCTATAGAAAAATTTTTTTAACGAAAAATTTTCTATAGAAAAATTTTTTTAACGAAAAATTTTTTTAACGAAAAATTTTCTATAAAAAATTTCTTTTAACGAAAAATTTTCTATAGAAACATTTTTTTAACGAAAAATTTTCTATAGAAAAATTTTTTTAACGAAAAATTTTCTATAGAAAAATTTTTTTAACGAAAAATTTTCTATAGAAAAATTTCTTTAACGAAAAATTTTCTATAGAAAAATTTTTTTAACGAACAATTTTCTATAGAAAAATTTTTTTAACGAAAAATTTTCTATAGAAAAATTTTTTTAACGAAAAATTTTCTATAGAAAAATTTTTTTAACGAAAAATTTTCTATAGAAAAATTTTTTTAACAAAAAATTTTCTATAGAAAAATTTTTTTAACGAAAAATTTTCTATGGAAAAATTTTTTTAACGAAAAATTTTCTATAGAAAAATTTTTTTAACGAAAAATTTTCTATAGAAAAAATTTTTTAACGAAAAATTTTCTATCGAAAATTTTTTTTAACGAAAAATTTTCTATCGAAAATTTTTTTAACGAAAAATTTTCTATAGAAAAATTTTTTTAACGAAAAATTTTCTATAGAAAATTTTTTTTTACGAAAAATTTTCTATAGAAAAATTTTTTTAACGAAAAATTTTCTATAGAAAAATTTTTTTAACGAAAAATTTTCTATAGAAAAATTTTTTTAACGAAAAATTTTCTATAGAAAAATTTTTTGAACGATAAATTTTCTATAGAAAAATTTTTTTAACGAAAAATTTCTATAGAAAAATTTTCTATCGAAAAATTTTTTTAACGAAAAATTTTCTATAGAAAAATTTTTTTAACGAAAAATTTTCTATAGAATATTTTTTTTAACGAAAAATTTTCTATAGAAAAATTTTTTTTTAACGAAAAAGTTTCTATAGAAAAATTTTTTTAACGAAAAATTTTCTATAGAAAAATTTTTTTAACGAAAAATTTTCTATAGAAAAATTTTTTTAACGAAAAATTTTCTATAGAAAATTTTTTTTAACGAAAAATTTTCTATAGAAAATTTTTTTTAACGAAAAATTTTCTATAGAAAAATTTTTTTAACGAAAAATTTTCTATAGAAAAATTTTTTTAACGAAAAATTTTCTATAGAAAAATTTTTTTAACGAAAAATTTTCTATAGAAAAACTAAAAATTTTCTATAGAAAAAATTTTTTAACGAAAAATTTTCTATAGAAAAATTTTTATACCAAAAAATATAATTTAAATTTTCCATACCAATTTCAAATTATAAGAATTTTATAATTTTAAAATTTGTTTATGAATTAGGAGGTTAGTTTTTGGATTTTTATTTTTCTGATCACAAATAAATGTTATGTTGTTCCTATATTTATTTTGGACCAAAAAAAAAAAAAACGGTTATATTTGCTTTATATTTTTTCGCACAATGTGTGCCGCATATGTTTTTATTAAATATTTTATCAAGCAATGTCTGCTTTTTATTTTTGATTGTTAGCAACTGAATTGTTTAGCCTTTTTGATAACAAATTTCCTATAAAAAACGGTCAAGCCCAACTATATCATACCCTTCACTACTTTGTAGAAATCGCGGTCAAATATGTACCACCAATTAAACAAGTTTTCCTTAAGTCTTAGAGACATACATACATTTACTATGTGCTATTTTTTCAAAATTTCGAGATTTATATCATTTCCGGCCAAGGGCCTAATATGGGAGCTAGGGTCAATTGTGGACCGATTGTTACCAAATTTTGGTTATTGGTTCATATTTATGAAATATTTATCTGTACAAAGTTTAAGTAATCAAATCCATTTATTTTTAGAGTTATTAACGTTTTTGTGCTTTGATGTGTATACAAACGTCTTTTGAGAATGTGTCTTGTATGGGAGGTATGATCAAATATGGGCCGATTTCTACAAAATTAGGAACACTGATTAAGGTTATGATAAGCAATATTTGTGCTGAATATTATTAGAATACAACCAAATTTGTGGCTGTAAAGAACCAAAAACTCTATTCCGGGAAGGCCTTTAAAGTTACGACCTTTAGAATGATAACAAGCTTACATGGATAACCGACCGGCCAGCCGGACGGACATCGTCAGGGAGTAATTCTAAGTCGATTGGTATACTAAAAGGTGGGTCTCAGACAAAATTTATATGTGTTACAAACATCAGCACAAACCCAATATACCCTTTTCGCCTATGGCGGTGAAGGGTATAAATACCTATTTAAACTCTAAGTAGCTCATTTTCCCTTTCTAATCTATTATAATTTCAATAATGCCCCTTCGTCATACAAATTGCATTAAAATTTCAATTCAAAAATAATTTTGATTATCTTAAAAAAAATTAAATAAAATTAATTAAATAAAAATATTTGTTTATTAGCCTTTCACATCTCAACGTTTCGTGCGCGAAAAAATATAAATAGAAGCTGATTTTCTATAATCAAAAATAGTCAAGGTTTAAAAATGAAAACTCTACTATACCTGGGAATTTTATTGCTGAGCTGTCTTATTTGTAAAGCTCAATATGTAGGCGGAGGTGGTGGAGGAGGCGGCGGAGGAGGTCCGGGTGGTGGTTTTGGCTATGGTGGTGTAGGACCCAATGGTCCCTATGGCGGTTCGGGTGGTAATGGCGGCTTTGGCTATGGGACTTCAGATGGTCAGAGAGGCAGTGGTTCAAGTGGCAATGGCTATGGTTATAGTGTTAAATAATGTAAAAGAAAATAAATAATTCATATTCAGAAAAATATTGTATTTTGTAAAAGTATTCAAATTTTAAATAAAATTTTAAAAGGGCCTTAGTTAACATAACAATTACGTTTGCATTTAATTAAATTTTTAAACAATTGAGTGAAAAAACACAGATAAAAAAAGTTACAAAATTAGTATTTATCACGTTTTGTATATTAGGAAGGATTGACAAAACATGATCTAATCAATATAAAAAAGTTTGATCAATTTTGTATAGAAAAATATTTCTTAACGAAAATTTTTCTATAGAAAAATATTTCTTAACGAAAATTTTTCTATAGAAAAATATTTCTTAACGAAAATTTTTCTATAGAAAAATATTTCTTAACGAAAATTTTTCTATAGAAAAATATTTCTTAACGAAAATTTTTCTATAGAAAAATATTTCTTAACGAAAATTTTTCTATAGAAAAATATTTCTTAACGAAAATTTTTCTATAGAAAAATATTTCTTAACGAAAATTTTTCTATAGAAAAATATTTCTTAACGAAAATTTTTCTATAGAAAAATATTTCTTAACGAAAATTTTTCTATAGAAAAATATTTCTTAACGAAAATTTTTCTATAGAAAAATATTTCTTAACGAAAATTTTTCTATAGAAAAATATTTCTTAACGAAAATTTTTCTATAGAAAAATATTTCTTAACGAAAATTTTTCTATAGAAAAATATTTCTTAACGAAAATTTTTCTATAGAAAAATATTTCTTAACGAAAATTTTTCTATAGAAAAATATTTCTTAACGAAAATTTTTCTATAGAAAAATATTTCTTAACGAAAATTTTTCTATAGAAAAATATTTCTTAACGAAAATTTTTCTATAGAAAAATATTTCTTAACGAAAATTTTTCTATAGAAAAATATTTCTTAACGAAAATTTTTCTATAGAAAAATATTTCTTAACGAAAATTTTTCTATAGAAAAATATTTCTTAACGAAAATTTTTCTATAGAAAAATATTTCTTAACGAAAATTTTTCTATAGAAAAATATTTCTTAACGAAAATTTTTCTATAGAAAAATACTTCTTAACGAAAATTTTTCTATAGAAAAATATTTCTTAACGAAAATTTTTCTATAGAAAAATATTTCTTAACGAAAATTTTTCTATAGAAAAATATTTCTTAACGAAAATTTTTCTATAGAAAAATATTTCTTAACGAAAATTTTTCTATAGAAAAATATTTCTTAACGAAAATTTTTCTATAGAAAAATATTTCTTAACGAAAATTTTTCTATAGAAAAATATCTCTTAACGAAAATTTTTCTATAGAAAAATATTTCTTAACGAAAATTTTTCTATAGAAAAATATTTCTTAACGAAAATTTTTCTATAGAAAAATATTTCTTAACGAAAATTTTTCTATAGAAAAATATTTCTTAACGAAAATTTTTCTATAGAAAAATATTTCTTAACGAAAATTTTTCTATAGAAAAATATTTCTTAACGAAAATTTTTCTATAGAAAAATATTTCTTAACGAAAATTTTTCTATAGAAAAATATTTCTTAACGAAAATTTTTCTATAGAAAAATATTTCTTAACGAAAATTTTTCTATAGAAAAATATTTCTTAACGAAAATTTTTCTATAGAAAAATATTTCTTAACGAAAATTTTTCTATAGAAAAATATTTCTTAACGAAAATTTTTCTATAGAAAAATATTTCTTAACGAAAATTTTTCTATAGAAAAATATTTCTTAACGAAAATTTTTCTATAGAAAAATATTTCTTAACGAAAATTTTTCTATAGAAAATTATTTCTTAACGAAAATTTTTCTATAGAAAAATATTTCTTAACGAAAATTTTTCTATAGAAAAATATTTCTTAACGAAAATTTTTCTATAGAAAAATATTTCTTAACGAAAATTTTTCTATAGAAAAATATTTCTTAACGAAAATTTTTCTATAGAAAAATATTTCTTAACGAAAATTTTTCTATAGAAAAATATTTCTTAACGAAAATTTTTCTATAGAAAAATATTTCTTAACGAAAATTTTTCTATAGAAAAATATTTCTTAACGAAAATTTTTCTATAGAAAAATATTTCTTAACGAAAATTTTTCTATAGAAAAATATTTCTTAACGAAAATTTTTCTATAGAAAAATATTTCTTAACGAAAATTTTTCTATAGAAAAATATTTCTTAACGAAAATTTTTCTATAGAAAAATATTTCTTAAC
>OW121743.1:12322870-12517870 GCA_933228675.1 Stomorhina lunata
GCAATTTTTTTAATTAGTTTTTAAAAAGTCAGGTAATTCAAACTGTCAAAGTAACAAGCGTTGTTATTCATTGACATTTGATGTGTAAATCAACTAGTATTTAGTATTTGATTGATGGAATAAATTTGTAAACTAGACTCGATA
This sequence comes from Stomorhina lunata, assembly GCA_933228675.1. NCBI lineage: Eukaryota > Metazoa > Arthropoda > Insecta > Diptera > Rhiniidae > Stomorhina > Stomorhina lunata. The sequence continues at coordinate 12,323,015 of OW121743.1, forward strand.
TTTAATAGTTTTCTATTTGATTTATTATATGTGACCCGGTCTATGAAAAGGAAAAAGGTGGCTTATGACTCAAAAATAAAATTTCGAAAAATTAGCTAAAAGTTTCGAAAAATTAGCAAATTTTTCGAATTTTTGACTCATCAGCCATCTTTTCATAGACCGGGTCACATATTTTCACTTAAATTTTTAACAAATTTTTTAATGATTTGCTTAATTTGTATTCAAATATGAGTTGGTTTACAAACAGTTTATTATTGAGCGATATACAAAGATGTTGCACTTTCATATATCGATTTAACGTATGGTCGTTTTGAAAAGTCCCATTAAAATAGATTATACCGCTTTTGCTCTAATTCGGAAACAACTAATGGAGATGATTATCTAATGAAGTAAAGCTAAGGCACACACACGTGCTCCTGTATGTATGTTTGTTTGTGCGCTTATGTGTTTTTTATTGCTCTTTATCCACTTTAATTTGTCTTTTGAATATATGTATGGAGAGCAATATCCTTTTATTATAGAGTCTTAAGCCCAAACGTATGCAACACTTTTTGTTTGAACTCTATGTATTTTTTTACAAAAACGTTTTTGAAATTTGAGGTCTTATTTCTGAAAAACTATACTAGTTACAGAAATATTTTTTTGGACTAATAAAGCTTATTTTATTGTTTATCCAAAACAATTTAAATAATTTAAAAAAAATAAACCGAACTATTCTTTTTTGCAAAAAAAAATTATGGTCTATGGAAATTTGTCATTTTTTATAAAATCCTATTTTTTGGACTCGTTTAGATATTATCACTAATTGTTATTTTTGAAATCTTAAGAGAACATATGGGGCTTTATAACTGCATTTCAGAAATTTACAAAATCGGCTCAATTTTTTTGTTATATGTTCCGAAACACAAAATTTTTCATAAAAATTAGACAAAATTCGGTCAATGCTGTGCGTAAGGTGAGTGATGTACTCGCTTAAAACTTGGATTAAAATCATTCTAGAACCCCATTCTCTAAGAATATATAGTCAAATATTTACTTTTAATAAAAATATTTACTTTTAATAAAAACTTTATGGTTTATGGATATTTGTCATTTTTTGTAAAATTCCATTTTCTGGATTCGTTTATAAATTCGAGCTACTTTTTATTTTTGAAATCTTAAGGGTATCTATGGGGCTTTATAACTGCATTTCAGAAATTTACAAAATCGGCTCAATTTTTTTGTTATATGTTCCGAAACACAAAATTTTTCATAAAAAATAGACTAATTCCGGTCAATGCTGTGCGTAAGGTGAATGTTGTAGTGACTTCAAATTTGGATTAAAATCATTCTAGAACCCCATTCTCTAAGAATATATAGTCAAATATTTACTTTTAATAAAAATATTTACTTTTAATAAAAACTTTATGGTTTATGGATATTTGTCATTTTTTATAAAATCCCATTTTCTGGATTCGTTTATAAATTCGAGCTACTTTTTATTTTTGAAATCTAAAGTGTATCTATGGGGCTTTATAACCGCATTTCAGAAATTTACAAAATCGGCTCAATTTTTTTGTTATATGTTTCGAAACACAAAATTTTTCATAAAAATGAGACGAAATTCAGTCAATGCTGTACGTAAGCTGAGTGATGTACTGGCTTAAAATTTGGACTAAAATCCTTCTAGAACCCCATTCTCTAAGAATATATAGTCAAATATTTACTTTTAAGAAAAATATTTACTTTTAATAAAAACTTTATGGTTTATGGATATTTGTCATTTTTTGTAAAATCCCATTTTCTGGATTCGTTTATAAATTCGAGCTACTTTTTATTTTTGAAATCTTAAGGGTATCTATGGGGCTTTATAACTGCATTTCAGAAATTTACAAAATCGGCTAAATTTTTTTGTTATATGTTCCGAAACACAAAATTTTTCATAAAAAATAGACTAATTCCGGTCAATGCTGTGCGTAAGGTGAATGTTGTAGTGACTTCAAATTTGGATTAAAATCCTTCTAGAACCCCATTATCTAGGAATATATAGTAAAATATTTACTCTTAATAAAAATATTTGCTTTTAATAAAAACTTTATGGTTTATGGATATTTGTCATTTTTTATAAAATCCCATTTTCTGGATTCGTTTTTAAATTCGAGCTACTTTTTATTTTTGAAATCTAAAGTGTATCTATGGGGCTTTATAACCGCATTTCAGAAATTTACAAAATCGGCTCAATTTTTTTGTTATATGTTTCGAAACACAAAATTTTTCATAAAAATGAGACGAAATTCGGTCAATGCTGTACGTAAGCTGAGTGATGTACTGGCTTAAAATTTGGACTAAAATCCTTCTAGAACCCCATTCTCTAAGAATATATAGTAAAATATTTACTTTTAATAAAAAAATTTCCTAGTAAAATTTTAAAAATTTATGAAATTTTTTTGAGAAAAATTTGCCATTTTTTCGATCAGCGAAAAATATTTGACTATGAAAATTTTTAAATACAAAACGGTTGGAGATATTTACAAATGGTTTTCACAGTTTTATTTCCTAAGCTGTTGGCTATATGCCAATATTTTTTAAAAAATTATGGGTTTAATATCAAATGCACAATCGTCCAAAAACTAAAAAAAAAATCGACGAGAAAAACGATTTTTTCATCTTTGAAATGAAATAACTTCAAAACTATAACAGTTATTACAGTGCAGAAGGCATATATTTTCTTCGTTTCTGTAAACCCCTTCCAAAAAATAAAAAAATAACCATATTGGGCAATAATTAAAAGAGCTACACGTTCCATAAACTTTTTTTTACTTTTGAGGTGGTCTTCTTTAACATCCAATAATCACCCTGTGAAAACACAGGGTAACCATAAATTCAAAATTCGGAAAGCTTAGGTCCTTATTACCAATTCTCTCATACATTCTGAGGCAATCGAACTTACAGTTTAGAAGATATACAGATTTATTACCACTTTTTCTTTGTTTCAGATTTATTACCAATTTTTGTTTGTTTCAAACCACTGTGCGGCGTTATCTCCCTAATAAAATTATCCATAATGGCTTTCAGTGCTTCAGCATTTGCGGGCTTGTTCCATGCACATGAGCCTTAATCAAAAGGCTTTAAATCACGCGATCTAGGCTTTTGGCCACTAAGACCGGGCAAACAAAAAAACAGTCAAATAAACTGTTCACCGAAATGGGCCATTGTTTTCGCGTTCTGTGTGCCAAAAATATAGTCTAAAAGCGAAAAATTGCACCTTCAATTCTGCCATATTGTGTGTCATAGTCTTGTTAAAATATCATCCAAGTCCAGCTCGGGTTAATAATACCTAAACACAATTTTCTGATAAAAAACCGAGGATGAATTTGGTTAAAATAATTAAATAATCTCATGCGTTTTTAAAGTCGATTCAAGGTAAAGTTAAAGTCCAAACTTAACATGTTCGACAGTAACATGTTACACGAAACATCTGAGCTTCAAAAAGCAGTGTTTTCAATAAAAAAAAGTTGGCCCTGTTTTTGTCCTGCATTTTAAAATAGAAACCTTGTTTATAGCATTATGGGTACGCAAGGGTTAATTTGTATAAAAATGATATTAAAGGCTTCTTTGAACGAGTTTTTTAAATTTTCATTGAAATATAATAATAAAAACCTGTATTTTTTAGTAACTTTTTTAAAAAAATTGAATATTTTAAAAATTTTATTTTTGACCCTGGTAATAAAAGGGTTAATGGCGTTCGATTTCAACCAAATTTCTTATACATTTATATTTCTATCTATTGTTTAAAATAAAAATTTCAGTTCTGCTTATAAAAACTGCCTTTATAAAGGTAATCACTTGCTTTTTATAACTTTGGAGAAAAATTGGGTTTTTTTTATCGAAATCTTTTGATTTTAAATCGAAGCTACGGCTAAGCCGTTAGAGATATCGATCTAATTCTTTCTTTGTGGTAATATGCAGGGTATTCTAACTAAGATTCGGGAACTTTTGTTTTACTTTCAACGAATTCTTTTAAAAAACTATTGAAAAAACCAAAAAAGGAGTTTTGAAAATGGTATGACAAAAAATTACTTTTTTTCGTCATGTGCAAAAGTGGCTTAACGTTAGCCCATTGTAACAAAAATGGGTATTTTAATAACTTGAGATCTCAAAAAAGTAAATGTAGTCAAACTTTTTAAAAATATACATATTTTGTATTGCTTTGAGGACGTAAACTATTGTGGAAAACCCTTAATAACTAGAAAAGCTTTCAACCGATATCAAGGTTCTATATCTCGTTGGAGAGCTCATTTAGTTATCTGTATCATGCTGTAAAAAATTTTTCAAAAATATATTTTAAGTAGCAAATTTTTTAAAAAATGTGAACAAACCCCTAATTTTTCCCATATCATTGGCATGTCAAACTTTGGCTTCAAGTCGTTACGATTTCCCGATATCTGATCTGAATGAAACTTTGTATCTAGATTATTTGGGTCAAATGTAAAAAAAAAACAGGTGATAATTATTTTTGTATGACAAAGTTTAATTTGCTCCATACAAAAGTGGGACACTCTAATCGTCACGTTTTCAGAACCTACGTTAAAAAATAACAATAAAATGTATATAATAAAATGTATATGTAAATAACACTGTGCTCGATTTTGACAACTTTTTTTATCGACAAAAGGGAGACCTAGTGGGTCTCTAGTACGCTGAATTCAATGGTGCTAATCGTTTTTTTAGGTTAGCTCTAGTTTTCGAGATACAGCGTTATAAAAAATGGAGGAGGTTGCTTAATATATATTTGCGTAACTCGAAAATTGTTTATTTTCTTGGACTAAATAAAAAACCGAAATTCGACAACAAAATTAACTTTCAGGAACATTAATTATTTTTTTAATCCCAGCAGTGGTTTTTAGGTTAGCTCTAGTTTTCGAGATACAGCGTTATAAAAAATGGAGGAGGTTGCTTAATATATATTTGCGTAACTCGAAAATTGTTTATTTTCTTGGACTAAATAAAAAACCGAAATTCGACAACAAAATTATGTTTCAGGAGCACTAATTATTTTTTTAATCCCAGCAGTGGTTTTTAGGTTAGCTCTAGTTTTCGAGATACAGCGTTATAAAAAATGGAGGAGGTTGCTTAATATATATTTGCGTAACTCGAAAATTGTTTATTTTCTTGGACTAAATAAAAAACCGAAATTCGACAACAAAATTAACTTTCAGGAACACTTATAACTTTTTTAATTCCAGCAGTGGTTTTTAGGTTAGCTCTAGTTTTCGAGATACAGCGTTATAAAAAATGGAGGAGGTTGCTTAATATATATTTGCGTAACTCGAAAATTGTTTATTTTCTTGGACTAAATAAAAAACCGAAATTCGACAACAAAATTAACTTTCAGGAACACTTATAACTTTTTTAATTCCAGCAGCCGTTTTCAGGTTAGCTCTAGTCTTCGAGATACAGCGTTATAAAAAATGGAGGAGGTTGCTTAATATATATTTGCGTAACTCGAAAATTGTTTATTTTCTTGGACTAAATAAAAAACCGAAATTCGACAACAAAATTATGTTTCAGGAGCACTAATTATTTTTTTAATCCCAGCAGTGGTTTTTAGCTTAGCTCTAGTTTTCGAGATACAACGTTATAAAAAATGGAGGAGGTTGCTTAATATATATTTGCGTAACTCGAAAACTGTTTATTTTCTTGGACTAAATAAAAAACCGAAATTCGACAACAAAATTAACTTTCAGGAACACTTATAACTTTTTTAATTCCAGCAGTGGTTTTTAGGTTAGCTCTAGTTTTCGAGATACAGCGTTATAAAAAATGGAGGAGGTTGCTTAATATATATTTGCGTAACTCGAAAATTGTTTATTTTCTTGGACTAAATAAAAAACCGAAATTCGAGAACAAAATTATGTTTCAGGAGCACTAATTATTTTTTTAATCCCCGCAGTCGTTTTGGAAATTATAAATATATAGCGTTATTTAAAAAATAGAGGAGGTTGCGCAATAATTATTCGCGTAACTCGAAAACTGTTTGTTTTTTTGAACTAAGTAAAAAACCTAAATTCGGCAACAAAATTATTTTTCAAAAACACTAATTATATTTTTAATCCGAGCAGTCGTTTTGGAAATAAATTTTTTTGTTTTCAAAAAAAATATATTTTTTTTTTTTTTTTTTTTGAAAAATCACAAAATTTCAAAAATATTTTTTTTTGCAAACAAAAAAATTTATTTCCAAAACGACTGCTCGGATTAAAAACATAATTAGTGTTTCTAAAAGATAATTTTGTTGTCGAATTATGGTATTTTCTCTTAGTTCAAGAAAATAATTAGTTCTCGAGTTAAGCGAATATTTATCCCGCAACCTCTTTAATTTTTTAAATAAAGTTATATCTCGAAAACTAGAGCTAAGCTAAAAAAACGGTTGGCACCTTTGAATTCAGCGTACTCGAATTATCTTTACCCATTAGGTCTCCCTTTTAACGATTTTTTAAACTAGCACAGTGTAATTATTAGAAGAAGTATTTAAAACTGACAAACTTATCACAATTTTTGCAGGTTCAATAAATTTTCATATAAACAATAATAATAAGCATCTGTCAAACACATCCACCATTAGATTTGTTTACATTTAAACATTTTTTTTTTTCATTATAATAATAAAATTTTGTTTATAAACAAATCAAGTTTTTTGTTTTTGCGCTTAAGGTAAAAAGTGGAAAGTAATTTCACTAAAACTGCCGAGTGTATTTGGTTTTCTATCTTAATTTAATTTGAATAAAAAAATAAAAAAATTATTTTATAATAATTTTATTGAAAGAAAATAAGGGGACTGTTTAAACTCGTATCTACCTAACATATATAAAAATATGTCCTTACTATGTGGACGGAGAAATCTACATGGATATCCTCCAGCCCTCGGGGTTCCCAGGCCTGATTATCTGGGTAACTCTTCACTACACGATCTATCTGAGTTAACATTAACGATCGTAAAATTGTCTCATTTATTGAAAAATCTGGCTCCTATTGAATTAAATTGGTAGACAAGAGACCCGTTTTTATATCCCTTAAATAGACAATCTTTAGTCTACTTAACTACTTACTTAAATGGCCTAACATATTTAGGAATTCCATGCGCTTCGATCTTGTGCGCACATTCTCTAATTTCGTAGGCCAAGCTTTGGTCTTTACGTCGAAATTTTGGACATCCTCTGCCCGTTTTTATTTTAATTTTAGCTTTTTCATGGTAATTGTCCTAACCCATATTTTATCGTTCTAATGGGAGAATTCGAGGCAGGGTTCGAGTAAAATCGAGCAGTCGACCAGAACTTACTTATTCCTGCGCCAAGGTTGCAGTTCTTTAAGTGATGTACCTACGGCGCGCCCCCCTTTGAGTAGTATATTCTCTAATGTTGTTTCTTTCCATGCTTAAAACATCGTAAGTACTTAGTCGTTGGATGATGAGTCCAAAGACAAGAGCCACGTTTGTAAAGCGAGCCGCTCGATCCGAGGCAGACTCCCGCTTGTAGCCGCAACTAACATGTTGCTACAGATGCTACAGTTTCATACTTTATTTAAGTACAATTATCTTAGACCCTTAGACCAAATACGTCGGAATGGCTCCAAGATAACTCAAACTCACGTTAGCCCTGACGTAGAATCCCACTCAGTCGATAGATGATTATTTCAAAGTCAAGGGCTACGTTTGTTTGACAGACGCCCGCTTGCAGCCGCAACGAACATGTTGAATAGATGCTACAGTTTCGTACTTCATTACGTACAATTATCTTATACGCATAGACCAAATACGTCGGAATGGCTCAAAGATAACTCAAACTCATGTTAGCCCTGATCTAGAATCCCACTAGGGTTGTTAACCGCATCTTAAACTAAGTTGCTCAGATTTCTAGAATGTACCACGAGGAGTAGGAATTGAATACAGTTATTACCTGTTAGCAGGAAACCCAGGCAACAACTGCAACCCATTTGTATCCCCGATCGTAAAATGCACTCATTTATTGTATCATCTGGTTTTGAGATTTAATTCGACTAATATTTTGTTAGAGGAGGCTTTAAGAACTTTGTGAGTAAGCTTTTCTGTTATCCTTGACTTAAAGTGGACCATACGGCCTCAACCATTCTTTTATATCGGACTCTATTGCAAGATGTTAGGCATACGTCATTCTAAGAATAGCTTGAAGCTTGTAACTCCGCATCAATTGACCTTCTCCACGTTCTAGCAGGTGCACCAATACGACGGCCTCTTCCCTTTGGATTTCAACGAAGCGCATGTCGAGCAATGATGATATTTGGCCTTCGAAGTTTGTGGCCTATCCATCGCCATTTCCGTTGACATACCTCTAGAAGCTGGTATTTGATTTGTCGCTTTAAGTAGATCTTCATTTCTTAGGCGGTTCGGCCACCATATATTAAGGATTTGCCGTAAGAGTTTGTTTGCAAAGGTTTGCAGGCGCTTATCGATTTCAGTTGTGCGTTTCCAAGTTTCACAGCCCTAATACAGGATGAACTTGACATTCAAGTTGTATATATTCGTAACTTGGCTGTTGTCGATATTTGTCGAGATTTCTAAATAGCTCGGTGAATGCCGAATGCAGATTTTGCCTTGTTAATACGCGATTCAATATTCTCGTCGGTGCCACCTTTTGTAGATACCAAACTTCCAATTAAATAAAAGGTACCTTCACATCCAATAACCATATGGATGTGTACTGATGCATTTGCGCCATAGCCTCCAGGCATAATCTTCGTCTTGGAAATGTTGATTTCCAGCTCAGCAGCTCGAGATTCAAAAGTGATAACATTAGTATTTTCTTGAAGTTGGCCTGAGCTTTGGCTTAGAAGACATACGTCATTAACATATTCCAAGTTCTCGAGTTGTTTAAAGCGTGTCCATTGGATACCGCGTCGACCATTCAGAGCCCTGCGCATTATATTTTCGATGACAAGGATAAAAAGTATAGGTAACAAGAAACATCCTTGCCTTACTCCAGGTAAGACTTCGAACGAATTTGACAAATTACCCTTGTTTAGGATTCAACATTTGAAATCCACGTACATTGCCCGAATTAAGGTCAGAATTTTCGTTGGCATGTTACGCTTTTCCAAAAGTCTCCATAGATAGCTTCTGTTGACACTTTCGAAGGTCTTCATAAAGTCGATAAACGCTAAGTAAATGGGAATGCGGAATTCATAACATTGCTCTAGTACGGTTCTCTCTGAACCCAAACTGATTTTCGCGGAGTGTAGAGAAAACTACGTCGGATATTCTATTCAAAATTACTCAACTTAGTATTCTGTTCGGAATTGGAAGAAGTGTTATACCACTGTAGTTATGGCAATCTTAGAGTCACCCTTTTTTTGGTACATAAAGTGTGTCCCAACTAGAACGCTTGTTTTAAATTTGGCGCGATTCGAAGTGTCATTGTTTGACATTTGAACAATTGTTGTTGTTTGCTTGAAGAAGGTACGAGGTTAGTAAAAATGAAGCGCTACACGAATGAACAACGCATTCTCATTGTGAAATTGTTTTACCAAAATGGTGAAAGTTTTGCGGCTACAGTTCGCAAATTGCGATCAATTTGGGGTCACAATAATGCTCCAAAAGAGTCAACTGTAAAGAGATTAATGCATAAATTTGCCGAAACTGGGTCTGTTAGTGATGTAAAGGCAATAACGCGCCTTCGACCAGGTCGATCGACCGAAAATGTCGCAGCTGTACGTGATAATGTCGCTCAAACTCCATCCACCTCAATTCGACACCGAGCTCAGCAAATTGTCGTCTCCAAATCCACTATGCAGCGAATTTTGACGAAAGATTTGCATCTTCATGCATACAAAGTTCAATTGACTCAGGAACTGAAGCCAGATGACCATGGACAGCGAAGGGAGTTCTTTAATGGGGTATTGAAGAGACAACATGAAAATGCTGATTTTGCCTATAAAATCATCTTCAGTGATGAGGCCCATTTCCATCTTGTTGGCTTTGTCAGTAGGTAGAATGGTCGCATTTGGGGTGAGGAAAATTCTCGAGTGATTCACGAGAAACAAAAGCATCCTCAACGTGTCACTGTGTGGTGTGTTTTTTGGGCTGGAGGAATCATTGGATCTTTTTTTTTATGAAAATGAGGCAGGTCAAGCGCAAACAGTCAATGGTGTTCGGTATCGTGAAATGATAACCAGTTTTTTCTTGCCTATAATTGAAGAAATGAATGTGGAGGTCATGTGGTTTTAACAAGACAGCGCCACATGTCATACAGCCAGAGCAACAATTCAATTGCTACATCAGTTATTTCCCGGTAGTGTTATTTCGCGTTTTGGAGACCAGAATTGGCCGCTTAGATCGTGCGACTTAACACCTTTAGATTTTCTTCTTTGGGGTTTTTTGAAGTTGATGGTTTACGCGAATAAGCCGACGACAACTCAAGCCCTAAAAGAGGAAATTGAACGCTGCATTAATGAAATACCGCAGCATTTATGCAAAAAGGTCATTGAACATTTCATTAAAAGATTGCGTGTGTGCCAGCAAAGCCGCGGCGGCCATCTGCACGATATCTTGTTCCATACCTCATTTTGTCTACTTTACGATACAATAAAGTTTCACGATTTTTTTTAAATATCTGTGTTTTATTTAAAATTTAAAAATTGCGTTCTAGTTTGACTAGTATACCTTCATTCCGGGAGGTTGGCAGAGTTTCTTCTTCCCATATTTCACGTAAAAATGGCTAACACAGTCTCGCTGAACCTTCAACATCATATAAAAGCATCTCCGCTGAAATATTGTCATTACCCGGGGCCTTGTCGCGTTTAAGGCATATAGTGGCGTTCTTTGCTTCTTGTATTGTTGGGGGGCTGTGTGTAAGCTTTTAAATGGATAGAATTCCATAAGGACCTGCAGACTTTCCAGATTTTAGCTCTTATTTCTTGAGATGTTGGTGGTGACATAACTTCAGATGCGAAAGCTAAATCTTTATGTCATCTGGAAAGTATTAGCGGACTTTTGTACCAATTTTTTTTTTTGCATCAGTTCCACATTAGGATCTTCTGAATCGAATAGATTTTTTGCTAAAGGAACTTCTCAAAGCAGTGCAGTATCTCTCATAGGATGGAACCAGGCTCTAAACGATATTCTGGTAGGTTTGTGGACCTGTACAAATGTGCATACTCATAATGCTTAATAAGACGTGAAAAAATTAGAAATAGTAGAATCCCTAGTGATCGTTTCGACATCGTATCTATCGTTACTTCACATGCGTTACCTTAATCTTTCTCTAATCGGGCAGTGAATGTTGATATTAGGAGACTCGTGTCTGATCATCTTACATCTTAAAATATGCATTACCTACAGGTATTATATTATAGTACAACCGAGCCTTGCTCGGAGCTTTATGAGCAATAATTGTATGTATATATATATATATATATATATATATATATATATATATATATATATATATATATATATATATATATATATAACAACTTTGCAAAAGATTATAGTCTGATCAAATGAACAGTTTACGATTTAATTAATTTTGAGTAGTTTTCTGTGGCGCCACCTGTCGGACTTTGCTTATTCCAATTCATAAACCTTCTTTGGCTTATCCGTAACAACTTTGCTGAAGATTATAGCATGATTAAATGTACAGCATACGATTAAATTGACTTTGAGTAAATTTCAGTAGCGCCACCTGTCGAAATTTCTTCACACCAACTAAGAAACCTTCGTCGACTCATGTGCAACAACTTTGCTAAAGATTGTAGCATGATTAAATGTACAGATTACGATTAAATTGACTTTGAGTAAGTTTCTGTAGCGCCACCTGTCGGAAATTATTCATACCAACTAAAAAGCCTTCGTCGGCTCATGGGCTACAACTTTGCTAAAGATCATAGCATGATCAAATGTACAGTTTACGATTTAATTAATTTTTAGTAATTTTCAGTGGCGCCATCTGTCGGAAATTAGTCTTATCAACTTTAAAACCTTCGCCGGCTTATCCGCAACATCTTCGCTAAAGAGCATAACACAATCAAATTCACAGTTTACTATTTTATAAAGAACATACATACAAACAAACATTTATTTGTTTAAAATAATACTAATTTTTCCCCCTTTTTATTCCCTAATTTCTAAAAGTTCCATATGTATATTTGGTACTTTTTTGGTGCCAATTGAATTCGGTACATTTTTTTAAAACGCATTTAACATAATGTATAATGTTCCTATTCATATTACTTTGGAGATGTTAAGTTATCATTTTATCCCTTTTTTACCCATTTTGGCTCCAAAATCAAAAAAGTACCAAATACGTGTTTCATGCTTTTTTTACATCTATTGATTGCAGTACCAAGTTTCTTTCTATATTCTTTAGTTTAAAATATAAGAGTGGGTTAAAAAGGTGTCAAAAAAAACTATTTTCACCCTTTTTTACCCCTTATCGGACATAGTTTCAAAAAAGTACCAAACACCTGTCCGCTTATTTTCAAAGCTGTTTAAAACGTAATTTAAATTTTGTTTCTATACCTTTTACTTAAGGAGACATAGCGTTTTCGATTTTTTCCCCTTTTTACCCGTTTTTACCCTCTTAGAGGTAAAAGTTCCAAAAGTCCCTTCTTCTTCGACCTATACATCAAAAAAGATACCCACTGTCCAAATTTTATCAAAATCGTTAGAGCCGTTTTCGAGATAGCCATTCCATATATATATATATATATATATATATATATATATATATATATATATATATATATATATATATATATATATATATATATATATATATATATATATATATATATATATACAATTATTGCTCGTTTAAGAATATAAGATAAGATATCTCTCTTACTATGGAACCATGCTCTTAACGATATTCTGAATAATTGCAAGAATAATTGGTTTTTAATATTGTAATTTAAGTTTTAAAAAAATTTTAAACCCTCATTCAAAATTTTCAATTTTTAACGAAAATTATTTCATAGTTAATAACATCAAATTTTAATAGCTCAATTATCATCAATCCAATTATATTTAAACTACGAGGGCGGTTCGGAAACTTCTAAGCCTACCAATGAAAGAGAATAGTTAGTTTTTCAAAAATATTTTTATTTTTCAATATAGTCTCCTGAAACTGCAATACACTTAGTCCAACGCTTTTCTAGCAATTCTATACCTTGATTAAAATAGTTTTCCTCAAGGTCTTCAAAATAGTGGTTTACAGCTGTAATTGCATCTTCATTTGAGGTAAAACGCTTGCCAGCAAGGATTTTTTTCAGATTTGGGAACAGGTAAAAGTCACTGGGAGCTAAATCAGGAGAATAAGGTGGGTGGTCAAGCAACTCGTACTTTAATTCGTTGATTTTTTGCCATCGTTAAAACACTCTTGTGCGCTGGTGCGTTATCTTGATGAAAAATTATTTTTTCGTATTGTAAGTCAGGACTTTTTCTCGAATTTGTACATTAAATTGATCCAAAAGTACTCTGAATTTATTGTTTTACCCTTTTGCAGATAGTCAATCAATAAAATTCCCTTGAAGTCCCAAAAAACCGTTGCTGTAACCTTACCAGCCGATTGAATTGCTTTTGCCTTCTTTGGGGCACTTCCTCCAGCTTCAGTCCATTGTTTGGATTGTTCCTTTGTCTCTGAAGTATAGTGGCGGATCTATGTCTCATCAACAGTTATGAAACGACGCTTAAAATCCATTTTATTTCGCTTAAAACGATCCAAACAAGCTTGAGAAATGTTCATTCTTATGCGCTTTTGGTCGACTGTTAGCAAATGCGGCACCCATCTTACAGAAAGCTTCATGCAAAATGAAATGGACTCGATCATTTGAGATTATCTATTTCACGCACTTTTATTCGTCGATCATTTAATACCATATCATGCACTTTGGCTACAATTTTGGACGTCCACTACATGGTCCATCTTCGATGCTTGTACGACCACATTTAAATTCAGCAACCCAATTTTTTACTGTTTCATATGAAGGAGCACTTTCACCTAACACATTCGCCATATCATTATGAATTTCTTGTCCCGATAAACCTGTTTTATGTAAATATTTAATGACACCACGTATTTTTCCATTGTAAAAAAATAACGGATGCGTCTTTTGTGAACACCTGTTTCTATATGAAGGAGCTACCAGATCGAAACAAAATTTAACATGTGTTTATAGCAGAGATGGAAACACTTAACTTTTTTCGGTTTGTATCACGCTTTTTGTGCTGGGCTAAGGAGTTTCCGAACCGCCCTCGTAGACTATCGAAATTTATTTACACTTCAACTATCAGATTTAAACTATTCTATTGTTTTAACTTATTTTCAAGAATAAATTTATTGTACAATTAAAATTTGGTGTGAAAAGGTTCTCATAATCACTTAAAGTTTTATTTCGTTATAAATTTAATGAAATTTTATTAGAAAATTTTAGTAGCTTTTGTAATTTTCTTTAAATAACAAGTTTCGAGTTATCAGAACGAATTTATAATTTTGAGAGATCATGAAAATATTGGCCGTCATATTTTTTGCAGTTTTAATGGAGGAGGCATTAATGGTAATTAGATCTTATTTTACCTTAACATTTCAGAATTATTTATGTTAGAACGATGAAAGTACGCGATAAAGGGCTCTACAAAATTACCATATTCGTTCTAAAATTCTTAAAGCATTCGGTGACTAAAACTTTGGCAATCTGACACTACCAACACTTCCTCTAAGAATGGAATATTTTGTATGTTATACTCTACATAAACGGTTCATGGGTTAATATCTGATTTTATATGCGGACCGTTACATGGCAATGACAACGGGTCATGTTGTTGACCTATTCGAAAAGGTGAATCGTTAGGTAATTATTTCATTATTTTTCATTAATACCGATAATAAATTTACAAGATTCCTATAGTAAATTTACAAGTCTTTCGCATAGCTCCTCAAAAAAAAAAAGTCTAATGGTGTCCAATCGCATGATCTTGGTGGCCAGTTGATATCGCCACGACGAGAAATGTCTCTTGCAATAAAGACATATTCGCTCGAGTTGCGTGACATGTGGCACCATCTTGTGAAAACACATATTCTATAAGTCGTATTCTTGAAAAATGTGCCGTAAGACAGTCCTTATTCCTGAGAACGACGAGGAATCGATACATTCGGGTCTTCGGCAACAATTTCACTTACAGCAGCGATATTTTCAGCGGGACGAGCGAAACGATTATGCACTGGCCTTACAGTATTTGTAACCGCTCTAGTCTCTTCAAATTTCTTCACAATTTTGGCAATTGCTTGCGTAGTTGGACGTTTATGCAAACCATAATGTCCTCTTAAAGCATGAATGTGGCTGTTGCAAAATCACCATTTTTGTAGTACGTTTCGATAATTTGTATGCTTTGTGTGATACTTAAGGGATCCATTTTCGTCAATGTCAGACTTTCCAGTGAAAAGAAAAAAATTGGTTTAACAACTTAGTTTGACAGATGTCAAATTCCAGTCCTATACCTTTTGAAATCACCCGATATTTATATGTATATGGGGAATGAACAAAAGTAACAACATCCTCCATTGTCGGGAAGCCTCACAGTACTAAGACGCTGCCGATGTAAAAGAAATGATATAGATATGACATGCCTTTTTGTATTGGACCAATTCTCTAGGGATGATCCTTACATACTCGTATGCATTGTGATGGAACCAGGAAAAAATTAGGAGAGAGGGACTAGTATTTATGGATATTCGATTAGAACCTTTGGATAGGTTTTTTCCACAGTCGTGCTGCATAAGTCGAATAAATAGTTAAGAGTTAGAGAAAAGAACGAGACACTTGAACGCTTCTTTTGGCACTTAGAAAACGTGTTTAGTCCAATGGACATCGTACTGCATTTTCATGCCCAAAACATCAAGAGTTTCTGAAACCCCAATATTTGTACCAGCCATAATTACCGATGTGAACCGCTGTGGTATAGCAGGTCAGTCATCCGCCTAGCATACCAGAGCTCAATCCTCGGCCAGACTCACTTGAAAAAAATAAATTTTCAAAAAAGCGGCGGTTCACCTCATAACTCAGCTAACCACTGGTTATTGAGTATTAGGCTATGTAAAACTTCTCTAACTAATGCATTTGCCGTTCGGAGCCGGAGTTAAAAAGTAGGTCCCTTTCAATGAGTCCAAAAATAGAATCGGACAGTAGATACTTCTCTCAGACAATGATCTACAGTCTGAGAGAAGTACCTACTATTCCAATTGCAATGCTGTAGGAATCTGTCGAACTTCTTCGAAATATCGAGAGCCGTAACTTTACTTCCGCGAAAATGTTGAATATAACGGCATGATTTTTCGGATAGGAAGGCTAATACGTCACCCGTAGAGCGACTCCTACGAATTCCATACTACGGGTTATTTAGTAGGTTATTTGACTTCAGATATTTGACAAGATGGTAGTTGATCATACTTTCCAGTACTTTGGATAGCGCTCAACAAATTGCTTTTGGGAGGTATTTTTCGGGGTTGCTAGACCCTTTTTGTGGATTGAGGTTACATTAGCAAACTTCCAATACATAGGAAATTCACCGACATGGTATTGACTAATGGATTGACAAATGGACGAGTTAACGTCGACGAGCACTGCTTCGAGAACAGTGCTAGTATGCCATCCGGCCCAGAAGATTTCTTTGTGTTGAGATCAGCTAAAACTTTTTTGGCAACACGAGCTCGAAAGAATATGCTAGGCATATACAGATACTCTTTCGGACTCGGGCAGAAATTTATTGCTTTCCGGCAAGTTTGAATTACTTGTAAATAATTCAGCCCAGAGGTTAGCTTTATCAACCGGGTAAGTGAATGATTGGTCATTCCTTAAAAGAATAGAAATTGAAAAACTGGCATTACCCTTCACCCTTTTGACGAATGACCAGAAGCTTTTACTGCCCCTAGGAGCTGTAGGAACTTTGACAAGAAGACGCTGCTCATAAAGAGTTTTTTTCGTCGTAGAACTTAGGCATAGATAGCTTTACTTATCTTTTTGGTATCTACAAAAGTTGGTGGCGACGAGGATATTGAATCGCGTATTAATAAGGCAAAATCTGCATTCTGCATTCTCCGAGCTATTTGGAAATCTCGGCAAATATCAACAAAAACTAAGTTACGAATATACAACTCGAATGTCAAGTCCATCTTGTATTACGGTTGAGAAACTTGGAAACGCACAAATGCCATCGTTAAGCGCCTACAAACTTTTGCATACAAATCCTTAATACATAGTGGCCGAATCGCATAAGAAATGAAAATCTACTAAACTACAAACCAAATCCCTGCTTCTATTGAGGTATGTCAACAGAAATAGCTGTGAATAGGCCACACGCTTCGAAGGCCAAATACAAAGATTGCTTAAAAAGCTCTTCGTTGGAATCCCCAGGGATTCCAACGTGTTGGTTCACCTGATAAAACGTGGAGAAGGTCAATTGATGCGGAGTTGCAAGCATCAAGCTATTCTTGGAATGAAGTAGAGTCCGATATAAAAGTTAAGTGGTTAAGGCCCCATGCTCTACTGGAAGTCAAGAATATCAGAAGAAAAAGACAACGGAAATGGCGATGGATAGGCCACACACTTCGAAGGCCAAATACCAACATTGCTCGTTAAACGCTTCGTTGGAATCAACAAGGAAGCAGCAGATGTGTTGTTGCACCTGCTAGAACGTGGAGAAGGTGATTTGATGAGGAGTTGCAAGTAGCAAACTATTCATAGTATGACGTATGCCTAACATCTCGCAATAGAGTTCAATTTCATTCAATTTCACTGGATGTCAAGGATAACAGAAGAAGAAGAAGAAGCACAGCAATAGAGTTCGATATTGAAAGATGGTTGAGGCCCTATGCTCCACTGTTAGTCAAGGGTAACAGAAGAAGAAGAAGCACTTTGGCACACGAAGACCTCGCCTTTTTGCGTAGCGAATCAGTATCTGGATTTTTGTTATTACGAAAGATTCTGAATGCTTTTTCTCTGGATATGACCGCATTTTTGCGCTTCGAATTAAGCCAAGATCTTTCGAATTAAACCAAGATTTCTGTTTAGGTTTTATAGCAGAATTTTTGCCTAGGAAGAAGGCTTTCTTTCCCGACATTATCACATTTTCGACCATTTTTGCCATGACATTGACATTATTTTTTAGAAAACAAAGCTTCCAATTGAAATTCCTAAAGAAATCGTTGAGCTTAACCCAACGAGACTTTCCTTAAATGAATCGAATCTGCTTCAAAAAGTAGTATGAAGTTCGGAGAACGGAAAGAAGGCAGAAACTGGACTGTGACGTGCAATTACTATTTTGAAATTAAATTAACAAAGCTTTCAATTGAAATGCCTAAAGAAATTGAACGAGCCTTTCCTTAAATGTATCGAATCCGCTTCGTAGCTGGTCGAGAAGTGGTATGAAGTTTGGAGAACGGAAAGAAGGCAGAAATTAGTATAAATTCACTTATTCTTCTTTTATTAACTTTTTCGTCGTCTTGGTTTTTTTTTTTAGCAATCGCTTGAAGGCTTAAAAGAATTGGCGAAAACTTCTGTGACGGACTGTTATGAAGATGAGGAAAATACTAAGAAGATCGAAATAACCGAAAGTAAGTTAGAATAAGTGATAACTCAATGCAGTAGTAGTAGTAGTGATTATACAGAAATTGAAGAAAGTCCTTCGTTTTGAAACTGCTAGAGTAAAATGGCCTATTCACATATATCTCCGATATATCCTAATAATTTACTTAATTTCTTAAATTCCAGCTGGTTTTGAAGACATAGCCAATGGTTCACGTGATGCCGTAAGAAATGCTAAATGTATCCGCTATTGTATAATGAAAAAACACAATTTGGTAAATTTTAAAAATTTTTATTAAAAAACTAAAAATTTTATTTTGAATTTAATGGTTTCCTTTTGCAGTTCTCTGATGACAATTCTTTAAATGAATCCGAAATTATACCATTTTTCGCTTTCCTATTCAACAACGCCATTGACAATAATCTTTTGAAATCGATTGTAGCTGATTGCAATAAAGACATCGCTCGGGAGACGGATCGATGCGAACGTTCGCACAAGGCAAATGCTTGCATTTTGCAACATTTAAACGAAAGTGGCATGAAGAATATTTAGGGAGGAGGAAAGATATTGGGTTAGTCCCAAAGATGCTGTCTTAATATGTTTAGAATTTCTTGTCAAATAAAAAATTGTTAATTGTTATTAATTTAATAGTTTAGAACTCGTATTATAAATATTTAGGGTGCTGGAGCCAAGTGAAGCGATCTCTGTGGTCAGACCCTACTTAACCTAATCTAACTTTGGGGGGTGATGGATGACATCCTTTCCTATGGGAGCGGATCACAACTACATACATACACACATAATTCCAAACGACATTCCAATTGGAACAAGGGGTACTTCTCTCAGACAATTAGCTTCATCCGATTCTATTTTTAGACTCATTGAAAGGGGCCACGTTTTAACTCTTGCTCCGAACAGCAAATGCATTAGTTGGAGAAGTTTAACATAGCCTAATACTCAATAACCAGTGGTTAGCTGAGTAATGAGGTGAACCGCTTTTTTTGAAAATTTATTTTTTTCAAGTGGTTCTGGTCGGGAATCGAACTTAAAACCTCTGGGATGCTAAAAGGATGACTAGCTTGCTATGCCACCTGCTTTGGCGGATCACATCTGTTAAAGCTTTACTTTCATTGTTTTGAGAGTTCAAGAAGAAGGAGTGTGAGCCAACAACAACATGTTGGTCAAGCATGTTGCATGTTCTAGTAATAAGTAACTAATAACTGTTGTAAGGTTATTACAACCACTATCGGTTCATACCTATCAGTTCACACCTAGTGCAAAGTAAGAACTACCAAACCACAAATTTGTAGCCAAAATAATTGTGGAAGTAACCACTGCTGAATGTCAAGTCCATCCTGTATTACGGCTGCGAAACTGGGAAGCGCACAAATGCCATCGATAAGTGCCTGCAAATCTTGGCAAACAAGCTTTTCTTGGAATGCTTACAGCAAATCCCTAATATATGGTGGCCGAAATGCATAAGAAATCAAGATCTCCCAACGCTACAAATCAAATCCCAGCTTCTATAGAGGTATGTTAACGGAAACGGCGATGGATAGGCCTCACATTTCAAAGGCCAAATACTAAAATAATTAAAGGTACAATCAATTCGTTAAAATCCACAGGGAACAGGCCGTCATGTTGGTACATCTACTAGCAGCAAGCTTTTCCTGGAATGACGTATGCCTAGCATCTCGCAATAGAGTCCGATATAATAAGAAGGTTGAGGCATTTTTTTTATTTTTTTGTATTGGACCAACATTCAGTGGATGACCCCTACGTATGCATATGCATTGTGATGGAACTAGGAAAAAAGGTTGTGGGAAGGAGGATAGTGGGAGTAGTGCTTGTGAATATTCGATTTGAACCTTGGGATATCATAATTAGAGGGGAAGACTGATGCAGGAAGTTTGTTCCACATTCGTGCTGTACGTCTAAGTTTTAGTTAGTTTTCTCTATAGTTCGTCATGCGATCCACTGGAAAATCGACTACAAAGTGATGAGCCCTTGTTGAATTGCGTGTGCTGCGAAGAAATGTACGGGTTTCTGGAACAAGATCCCTAATTTCGTTTGAGCACATGCTTTCTAAGTTCACCCCAGTATTACAAACGTTAGCGACAATACAAGTCAAAGCTAAATACCTTGATCTAAGCCCGATATGAGATGACATTAAAGAAGCCTTTTATAAGGAACTTGAGGAAGTCTATGATAGATGCCCCAAACATGACGTTAAAATAATACTGGGTGATTTTAACCCAAAGATAGGGCGTTAAAGTCAGCATACATAGCGAAACATCTGAGAGTGGTATGAGGTTGATGTTATTTGCGGCGGCTCGCAATGTGGAAGTTATCAGCACCAGGTTTCCACAGCTTAAAATCCAAAAAACGACATGGGTGCCTTCCGATCAAATATTAAAAAAATCAAATAGATCACATTGTAGTTAAAGGAAGACACTCATGAAGTGTATTCGATGTGCGCTCGTCATTCAAAGAGCTTACAAGGACTCCCATCATTACCTTGTTACAGCCTAGGTGAAAACATATCTGAGTGTGTAGAGGAACATACAGACGGAAGAGGAACATACAGGCGGAATCTCATCAAATTGCTACCGATTACTCATCACAAACATCTCAATAACTCAAGGGAAACATTTTTAATTCCAACGACATCAGCGAGCAATGGCAACATATTGCCAATACCGTGAAGGCTGCTGCAAAATATGTATTATGGTTCCAAAACCGTCTTCCTAAAAACTATTGGCATAACGAGGAGTACCACAATGAAACAAATTAACTCTACAATCAGTAGTAACACGTCGAACTTTGGAGAGATATCGAGAGAAAACAGGGAAGATAAACGCCTATTCCGAAGAGAAGATAAAGGGATGGTGTGACGTGTTTTTGAGAAAATTGAGATGTATACGAGGTGTTCTCATTCCAGTATACAAAACAGAGGCTTATACCTCGATAATTGGCACATAAAGTTGTATCATGTGCCAATTATCGAGGTATAAGCCTTTTTTCAATTAAGGTTCTATCGACCATACTCTGTGAAAGGTTAAAGCTGAAAGTTAATGAAAGATTTGGGACCTACCAATATATCTTTAGACCAGGTAAATCTACAATAAACGCTACGTCAAATCCTGGAGAAGACCCAAGAGAAACAAATAGATACTTATGACCTCTTCTTTGACTACAAAGCTACTTTTGACAGTCCCAAACGAACGAAGGTGTTTAAAGCATAATCCGAGTTTGACATCCCTATAATGTTAATAAGATTAGGCTAATATGACCTCATCAGTAAAAAAGGTAATAACCTATCGGAGTCCTTCGTAACATAATGGAGATTCAGGCAAGGCGATAGTTTATCATGAGATCTCTTCAATATTGCGTTGGAGACAATCCTTCTGGAACACCTGGAACAATTTTCAACAAAAAACACATGCTACTGGCGTTTGCCGATGACATTGATATCATGGGACGCTCGTTGCGCGAAATAACTGCCGCCTATTCAAGTATCGAGAAGGAATCTAATAAAATGGGTCCAGTTGTTAATGAATCAAAAGCAAAACTAATGATTTCTACAAGCTGACAGTTCACATTTGGACCACATGTGATCGTTGAGAACTATAGCTTAGAGGAGGTAAAATATGGAACGCTCATTGCGGGAGATGACTGACCCCTTTTCAACTATCGAGAAGGAATCTAATAAAATGGGTCCAGTTGCTAATGAATCAAAAGCAAAACTATTGATTTCTACAAGCAGACAGTTCACATTTGGACCACATGTGATCGTTGAGAACTATAGCTTAGAGGAGGTAAAATAATTTGTTTACCGCCGTCAAAATAAATGACATAAGTTTCGAAATCAAACGTAGAATCATACTTGCCAACAGATGCTATGTTGGCCTAAGCCGGTGGCTAAGAAGAACTAAAATCACGCTCTATAAAACGCTTTTACAACCCGTGTTGTTATAGGGTGCTGAATCATGGGCACTTGCACAGGCAGATGAAGCTATTCTGGGAAATAAGCGATACTGGATACGATCACATTGAGTTCAATCATTGGAATAGATTCAAGGACAAATTCTTATTCGTGTTCGAAAGTAATCACGATGGATCTCGTAGAAAAGGACGTCCGAAACTTTGTTGAAAAGACCAAGTAGAGGAAAATCTTTTAAAGCTTGACCTTCGAAATTGGAGAATATGGACACAAGATCGAAACACATGGAATTCTAGAATATACTCGGTCTTTGACATAAACAGGTTGTAAATATTGGCCATTTAAGTAAGCAAGTAAATAAGAGATATTGGATTTAATCGCATCGAATTCAATCTTAGGACCAGATTCAAGGAAAAGTTCTTGTTCGTTCTCGAAAATAATCATGATGGATCACGTAGAAAATGACGTTAGAAACTTCATTGAAAAGACCAAGTTAAGTTAAATCTTTCAAAGCTTGACCTTCGCAATTGGAGAATATAGACACAAGATCGAAACGCATGGAATTCTAGAATATGCTCGGTCTTTGATATTAACAGGTTGTAAATTTAGGCCATTTCAATCATAGGAACAGATTTAGGGAGAAATTGAATTTGATTATATCAAAGTCCAGAAATTAATTATATCAAATTCCAAAATAGGGATAACTTCATGGAAGATTACACTCGGATAAACATAGGAATACTTTGGCAAGGTTGAAAGCTAGGTCAAACTAGTTCGGTTCCTGAAAAAAAAAACTCTCAGAAAGAACCTAGTTAAGGCTTCTCCCGCCTTGCCAGCACTCTCCTAAGGAAGCAACACAATGGATCTATGGTCTCCGAGAGTTGTTGTCATTATTTATTTTGACATGACCTTTCTAACCTAACCTTACCGTGCCTTAGCTTAACTTAGCCTAGGTAAGGTAGGCTAAGTTAAGCTAAGGCGTAGGTAAGTTAGGCTAAGTTAAGCTAAGGCCTAGGTAAGGTAGGCTAAGTTAAGCTAAGGCGTAGGTAAGTTAGGCTAAGTTAAGCTAAGGCCTAGGTAAGGTAGGCTAAGTTAAGCAAAGGTCCATGGTCCCTTCTTAATGTATGTACCTTTATGGACTTTTCGTTCTATTTTATTAAAATTTTTGTTTATATAAATAGCTTTTATTCCTTTCTTAAGGTATATTAGTAACAGTTGCTCAAAATCGCTGAAGTAAGACCAACTAAAATTGTATAGGGTCCAACAACGCGGGCGGGCCCTTCTAGTATAATAAATCTTTTATATCCATGAAGCTTTTTATATTATTTTTTTTTTTTTATTATATTTTTCATAAGCGAGCACTTAAAACTATTTAACAATATAAAGTATTAAGTTCGTTGACACTTTTCACTTCAAGTTCCCATAAATTTTTTAAAATATCCTAAGATTTAATAGGAGAGGATCATTAAACAAATAACAAAAATCATTTAAGCCATTGAGTTCCTAAGCGCGCAAGTATTTAAATTAATTCTTCAGCCGAGTCGACACCCTTACTTTCGAATTCAGTTTTTATGCAATGGACGTACTCCTCGGCAGCTTCACAACTAGGGGGAAAATTAAGTAATTTATTAAAATAGAAAAAAATCTATAATTAAAAAACCAAAACTTACGCATCATCACTAACTTCTATGCCCTCGCAGGCTTCAATAATTCCCGCAACAAGTTCTTTCTTCTCTTCATCTTTGACCAGACTTTGACCCAATTCTATGGTAGCTGCTTTAATCATTTTGCCCTCATCACTCATCTAAAATTTAAGATTGTTTAACAGCTATACCAAATAGAAAATAGAATTTTGAACCTACCACACCGAATTTCTTTAAGGTACAAGCACGCATACATTTCCCCTCAGTGGTAGTGGCAGGTTGATGCTTAATCATGGCCTCAAAATCATCTAAAATTTAGAAAATTTTTCTTATGTTCAACAAATTTATAGAAGATATATAATCTTTTACCATCGGATGCACCAGTTTCCTCTTTACAGCTGGTGGCAATGACTGCAGCCTCCTCTTTGGTCCATTCAGCCTGAAATTTATAAAAAAAACACACATTTTGTTAGTTAAATTTATTTCGGAGAGGGGCGTATATATCGACAACAATGGGCATTAGGATGGTATTAGGACCGATAACCGCTTTAATCGAGTTGTAGGTAGTTCCTCTACGTCGAGTTATTTTATGGTGCTAAATCATCGGCACTTACACAGGCAGTTGAAGCTATCTTTGGCATATTTGAGACAGCGGCTGCGTTGGTTAGGACATGTTGTGCGAATGGATAGAAAACTCCGGCAAGAAAAGTGTTCGATAATGATCCTAAAAGAGAAAGGGGGTCCAAAACTTAGATGGATTGACCAAGTAGAAAATCTTTCAAAACTTGGCATACAAAATTGAAGAAAATTCGCACAAGATAGAAGCGCAAGCAATTATAAAATATGATCGGCCTTTGACCTAAGCAGGTTTGTAACTATAGGCCATTTATGTAAGTAAGAAGCAGCTGGTAGATGTTGCAACTGCTTTGGGAAGAGAAGTGCCTCTAGTGTCTTTGCTTAGCTTCTGAACTTATGTTGCAGGTTTTTTATATTTTTGCAGACCAATTTGCTAATCTTTAGATTAAGTAGTCCCAGTCTGGGATCGCTGGAGTTGATTCTGCTTATATCATCAAGCAGTTCAACACCAGCAATCAATGTATGTATACCGCTATATTTTTATTGTTGTAACTGCCATATTGATGGTAATAACGCAGAAGTGGCAGTTCTTGGCCGGAATCCTAAGAGTTCCGAGTGGTTTTCGTACGAAGAACCGACTTGCATGGGAACGACCGCTATACAAAAATTCTGAACTTAATTCGGGCAATGTACGTGGTTTTCAAATACCGAATCCCACACAAGGTTAAATTGTCAAATCCGTTCGAAGTCACTACTGGAGTAAGTATCTTGACACCTATACCTTTTATCCTTGTCATCTACAATATAGTGCGCCCTGCTCTGAATATAAGACGCGGTATCGAAAGGACACCCTTTAAAGAAATATGCTAATGACGTATGTCTTCTAAGCCAAATGTATGTATACCGCTATATTGTTGTAACTGCCATCTTGATGGTAATATCGCAGAAGTGGCCGTTCTTGGTCGGAATCCTAAGAGTTCCGAGTCGTTTTCGTACGAAGAACCGAACGACCGCTATACAAAAATTCTGAACTTAATTCGGGCAATGTACGTGGTTTTCAAATACCGAATCCCACACAAGGTTAAATTGTCAAATCCGTTCGAAGTCACTACTGGAGTAAGTATCTTGTCACCTATACCTTTTATCCTTGTCATCTACAATATAGTGCGCCCTGCTCTGAATATAAGACGCGGTATCGAAAGGACACCCTTTAAAGAAATATGCTGACGACGTTTGTCTTCTAAGCCAAAGCTCAGGCCACCTTCAAGAAAATACTAATGCTCTTAATGTTAAATATTGGGCGGGAAATCAATATTTCCAAGACAAAGATTATGCCTAGAGGCCATGGCGCAAGCCCGTCAACACACATTAATATGGATGACGAGGTAATGGGATGTGTAGGTACCCTTTAATTATCTTGGAAGTTTGGTATCTACAAAAGGTGGAGCCGACGAGGATATTGAATTGCGTATAAATAAGGCAAACTCTGCACTCGGCATTCTCCGAGATATTTGGAAATCTCGCCAAATATCAACAACAACTAAACTACGAATATACAACTCGAATGTCAAGTCTATCCGGAATTATGGCTGCGAAACTTGGAAACGCACAAATACCTTCGATAAGCGCCCGCAAACCTTTGGAAACAAAGGCTTACGGCAAATCTCTAATATAAAGTGGTCGAACCTTATAAGATATAAATTTCTATTTAAGGCGTCAAATCGAATCCCTGCTTCTATAGAGGTATGTCAACGGAAATGGCGATGGATAGGCCATACACTTCAAATGCCAAATACCAACATTGCTCGAAAAGAGCTTCGTTGAAATTCACAGGGAAGCGGTCGTCGTGTTGGTGCACCTGCTAGAACGTAGAGAAGCTCAATTATTGCGGAGTTGCAAGCAGCAAGCTATTCTTGGAATGACGTATGCCCAACATCTCGCAATGGAATCCAATACAAAAGGATGGTTAAGGCCTATGTTTCACTAGAAGTCAAGCCTGCTAACCTTTGCAAACAAAAGCTTAGGGCAATTCTTTAATATATGGTGACCAAACCGTATATGAAATGAAGATCTTAACGCGACAAATTAAATCCCTGCTTCTATAGAGGTATGTCAATGGAAATGGCGATGGATAGGCCACACACTTTGAAGGCCATATACCAACAATGCTGTTCTTGGAATGACGTATGCCTAACATCTCGTAATGGAATCCGATATAAAAGGATAGTTAAGGCCTATGCTTCACTGGAAGTCAAGCCTGTAAACCTTTGCAAACAAATGTTTAGGGCAATTCTTTAATATATGGTGACCAAACCGCATATGAAATCCCTGCTTCTCAAGAGGTATGTCAATGAAAATGGCGATGGATAGGCCACACAATTCGACGGCTATATACCAACATTGCTGTTAAGATCTTACTTGGTCTTTCCATCGAAGTTTCGGACGTCCTCTTCTAATATTAGAGATTCTAATTTTAGCTTTTTCATAGTAGTTGTTTTTTCCAGGAATGGGTTACTAGCCCGACGTCCTAACCCATGTTTGTATCGTTCTTATGGGAGAACTCGCGGCAGATGTTAGCAAGCTACATTAACGGATGTTAACGTAGTTCCCCAGATGATACCACGAGAAGGTCAGTGTCCACAGTTGAGATGAAGGATAACCAAGATAAGTCTGGGCTTACCAAGTTAAGACAAATCAGAACCATTGCTTAGCATTCAACATCCCCTACATCTCAAAATCGAGTCCGATATAAAAGTATGGTTAGGGGCCTATGCTTCACTGGGAGTCAAGAAGAAGACTTTGAAGTTCATTGCGTTACCAGGGAAACTAGCAAATAGCAGTTTACTCGCTCCCCCCGTTTAACCATCCGGATAGCTTTACAAAGCTCCTTTGACGGTCAATATCTATGTCAACTAGATCTTCTAGGTATACAAAGAAAAATGAATAATATATAAGACCATATTTAGTGAATCTTTAGAAGTACACAAAATTTAGTTATCACACAACGACTTCCATATCTTTTTTGTTAAGATAACAATCCAGACATTGACTACCATCATTGAATCCATCATTTCGGGATTCAAACTTCATATCTTTTTATAGAATCGTTATAAAATTTAAGATTTTAACTCGGTAATTTTGAAAAATTCAAATCGAAACAGCAGCTCCTTAAAGAAATGACCTGGTGGATTTAAATTTCGTATCATAGTATTTCCCGATTATACCCTTCATTTACCCGAATACTGGCAGCGGCAAACAATACAAATGCAAATACGACAAGGAACTTCATTTTTCAAATTAACCGATTTTCAACACTGAGACGAACTAAAGCGAACTTCTTTCTTAGAACTTTAAGTGAAAACTGAACTGATATTTGAGAAAACCCTAAACCTTATATATTGCAATTGATTTGATCAATAGAGAATCAAAAAATTATAATTTAATTATTTGTTATTATTTGAAAATTTCAAATTGAAATTCACATTTTCATGTGTATCAATTTAATTGCTTGGGAACTTAATTTGAAGAAAATAAACTTCAAAAAAACAATTAAAAGTTTTAGACAAAATGTTTAGAAGAAAAAAAGTTAATAACAAATAGATATCAACTAGATTTAAATTTTCAAATTTTAAGCATATGAGTGACGTTTAATGACACCCACAAGTTGTTATATTCAAAATAATATTAGCTTAGGAACATTGAACTCTCATTTAACGGCGAGATTGAAAGGTTTATCTATGGGACAATCATTTTTTTAAGTTCAAAATCTGTAAACAAGATCTGATGAGTGTTTGAGATAAGATGATGAAAATTATTTTTGTAAAAGTTTAAATTATTTTCTATATATTGTTTAACAAAGTAGTAGAGTTATTCCAGGATGAGGTGTTTGACACTTACCTGTCTTCACATGTCAACTACTGTTTTTAAGTTGATGAGACTTCTACACGTAAGGTGTAATAACAATTATATGGCTAATTAAAATTTTTCAGCTACGAGGGTTGACTTTTTTTGTTTTGGATCTTTTTTGGTTTTCCAGATATACTCAAATGGTATGTCCTGCATTATCAGTTCACTTACATCATCAAAGCTTATTGGAAATTGTGGAAACAACAGCCTCGATTGGATTTAGTAAGCCATCGATTACCACTGGTCCTTGATGGTGCTTCATTGTCAAATATGTTCTTCTGTTAACCTTGACTCCCAGTGGAACATAGGGCCTCAACCAGCCTTTTATATCGAACTCTATGGCGAGATGTTAGGCATACGTCAAGGCCTCGGGCAATGATAATATCTCAGCGGAGATGCTTTTATGTGATGTTAAAGGATCGTCGAGACTGTGGCACCCATTTTACGTAAAATATGAGAAGAAGATACTCTGCCAACCTCCTGAAATGAAGGTATACTAGTCAAAATACCAAAAAAGTGTGACTCCAAAGACTGCAATAACTACAGGGGTATAATGCTTCTTCCAATTCCGAGCAAAATACTTCACTTCTTGAGTAGTTTGCTGCTTGCAACTGCGCATCAATTGACCTTCTTCACGTTCTAGCAGGCAACAACATGACGTCCGCTACCCTGTGGATTCCAACGAAGCGCTTGTCGAACAATGTTGAAATTTGGCTTTCGAAGTGTGTGGCCTATCCATCGCCATTACCGTTGTCTTCTTCTTCTGTTATTCTTGACTTCCAGTAGAGCATAGGTCCTTAAACATCCTTTAATATCCGGCTCTATTGCGAGATGTTAGGCGTACGTCATTCTAAGAATAGCTTGATGCTTGCAACTCCGCATCAATTGACCTTCTCCACGTTCTAGCAGGTGCAACAACACGTTGGAATCCCTGGGTATTCCAACGAACAGCTTGTTAAGCAATGTTGGTACTTGGCCTTCGAATTGTGTAGCCTATCCATCGCCATTTCCCTTGACTTACCTCTATAGAAGCAAGGATTTGTGGTTTGTCCCATTTAGTAGATCCTCATTCCTTATGCGATTCGACCACCATATATTAAGGATTTGCCGTAAGCATTTGTTTGCAAATTTTTGCAGGCGCTTATCGATGGTATTTGTGCGTTTCCAAGTTTCGCAACCGTAATACAAGATGGATTTCACATTCGAGTTGTATATTTGTAACTTAGTTCTTGTTGATATTTGCCTAGATTTCCAAATAGGTCGGAGAGTGCCGAATACAGATTTTGCCTTGTTTTCAATATTCAATATTCTCGTCGGAGCCACCTTTTGTAGATTCCTAATAACCAAAATAAAGTTACCTTCAAATCCAATAACCTCGTTTTCCACATTCATGTGTGTCCATGGGTTTACGCCATAGTCTATAGGCATAATCTTTGTCTGGAAAATATCAAAGCTGCTTTTGACAGCCCGATATGAATAAAAATATTTAAGGCAAAGTCTGAATTTAACATCCCTACGTAACTAAACGGAACTTTTATGATACGCTCCAAAGTTTTAAGAAGGAAGGAGCAAAGACTAAAAGGCTTGAAATCCTTCGGATTCGTATGTGTGGTTTGGGGATAAAGACAACGTTGCACCTGGTCCAGGTTTCTGGTGTATGACAGCCGTCGTATAACAGAAGTAGCCAGGGCATTAATATATCGATATTACATTGAAGATCAGCTGGAATAATACCATCAGGACCCGCAGTTTTTTACGGGTCGAAACTATCAAGATCCCATTAGATTCTTTCCCTAGTGAGAGGGATCGGCAAGGAATCGAAGACGGTGTGATTAATGGCTATGTCCGCACCTAGAGATTTACAACATGGAAAGTGGGTTTCTAAAGTGACCTCGAGGGCTTCAGATCCGTTTGTCGTCCAATGGCCGCTGTCCCTTTGAATATAGGCAGCTACCGAGGGCTACGTAGTCAGGATCTACTGATATCGGAAGAACCTTCGACGCCGCTGCAAAAGTTCCTCCAAGACTGTCTCTTCGATTTTTGACTAGAAGCTTTGTAGGCCCTTTGGCCTCGTTGAATAGTCGGCGACATTCTTTAATGAGTGTAGCGATGTCAGAGGTCCACCAGGGGGTTTTCTTTTTACCTCTGTCAGTTGGTTCAGTTAGTACGGAAGCTTTGTAGGGGGTTCGGTTAGCGGCCCTTTTGGCCTCGTTGAACAATCGGCGACATACTTTCCTGAGTGTTGCGATATCAGAAGACCACCAGGGGGTTTTCTTTTTAACTCTGTCAGTTGGTTCAGTTAATAGGTTTACCTCCTGGTCTATGTCGTCTCGAGTAAGGGAGCCCTATGCTTCACTGGGACTCAAGGATAACAGAAGAAGAAGAAGAAGGGAGAAGGAGACGGTCTAGGGAGGCCGTGTGGATAACCCAGTTCGTCTTTCTCCTATTGCGATAAAGAGTGGCTTTCTCCTGTTGTGTAACGATTTCAAATTCAATATAGCGATGATACGAAAACGAGTAGTCGTTGGAGACCTTCCAGTTCTTGATCAAAGCTGTCTGTTTGCAACAACAAATGTGGGTTCTGTTGAGAACTATAGCTTTGAGGTGGTAAAAGAATTTGTTTTCGCCGTCAACATAAATGACATAAGTTTCGAAATCAAACGTAGAATCATACTTGCCAACTGAAGCTATGTTGACCTAAGCAGGCGGCTAAGGACAACTAAAATCACGCTCTATAAAACGCTTATACTACCCGGGTTATTATAGGGTGATGAATCATGGGCACTTGCACAGGCAGATGAAGCTATTCTGGGAAATAAGGGATATTGGATTCAATCGCATCGAATTCAATCTTAGGAACAGATTCAAGAAGAAATTCTTATTCGTGTTCGAAAATAATCACGATGGATCACGTGGAAAAGGAAGTCCGAAACTTCGTTGAAAAGACCAAGTAGAGTTAAATCTTTCAAAGCTTGACCTTCGAAATTGGAGAATATGGACACAAGATCGAAACGCATGGAATTCTAAAATAGGCTCGGTCTTTGACATTAACAGTTTATAAATATAGGCCATTTCAATCATAGGAACAGATTTAAGGAGAAATTGAATTTGATTATATCAAATTCCAAAATAGGGATAACTTCATGGAAGATTACACTCGGTTGTACATAGGAATACTTTGGCAAGGTAGAAGCTTGGTTAAACTAGTTCGGTTCCTGAAAGAAAAACTCTCGGAAAGAAGCTAGTTAAGGCTTCTCCCGCCTTGCCAACAGTCTCCTAAGGAAGAATCACAATGGATCTATGGTCTCCGAGAGTTGTTGTCATTATTTATTTTGACATGACCTTTCTAATCTAACCTTACCGTACCTTAGCTTAACTTAGCCTAGGTAAGGTAGGCTAAGTTAAGCTAAGTTACTTACCTTATTCCATAAGCAAAGGTCCATGGTCCATTCTTAATGTTTGTACCCTTTTTTGTTTATATAAATAGCTTTTATTCCTTTCCTAAGGTATATAAGTAAGAGTTGCTCAAAATCGCTGAAGGAAGACCAACTAAAATTGTATAGGGTCCAACAATGCGGGCGGGCCCTTCTAGTATAATAAATCTTCTATATCCATTAAGCTTTTTATATTATTTTTTTTTTTATTATATTTTTCATAAGCGAGCACTTAAAACTAATTAACAATATAAAGTATTAAGTTCGTTGACACTTTTTACTTCAAGTTCCCATAAATTATTTAAAATATCCTAAGATTTAATAGGAGAGGATCATTATACAAATAACAAAAATCATTTAAGCCATTGAGTCCTTTAATTGCCAGATTCCGTAAGCGCGCAAGTATTTAAATTAATTCTTCAGCTGAGGCGACACCCTTACTTTCGAATTCGGTTCTTATGCAATGACCGTACTCCTCGGCAGCCTCGCAACTAGAGAACAAATTAAGTATTTCGTTAAAATAGGAAAAAATCTTTAATTTAAAAACAAAAACTTACGCATCATCACTAACTTCTATGCCCTCGCAGGCTTCAATAATACCCGCAACAAGTTCTTTCTTATCTTCATCTTTGACCAGACTTTGGGCCAATTCTATGGAGGCTTCTTTAATCAATTTACCCTCATCAGTCATCTGCAATTTAATATGGTTTAACAAATATACCAAATGGAAAATAGAATTTTGAACCTACCACACCGAATTTCTTTAAGGTACAGGCACGCATACATTTTCCCTCAGTGGTAGTGGCAGGTTGATGCTTAATCATGGCCTCAAAATCATCTTAAATTTAGAAATTCTTAGTTATGTTTAGCAAATTTATAGAAGATATGTAATTTTTTTACCATCGGATGCTCCAGTTTCCTCTTTACAACCTGTGGCAATGGCCGCAGCTTCCTCTTTGGTCAGTTCAGCCTGAAATTTATAAAAAAAAAAAAAAAACATATATTTTGTTAACTAAATTTATTTCGGAAAGGGGCATATATATCGACAATAATGGGCATTAGAATGGTATTACAACCGATAACCGCTATATGGTGTTCTTCGTAATCTAGTTCTAGTTAGGTCCTCTAAGTCCAGTTTTAGGTAACATTCCGCCTTAATAGGGTTAGTCCATAAGGAATCTGGAGTTTGAACTTTCTCCACAGGTGTTGGGTATTGTAGGATTAGGGTATTGTAGAATTAATTGTGGACCAGTATGAATAAAGTCTACTAAAATATCCTAATCTTAAGTGTGCTCGTAATACCCCAGTAGTTATTCGCTGACTCCTATCTTCCTCTATAATACGAAGTACAATGTTGTACTTGTATCCAGTAACTTGTTATAGTCGAGGTTACAGTGTTCTTATAAATGTCTTCCAAAACTGCTTTGTATGAGGTGTTATTGATATCACTCTCATATCAACGAAGTTCCTTTCTGTCTTGACTTGGGAGGATCTATTAGATTCATCTTGTACTTATACTTTTTATCCTTCTCATCTAAAATATAAGCGCACGGTTTTGAATGGTAGACGCGGTATCTAATGATCCCTCCGATGACATCCCGAAAGAAAATGCCTTATTAGTATTTGGCTACGTTTCGTAAGTGGTAGGACCTTTCTTTGCTCATATAGCTCTGGAGCTTATTCCACGGAGTTTTGCTCACACTTGCGTATCATTATTTTCCACTGACCGACCAATAGCTTTATTCGTCTTCGGCTAAGGCATTCAGGTCCAGCTATACTTCATTCGTCCATGTGGTGAAGAACGTTGCCGATCATTTGGCAGAAGATATCTGCAGATTTCTGGCTGTGAAAACGTTTTGTAAATATAAATTGATTCTATCGCCGGTAATTGAGCATATGTCAATAATTAAACTCAAAACCTCAGGTTTTGGGATTTTAAATAGTTAAACAAGATCGTAGGGAAAACTCTACCCTCTGGAACTCCATGTGGTGAAGAACGTTGCCGATCATTTGGCAGAAGATATCCGTAGATTTCTGGCAGTGAAAACGTTTTTTATGTCCTGTAAATATAAATTGATTCTATCGCCGGTAATTGAGCATATATCATTAATTAGACTCAAAACCTCAGGTTTTGGGATTTTAAATAGTTAAACAAGATCGTGAGAAAAACTCCACCCTCTGGAACTCCTTAAGTAACTCTATAGAGTTTTGACTTCTTGTCTCCAAGCTCCACAAATGACTTGCGGCCACATATATATTTACATAGTTTACAAGCCATCTTGTGATGGAATTTGGAATACTTGAGTTGTAATGTCTTGACCATATCAAATGGCTTGGACAGGTCAAGCGCTACGTGTATTTACTAGGCTTCTTTTGTCGATGTCATCCAGCTGGTAGATGTTGCATCAGTCTCGGAAGAAGAAGTGCTTTTAGTGCATACCTCGGGTATGACTTGAGTGGTAAAAGACAAATTGAGACTCGAATCCCTAAGCCTCTAGGGTTTTAGATTCAACATTGATATACCATCAGGGCCAAGTGCTTTAAATGGTTTAACATTATTGACGGCCTCTGCAAAATCGCTCGATTTAATGATCTTTGCTACGTCATTGACTTAAAGACTGTGAACTATCCTCACTATTCTTTTTTTTAGTCATATCTCTCTCGGCGTTTTTTATAAATTGACAGCTAAATTACTCGCACACCACTTGCGAATTAACAAAAGCTCTGGCAATCCTGTTATGTCGCTTTGTGTGATGCGGAAGAGATCTGACGGTAGACTGGATTATTATCTCCAGAACTCATGTTTCAGGTTTTTTATATTCGCAGACAAATTTGCTAATCTCCAGATAGGAATTGGTTCTGCTTATATCGTCAAGCAGTTCAACACCAGAAATCAATGTAGACGCGTTATCTAATGGACAACCTTTAAACAACTCGAGGACTTGGAATATGCTGATAACTTATATCTCCTAAGCCAAAGCTCAGGTCTCTTTCAAGAAAATACTAGCGCTATTACCGTTGAATCTCGGCCAACTGGGCTGGAATCAACAGGAAAGCGGTCGTCGTGTTGGCGCACCTGCTAAAACGTGGAGAGTCCAATTAATGAGGAGTTGCAAACATCAAGCTATTCTTGGAATGACTTAAGCCTTACCTCTCGCAATAGACTACTACTACTACTAAAGTGTCATATATTTACAACCTGTTAAGGTCAAAGGCTGAGCCTAATTTGAAATTCCATGCCCTTCGATCTTATGCGCATATTCTCCAACTTCGTAGGCAGTACTTGTTTTTTTTTTCAAGGAGTGGGTTACTAGCCCGACTTCCTAACCCATATTTGTATCGTTCTGATGGGAGAATTCGCGACACATGTAATCAAACTACATTAACAGGTATTAACGTAGTTTCCCAGGTGATACCACGAGGAGTTCAGTGTCCACAGTTGAGATGAAGGATAACCAAGATAAGTCTGGGTTACCAAGTTGAGACCAATCAGAAGCGTATAATCCGATATAAAAGGATGGTTAAGGGACTATGCTCCACTGGGTGTCAAGAATAACAGAAGAAGACTTTTAAAGTACATTACGTTACCAGGTGAACTAGCAAACAACAGGTCACTCGCTTCCCCCGTTGAATCATCCGGATTAGCTTTATAAAGCTCCTTTGACGGAGCCAACTACATCTTCTAGGTATACAAAGAAAAAATAATAATATCCATATTTAGTGAATCTTTAGAAGTACATAACACGTGTCCACAGTTGAGATGAAGGATAACCAAGATAAGTCTGGGTTTACCAAGTTAAGACTAATCACAACCGTTACTTAGCCTCGAACATCCCCTACATCTCACACTTGAGTCCGATATAAAAGGATGGTTAGGCTCTATGCTCCATTGGATTCAAGAAGGAGAAGAAGATTTTAAAGTCCATTGCGTTACCAGGGAAACTAGCAAATAGCAGTTTACTCGCTCCCCCCGTTTAACCATCCGGATAGCTCTATAAAGCTCCTTTGACGGTTAAAATCTATGTCAACTAGATCTTTTAGGTATGCGAAGGAAAATTAATAATACGTAAGTCCATATTTAGTGAATCTTTAGAAGTACACGAAATTTAGTTATCACACAACGACTTCCATATCTTTTTTGTTAAGATAACAATCCAGACATTGACTACCTTCATTGAATCCATCATTTCGGGATTCAAACTTCATATCTTTTTATAGAATCGTTATAAAATTTAAGATTTTAACTCGGTAATTTTGAAAAATTCAAATCGAAACAGCAGCTCCTTAAAGAAATGACCTGGTAGATTTAAATTTCGTATCATAGTATTTCCCGATTATACCCTTCATTTACCCGAATACTGCCAGCGGCAAGCAATACAAATGCAAATACGACAAGGAACTTCATTTTCAAATTAACCGATTTTCAACACTGAGACGAACTAAAGCGAACTTCTTTCTTAGAACTTTAAGTGAAAACTGAACTGATATTTGAGAAAATCCTAAACCTTATATATTGCAATTGATTTGATCAATAGAGAATCAAAAAATTATAATTTAATTATTTGTTATTATTTGAAAATTTCAAATTGAAATTCACAATTTCATGTATATCAATTTAATTGCATGGGAACTTAATTTGAAGAAAATAAACTTCAAAAAAACAATTAAAAGTTTAAGACAAAATGTTTAGAAAAAAAAAAGTTAATAACAAATAGATATCAACTAGATTTAAATTTTCAAATTTTAAGCATATGAGTGACGTTTAATGACACCTACAAGTTGTTATATTCAAAATAATGTTAGCTTAGGAACATTGAACTCTCATTTAACGGCGAAATTGAAAGGTTTATCTATGGGACAATCATTTTTTTAAGTTCAAAATCTGTAAACAAGATCTGATGAGTGTTTGAGATAAGATGATGAAAATTATTTTTGTAAAAGTTTAAATTATTTTCTATATATTTTTTAACAAAGTAGTAGAGTTATTCCAGGATGAGGTGTTTGACACTTACCTGTCTCCACACGTCAACTACTGTTTTTAAGTTGATGAGACTTCTACACGTAAGGTGTAATAAAAATTATATGGCTAATTAAAATTTTTCAGCTACGAGGGTTGACTTTTTTTGCTTTGGATCTTTTTTGGTTTTCCAGATATACTCAATATATCTGGCATTATCAGTTCACTCACATCATCAAAGTTTATTGAAAATTGTCGAAACTAAGCCCACGATTGGATTTAGTAAATCATCGGTTACCACTGGTCCTTGATGGTGCTTCATCGCCAAAGATGTTCTTCTGCTAACCTTGACTCCCAGTGGATCATAGTTCCTCAATTATCCTTTTACATCGAACTCTATTGCGAGATGTTAGGCATACGTCAAGGCCTCGGGCAATGATAATATCTCAGCGGAGATGCTTTTATGTGATGTTAAAGGATCGGCGAGACTGTGGCACCCATTTTACGTAAAATATGAGAAGAAGATACTCTGCCAACCTCCTGGAATGAAGGTATACTAGTCAAAATACCAAAAAAGTGTGACTCCAAAGACTGCAATAACTACAGGGATACAACGCTTTTTCCAATTCCGAGCATAATACTTCACTCCATGAATAGTTTTTTTGGGGCCCTATGCTCCACTGGGAGTCAAGGA
Source organism: Stomorhina lunata (assembly GCA_933228675.1). Classification (NCBI taxonomy): domain Eukaryota; kingdom Metazoa; phylum Arthropoda; class Insecta; order Diptera; family Rhiniidae; genus Stomorhina; species Stomorhina lunata. The sequence continues at coordinate 12,360,754 of OW121743.1, forward strand.
TAACAGAAGAAGAAATGAATATTTTGTTGCTTGCAACTCCGCATCAATTGACCTTCCCCACGTTCTAGCAGGCGCACCAACACGACCGCCGCTTCCCTATGGATTCCAACGAAGCGCTTGTCGAACAATGTTGGAATTTGGCCTTCGAAGTGTGTGGTCTATCCATCGCAGTTCTCGTTGACTTACCTCTATAGAAGCAGCGATTTAGTTTGTCGCTTTTAGAATTCTTCTTCTTCTGTTATCCCTGACTTCCAGTGGAGCGTAGGGTCTTAACCATCCTTTTATTTCGAACTCTATTGCGAGATGTTAGACATACGTTATTCCACAAATAGTTTGCTGCTTGGGACTCCTCATCAATTGACCTTCTCCAAGTTCTAGTAGGCGCACCAACGAAGCGCTTGTCGAACAATGTTGGAATTTGGCTTTCGAAGTGTGTGGCCTATCCATCGCCATTTCCGTTGTCTTCTTCTTCTGTTATTCTTGACTTCCAGTAGAGCATAGGTCCTTAAACATCCTTTAATATCGGGCTCTATTGCGAGCTGTTAGGCGTACTTCATTCCAAGAATAGCTTGATGCTTGCAACTGCGCATCAATTGACCTTCTCCACGTTCTAGCAGGTGCACTAACACGTTGGAATCCCTGGGGATTCCTACCAAGAGCTTGTTAAGCAATATTGGTATTTGGCCTTCGAAGTGTGTGGCCTATCCATCGCCATTTTCATTGACATACCTCTATAGGAGAAGGGATTTGGTTTGTTGCATTTAGTAGATCCTCAATTCTTATGCGATTCGGCCACCATATATTAAGGATTTGCCGCAAGCATTTGTTGGCAAAGGTTTGTAGGCACTTATCAATGACATTTGTGCGTTTTCAAGTTTCGCAACCATAATACAAGATGGATTTGACATCCGAGTTGTATATTCGTAACTTGGTTGTTGTTGATATTTGCCGAGATTAGCAAATAGCTTGGAGAAGCACCGAACTCGGAGAATACCGAACGCAGATTTTGTCTTATTAATACGCGATTCAATATCCTCATCGGCGCACATTTTGTAAATACCAAATTATCCTAGATACACATCCAATAACCTCGTTATCGACGGGTTTGCTTCATAGCCTCCAGGCATAATCTTTGTCTTGAAAATATTGATTTCCAGTCCAGCTGCCTGAGATTCAACAGTGATAGCTTTAGTGTTTGCTTGAAGGTGACCTGAGCTTTGCTTTGAAGTCCAGCTGCCTGAGATTCAACAGTGATAGCTTTAGTGTTTGCTTGAAGGTGACCTGAGGTTTGCTTTGAAGACATATGTACATCATCAGCGTATTCCAAGTCCGCGAGTTGTTTTAAGGATGTCCATGGGATAACGTATCTACCATTCAGAGCCGTAAGCATTATGTCATTATTATGATCGCTAAAGATCACTGTCCTTGATAAATAACGAATATTTCACATGGCATACCTTGCCATAGCCGTGGTATAGCAGGTAAGTCATCCGCCTAGCATACCAGAGGTCCCAAGTTCGATCTCCGGCCAGACCCACTTGAAAAAAATAAATTTTTAAAAAAGCGGCGTTGACCTCATAACTCAGCTAGCCACTGGTTATTGAGTATTAGGCTATGAAAAACTTCTCTATCTAACGGATTTGCCGTTCGGAGCCGGCGTTAAAACGTAAGTCCCTTTCAATGACTCTAAAAATAGAATCGGATGGAGCTCATTGTCTAAGAGAAGTACCCCTTGTTCCAATTGGAATGTTATCGGGGAATTATATATATATATATATATAATCGATGTCAAACTTGTCAGATGTTAGCCCTAATATTGCCCAGTAGAGCGGATTTTTTTTACATTATCTTTAATCCTAGGGGGCTGACTGTCACAACTTCTTTCGAACCACCCTCGTATTCTACGATAATAATATCGTATTTTTCTACTTCAATCACATGTTGCTAAAATGATTAATTGCCAAAGGAAATTGTATACAGTCAATTTTGATCGATTTTTCTGATATTCTACAATTAATTAAGAAAACAAAAATCTTATAATTATTACCCAGTTACAGGGCCTTAATCAAAGCTAATGATTTGAGAATAATTTCTAGATAAATTGCTAAAATTGCATTAAGGGCAAAAATGTGACACTATTATTTTTTTATATATAATGAAAATAATTTCACATTTCTATAATTTCTTGTTGAGGCAAGAGTAATTACACTGTAATTACAACACAAGAAGAAAATAACTAGGTTCTGACAAAGGAATCTGGTACAGGTTTTAGTTCTTACTTTTTGTTTTTTTATAGTAGATACTTTTTTCCAGGAGTTTGCTACTAACTTCACGTCCCAACCCATATTTTTATCGTTCTTATGGAAGGAACTCGCGGCACATATAAGCTCTCTATTTAAATGAATGTTAACATAGTTTCCCAGGAGATAAGATACATAAGTCATAAGGAACCAAGATACATAAGTCTGGGCTTACCAAGTTAATACCAATCAGAATCATTGCTTGGTATCCAACATCCCCTAGAACTTAGATAAAAAGGCGATGAACATCAAAATTCGTCATAGATTAAGGGTATGAAAACTCTAGAGCTTCGCTTGTACCCAATCGCGAATGGAATCTAATTTCGAATGAAATTTTTTAGCAAATTAAACACAATTCACTCCTTTTTTTGTTGAATATAAATATTCTTTATTATTTTAAGTTTTTCTTTCTATGAGAGGTTTACTTTTTTTACAAAAAAAAAATAAATAAAAACTTGTTAAATTAAAGAAATTGTAAATTTGTAAAGCAAAAAATAACTTAAAAAGTGTGTTTAGGAAATTGTTTATTAATTTATAAACTTATGAACATTATGAGGATTAAGGTTATGGTAAAATGTTAAGGGAAAATGTTGTTTGAGGGTTAAAATTATGGGTTTTTGTAACTCGAATAGTGTATTTTATATTAAAGTAAACAAGAAAAACTTATTAGCAACAGTTTACAATCCTTTAGAAGCACTTTAGAAGCACTTGCAAATTTTTCTAGCAAATGAAAAAATTTCTTTATTAATTCTTCAAAAACTTTTTCCAATTGCTACAAAATTTTTTTTCATTTGCTACAAAAATTTACAAAATTTTTATTTTCAATTGAAATTGAGAAATGTTCAATTTAAATTGAAGAAAATTCAATTGAAATTTAGAAATATTCAATTGAAATTAAGAATATTCAATTGAAATTGAGAAAATTTCAATTGAAATTGAGAAATTTTCAATTGAAATTGAGAAATTTTCAATTGAAATTGAGAAATTTTCAATTGAAAATGAGAAATTTTCAATTGAAAATGAGAAATTGAGAAATTTTCAATTGAAAATGAGAAATTTTCAATTGAAATTGAGAATTTTGAATTAAAAATGAGAAATTTCAATTGAAATTGAGAATTTTGAATTAAAAATGAGAAATTTCAATTGAAAATGAGAAATTTTCAATTGAAATTGAGAACTTTCATTTAAAATTGAGAAATTTTCTATTAAAATTGAGAAAACCCTAATTGGAAATGAGAAACATTCAATTGAAATTGACAAATTTTCAATTGAAATTGAGAAAAGAATAATTGAAAATAAGAAATTTTCAATTGAAATTGAGAATTTTTAAATTTAAATTGAGAATTTTTCAATTGAAATTGAGAAAAGCCCAATTGAAAATGAGGTTGAATTTTTTAATTGATATTGAGAAATTTTCAATTGAAAATGAAAAGTTTTCAATTAAAAATGGGAAATTTTCAATTGAAAATTGATGAGAAATTTTCAATTGAAATTGAGAAAACCCCAAATGAAATTTCAACCTCATTTTCAATTGGGGTTTTCTCAATTTCAATGTTAAAATTCTCAATTTTAATTGAAAAGTCTCAATTTCAATTGAAAATTTCTCAATTCCAATTGAAAATGTCCCAATTTTAATTAAAAAATTCTCATTTAAAATTGAAAATTTCTAATTTTTAATTGAAAATTTCCCAATTTCAATTAAAAAAATCAACCTCATTTTCAATTGGGCTTTTCTCAGTTTCAATTGAAAAATTCTCAATTTAAATTTAAAAATTCTCAATTTCAATTGAAAATTTCCCAATTTCAATTGAAAATTTCTCATTTTCAACTGAAAATTCTCAATTTCAATTGAATATTTCTCAATTTCAATTGAAAAGTCTCAATTTCAATTGAAAAGTCTCAATTTCAATTGAAAATTTCTTAATTTCAATTGAAAATTCTCAATTCGAATTGAATATTTCTCAATTTCAATTGAAAATTCTCAATTTCAATTGAAAAGTCTCAATATCAATGGAAAATGTCTCATTTTCAATTGAAAATTTCTCATTTTCAATTTTAAAATTCTCAATTTCAATTGAAAATTTCTCATTTTCTATGGAAAATTTCCCAATTTCAATTTAAAAAAATCAACCTCATTTTCAATTGGTCTTCTCTCAATTCAATTGAAAAATTCTCAATTTAAATTTAAAATTTCTCAATTTCAATTGAAAATTTCTCATTTTTAATTTGGATTTCTTAATTTCAATTGACAAATTCTCATTTTCAATTAAAAAAATCTCAGTTTCAATTGAAAATTTCTCAATTTCATTTGAAAATTTCTCATTTTCAATTGAAAATTTCTCAATTTCAATTGAAAAGTCTCAATTTCAATTGAAAATTTCGTAATTTCAATTGAAAATTCTCAATTCGAATTGAATATTTATCAATTTCAATTGAAAATTTCTCAATTTCAATTGAAAATTCTCAATTCCAATTGAATATTTCTCAATTTCAATTGAAAATTCTCAATTTCAATTGAAAATTTCTCAATTCAATTTGAAAATTTCTCAATTACAATTGAAAATGGTGTAGACTACTTCTAGAGGATTGTAAACTGAGCTATTGATTTCTAAGATAAACAAAAATTTAGGAAAAAAAGTAAAACTTAAATTAAATTTATAAAAGGTAAAAAAAGAAACAAGGCATAAATTTAATGGAGAGATGAAATAATATAATTAAGAAAGTAACAAGAAGTTTTGTTTTTAATAAACCACTTCAAAGTTTATTAGGTTTCTTTTAAAAATCTTAATAAAATATAAATTAATCAAAATCAAATTCTGCAATTTATTCATTTTTTTTAAATGATTTTCTCAATTTTTTAAGGGGCTCTGGATTATTTGACTATTTTTTTAATAATTTTTTCAATATTTATTTGTTTTAGAAAAATACATTCTTTTGTTAAAAGAATGTGACGGCAGTTGTTTTAATATCTTTAACTTTTTTACTCGTAACGACAATTTTTAAATGTTATATACGATATTTAAAACATTCCCTATAAATTCACCAAAAATTTAATAAAAAATATTTACTATTAATATTTTTTTTATTATTTTTTTTTTAAAGATTTTTATATTTATTTCGTTTTTTTATACAAAATCATATTTAAAGCCAAAGAAAAAAATGAGAATTTTTTAAAATCTTTATATACTTCTTTTAAAAAAAGCTGGAAAATATTTATTTTTTTTTTGTGTAAAAAATTAAATTCTTGTTTTTTATAAGTTATAGATCTTTTGTTGATGTTAATGTTTGTTCTTTTAAATTATTTATATTGTATATTTAATTGCTGTTTTCTTATGTTTTTTGTGGTTGTTCTAACTTAATACTTAGGTAACTATAACTAACATTTATTAAAAGAATCTGTATTTTTTCGTTTTTTTTTTTAAATAATTTTTAGTTAATTTTTTCTTATTTTTTCTGTTTTTTTATATATATTATTTTTATCCAAGTCATTTGTTTTATTTTAGTGGAATATTTTGTATTTTTATTTAATAATTGAAAAGTTTTTCTTTTTTTGTAAAATTTTTTTACAATTCCACAAAAATATTATTTTTCTTAATGATAAATTATTAAGATTTCTAGATATTTTATTGTTTGTTTTTTGTTTATTTGTTTGTTTGTTGTTATTTTGTAGTCGACATTGTGTTTAAAGTTAGTTAATGATGATATTTTACTGTCTAACGACTGTTTGTTTAAAGGAAATAATCCGCTTGAGGCTTTTTAGAGGGTATACCTCGACTCTCTTGAGGTGCTGCTTCGAAAATTACAAAATCGCGATGCAGGTACTCGTTTAATTCTAAAATAGCGGCCACATTTCCACATCTGCAAAGAAAGTAAAGAAATTAATTCAAAAGTTAATTAAATGATTTCTGTCAATAAAAAAATATTTTATTTAATTGTGGTAACTTTATAACAACGATAGTAAAAATGTTTTTCTCAGTTTGGCAACTAATGGAGGAGACGGTCCTTCAAGACTACCCAAAAAAATACATAAATTAAGTAAGGTTAGAAAGCGGGGTTCAATGCAAGGGAAATATTAATAGTGATAAATTAATAGCTCGATTGTCTATTGCAACTCAACTTTAATTGTGTTGCAAATTGTCAAAATGTCATTACGTATGGCAACTTGTGGCCCTTTGCTCCACTGGGAGTCAAGGATAACAGAGAATGAATGGCAACTGATAACAGATAAGAGAACATCAGTTGCCTTGTCAATTATATATAAATCATATTGTAGATGGCAACAAATGTCAATTCCATTTGCGAGTTTTAGGTTATTAAAGCAACCGGGAATTTGTAGTTGCTGTAAATATTTCTTTGTAAAAAAAGTGGATCAAATATATTCCCACGGTCCTATGATCAGCATATGTACGCCATCTAAATATCCAATATTTCTTTATTTTTAAATTTTTGTATGAGCTGTTGTACACACGTCAGGTTTACTTGATCAGTTTTTCTTCAAATTTCTTTTGAGTCTGCATTAGCGTTTACACAAGAACATTTCTTCATTAGTTTACATTTTATTTTCCTTAAATTTCATACAAAATTTCAAAATTTTCGTAAACTTGATAGTACGGTCAGGGCCCTATTTCACTAAACTACAATTCTACAAGTTTACAAGTTACAATTACAAGTCTAATACTTACAAGTGCTGTTCAATTGTGTTTCATTGAAATTTTCACAACAATTGTAGCTTTTTGGACTTGTAAACTACAATTTGTACAATTACAATTTCTAAAATTACAATTTCTACGATTATAATAAAATAAATTATTTTGATAAATAAATATATGGAGTCAAATATAAAATATTGAACTCGCACTGAACCATATATCTACGATTCCCCTGGCCTAGACAATTTTGCACTTCTTCAAAATTATTAATTTAGCTTTGGTTGAGATTTTATGGCGGTTCAAAGTTCCTTTTTTTTAAGATTTATTTTCGAAACATACCCACTTTATATGCCTAAAGCTTTTGATATGGTTATCAGATTTTTATAAGACTACTCGTATGCTTTATATTTTAGCATATGTTCTTTCTTTTAATTAAAAAAAATTGTACTGAAGTATTACGAGTTTTTTGTTTTTCGATCCACCATGGGCTCATTTTTTGTCTACACCATTATCCACATTTGAGAGAATGATAAAGAAAATAGAAGAAATGATTTTTAAGATATCCTTGAGTAAAGAACATCATTGATCTCCCTTGTTCTGCATACATGATTATATTTTCATACCCACCACTATAGGTGGAAATGGTATTATAAGTTTGGGCTGATGTAACGGTCTTTGACCACCTTTTAGTATACCAATAGACTTAGTATTACATCCTAAGTCGATTTAACGATGTCCGTCCGTCCATCTGGCTGGACGGCTGGCTGAACCCCCATGTAAACTTTGTAATCAATGTAAAGATCGAATTCTCATGATAATTTCATTATCTTGAGACAATTCTTTTGGTAGTATGACCATGGCTATCAAAATTCGTCAAAGTACACTAAATTCGTCATGGTACACTAAGTAATGGACAACATAATTAAAAACAAACAAAATAAATAAATGGAAATTAATATTGATTTGATTTCGTGTTAATTTTACCTAATTTTTATTAAAAAAGTAGTTAAAAACCTAATTTGAATTCAATTTATCATTCACTTGTAACTTGTAAAATTTTTTTTGAGAGTTCGTCGACCCTATGTTTTTTTTCTACAATTCTACAAGTGTACAAGTACAAATTTAGATTAGTGAAACAAAACAACTTGTAGAAGTATGACTTGTAAACTTGTGAATTGTAAAAATCACTTGTAGCTACAAACTTGTAATTGTATTTTATTGAAACACAATTATTTACAAGTTTACAATTTTACAGGCAAAAACACTTGTAATTGTAAACTTGTAGCTTAGTGAAATAGGGCCCAGGTTTTTTTCAATTCTGTCAGCTGTTTTTTCATACAAACTCAAGACTTGATGAGCCAAACCTGACCGTTTCCTTTAGAATAATATACTTTACTTTTTTCATTAAAATAGCTGTTGGTTTGCAATTTTTCTTCTCTTTCTAGTTGCTAGTCACAATGTGTTGCCATATGGGCAAATCCTGCGTGACAGACGATACATTTGTATGGATTTTGTTGTACTTAAATGTATCCCATTGCCGTTTCGATAATATTAGCCCATCGATTGGGCTATCGAATGGCATATGTTAATTTACATACTTCTTTTGGAGGAAAGAGATATTCGCTTTTAAAGTGCTGTGACGGACGCTACAAAAAATGGAAGTGTCTTTTTTTTAACATGTGTTTTTGCAATTTTCATCAAATCGATCATAGTAAAAAAAAAATTGTAAATACATTAAAGATAGAGAAAAATCAGAGGATTACAAAACAGCTTTTACAAAATATTTTAAAGTTTATAGTTTCACCAAAAATCCCTAAATGAACTGTTGCGGACGCTAGACGGACGATAAAGTTTTTACTTAAATGTTTTTATTAGGAAAAAATTCATGTTTCATATTTTTTTAAGAATTCGTTAATAAGGGTTTTATTTGTTCTTTTTATGTTCGCGGTTAAAAATGCGATTTTTAGGCACAATTTAATATTTCACAAAACGGCTACATACATATATTTATTTAAAGTATTACACTTTTAATATCTTATTTTTCGTCCAAAAAATGCTGAGGCTAGATGTTAGAGTGTCCCAACAATAAATTTTTTTTTTTTTTTTTCAAAAGGATAAAATTTGCCACACTATATGTTTTTTTTAACAAATAATACCTTAAATTTAATCTGTGGATATAGATAGTGTTATTACTTTATGAATAAGACAGACATGTGTTCGTAAATTTTGTATTTAATAAATATCATTTTGTAAAAATATTATTCTGTAAAATGCTATATTAACATCTATATGTTTTTAGCCTTATGTAAAGCATACTATAAGTTCTCTTTACGAACCAAGTTCAATTGGAGAAAAAAGAAAAAATCGCACTAGCCAAATTAAAAAAAAACCTTTATTTCTTTGACGGACGCTACACACTGTGAGCCCTTTTTTACTTGACGTTATTTATATCACTCCAATTAACATTTTATGGATTCTTTTATATCTAATTGTATAAAATTAAGCTAACTTTGAGCCCCTACTGAAACTTGATACATAAATGTATTTTTGTTCTTGGTTTGATGTTTTTCGGATTTGCTCATATCACAAATTCATTTTTCAATAAAAATGCATTCAATTATATTTGTTTTATTCAGAAATGTAGCAGAAAGAATACAAAAATCCTAAAATTCAAATATTTGTAACAACATTGTAAAATACTTGTGAAGCTTTTAGCCAAAAAATTTACTTTTCGAAAGAAAATAGTCAACTTCGATGGATCCGAAAATATAGGCAGATCAAAAAAACTACTTTTATGTATCAATAATCTTATTCGTATGTTAAAACTTTTAACTATCTGCGTTGTATAACACGCAGGTACAAAATTCAACTTTTGGCTGGAAAGGGCAGCTTTAAAATGTCAATATTAAAAAGAACCCATGGGCATAGCTTCAATTACGATCTTTCATGAAGTTATAGCATGAGAAAGTTGAACTTTTACCATAAATTTTCACTTAGAAGTTCATTTGTATAGTTGACGATATATTTTTTATCAACTTTTGTATTAAATTTTGTTGAATTTTTCGTCAATTTTTTTTTCATATATCAAAAAAAATTATTTCTTACAAGATTTTTGTACTAAAAAATTAAAAATTTTTTATTTCGATCGTTTTAAAACGTAACTTTTTATTTTTTTTAAATAATTCTGGCGGTTAGAAACGCAATTAATTAACTCGTTTCTTTAAACGACTTATAGTGAAACAAATGTTTTGTCAACTTACACAAACTAATTACGTTTTGCCGCGAACGTCTATAAGATATTTACATAAAAAGTGTATTTATCCCGGGACATATTAAAGCGGAGGTTCTTGTAGAATGTAAAAACGTAAATAATCAAGTGAAGAAAACTGGCATATCGTATTTATTCACTTTAAAAAAGAACAATGGCAAAGGTAAGTTAAAAAAAAATTTGAAAGATTTGTAATTTTTTGAAGATTACGTCTTTGGGCATTGGCTAAAATATAGGATTTATTGACAACTTTTTATGTTATGCAACTGATTTATTTCGTTATGGAATACATTATGTGTGCTACTTTACTCTAACGAAACAACCCATACTTGCTCAAAGTGTTCCCGAACAAAATTTTCAGTACAAATTGTTGTTTTTGAGTAATTTCTAACAATTTCGAACTGTTTTGGATTGTTTAATGTTTAACATTTATAATCTTTTAAGAAAATTTGTTATCAAAAACTATTAACTATTTACTCACCTGTAACAATAATTTGGAGCTGACCACACTGTCAAAACTGCCTCACCGAAATGCCATTTGAAACCTTCCATGACCAATTGATGGGCACGACAAATCATATCAATATCATTCGTTCTGGTAAACTGCATGACTACATCGGCGCCAAACAAATAACCCGCACCACGAGGCGATACACCCCAACCAGTTTGATCTTCGGGATCTGACCACAACAGATCACACATCGGACCATCATGTGGAACCTCCTGTTTGCGATCAATAGTGCGAATTTGATCTAAATACTGTATAGAAGGCGATAGGCCACCATGGACACAAAAGATTTTACCATCAATAATGGCGGATAACGAGAGATAATCGAAGATTTCGGTACAATAACGCCAGACAGCTGTGGAGCCATACTTACGCAGGCATTCATCGTAGAAACCATAGACCTGTGTGATTTGTCGAGATTCATGATTACCACGTATCAGAGTAATGCGATCAGGGTAGCGGACTTTAAGAGCAAGCAGTAGTAAGAAAGTCTCGACACTGTAGTAGCCACGATCAACAAAATCACCCATAAACAGGTAGTTTTTCTCCGGCACATCACCGCCCACTTTGAATAGTTCCTTGAGGTCATAGAATTGGCCGTGAATATCACCGCACACTGTAACGGGGGAGTCTACACGCTGAACATTGCCTTCTTCCACCAAAATCTCACGAGCCTTGGCACACAAGGCCTTGACTTCATTTTCTTTGATAATCTCACAGCGTTTCAGTTGCTCTATTTGGCGATCAAGATCGCTGTAGTCTGTCATTCTGCTCTAGCACACTTCACGCACACACAGAACACGCACAAGGTGAGGAAAGATAGATTTGTAACGTACGTACTAAAGGGGGGTGTCTTTACAAAGCAGGTGTTAGCAGAAGATTACACGATTTATGTTTTTCTTTACACAATATGCTTTTGATTTGATTAGGAAAAACTAATTAGAGGAAACTTTGGAGGCTCACTGGCCGATAGGGTGGCAGACAGGAAGATGAGATGCTGCAAATAATAAATAAAACAAAAAACAAACATTAGAAACTGATTAAAAGTTGTTGACATTTTTTAAATTTCAGTTTATTCATTAAAAAACTTGTATTGCTTCTTCTAAAATGCCGCGTTTTAGGTGAAACTTTTCTATACGTTTTTCCCATTAACAACTCCAGCCATTTTCCATACATTTTTTATAACAACTTCGATACACATAAGCTAACGTCGCTGCTTACCTTCAAAATAATTTTTATCAAAATTCCTACTGACCTTTTGCTTTTCCTTTCAGTTTTTAGGTTTATCTGTTAATGTTGTTGTCTATTTATCTGCTTATGTTGTTAACTGTTTATTATTTTGCATTTTTTACGTGTTTTTCTGATAAAATTAACAAAAATTTTCCTAATTTAACATTGGAAAAAAACAAAAGAAATTATCGTGACCACTCAGCGCTTGGTTACACGGTTGCAAAAAATCGTACTTTTATAGCAATATGTATTATGGCATCGTACAGTTATGCTTTACAAGGGCTTTTTGTGGCAGAGTTGTATTTTGTAGTATTTATCAGGTAGGGTTGCTTTTCGTTTATTAGTGGCAGTTTGGGAAAATCCGTTAAAATATAAAATATTGGTATCAAACAATGGCTTATCGTTAACTGAATAATTCTGTAACTAATTTAAGATTTTTAAATTTTAAAAGAACAATACAAAATGGAATTTTTATTTTTTATTAGATTTATTTTTCTTTACTTTCTGGGTGTTTTTGAAACAAATGTTTTTGAATATACATTTTAGAAACATTTCTGTTAAACTTATAGGTTACGGTTTTTACTATAAACACCATCAAAAACAATGGGGGTATATTGAGATTGTCATTCCGTTTGTAATTTCCTTAATGTTGGCTCAAAAACCAAAATTGAAGTATATTCTGAATAGGCACCGAAAATAACTGTTATTTTTAATTTTTTTATTTTAAAAATCAAAAATAAAAGTTATTTTATAACTTTTATTTTTAAAAGTAAAAATAAAAGTTATGTTTTGACTTTTATTTTCAAAATCTGAAATAAATGTTATTTTTTAACTTTTATTTTTCGAATCAGAAATAAAAGTTATTTCTTCACTTTTTTAACAGAAATTTTCTCAAAATTTCCTACTTTTATAGAGAATTTTCTCAAAATTTCATATTTTTATACGGAATTTTCTCAAAAATTCCTATTTTATAGGGAATTTTCTCAACATTTCCTATTCTTATAGGGAATTTTCTTAAGAATTCATATTTTCATAGGGAATTTTCTCAAAATTTCCTATTTTTATAGGGAATTTTTTCAAAATTTTCTATTTTTATAGAAAATTTTCTCAAAATTTCCTATTTTTATGGAAAATTTTCTAAAAATTTCCTATTTTTATTTTTTTAAGCATGTTAATGGTAAAAAATAATTTTCATTTTTGATTTTTAAAATAAAAGTTTAAAAATAACTTTTATTTTTGATTTTTAAAATAAAAGTTAAACAATAATTTTTATTTTTGATTTTTAAAATCAAAGTTAAAAAATAATTGTTATTTTTGATTTTTAAAATAAAAGGTAAAAAATAACTTTTATTTTTGATTTTTAAAATAAAATTTAAAAAATAACAGGAATTTTTTGACTTTTTCGATAAAAGTCATAACTGTTACGGTCCCTAATTCTGAATCCTTATGAAATTCTAAGACGATTGAGCGATGTCCGTCTGTCAGTTGTCGGCACTATAAAACCTTAACGAAAGGATATTGGTCACTGAAATTTGGTATAAATATTCTTCATTTGTTGGAAAATGTTGATATTGAAATCGGGCAAAATCGATTCACATTTGACCAAAGCTTCCGTATAACCTCGTCTAGGGTAATTGCTTATTTGCTAATAAATGACAAACTGTAATAGCTATGATGAAATTTGGTATTAATAAGTTTTACATAAGTATTAGGCATATAAAATTTCATCTAAATCGGTTCATATTTAGCCATAGCTCCCATACCAAAAACTTACGGAAACAGCCTAAATTCCATCTAAAATACAATTAAATGGCAATAAATGATAAACTGTAAAAGCTTTGACCACTAAATTTAGCACAAGGAAGTCTTATGTCAATGCCAGCCAGTGTGCAAAATTTTGTTACAATCGGTCAACATTTTTGTTTTTGTTACAATCGGTCAACATTTGACCATAGCTCCCATATAAAAAACTTACGGAAACACAAAAATACAAAAAGAAAAGGGGGTTTATGTCCGTCTGTCCGCCAGAGAAAAGCGCGATAGCTCCTTAACTACAAGCGCTAGAGAGACAAAATTGTACAAATGTATTTTTGATATGTAACAGAAGTTGTGTACTGAAAATGGGTGAAATCGGTTCACTTTTAGTTGGAGTTCCCATATAACCCCGCCCCGGGAAACACATGAATGCTGATAAATTGAATACAATTGTAGTAGCTATGACGACTAAATTTAGAATAGAGAAGTTTTATGCAACTATTGGTCAGTATATCAAATTTTATAGGTCCATATTTGACTATAGCTCTCATATAAAAAACACTCGCGGAACCAAAAAAATCAAATAGAGAATAGAGAAGTTGTATGCAACTATTGGTCAGTATATCAAATTTTATAGGTCCATATTTGACTATAGCTCTCATATAAAAAACACTCGCGGAACCAAAAAAATTTACGTACAATCTGCATAGAAAGAATGCATTTTGGCCACAAATATCAATATTTTTTCATTTGCATTACTGTACCAAATTTCGTTGAAATCGGTTCACATTTGACCATAGCTCCCATACTCGTACAAACTCTTCTGTCAAAACTGTAATCAATTGTAAAAACTGTAATCAATTTGCAAATAAAGAATGCAATTTTTCAATTTGGCGCAATTCGAAGTGTCATTGTTTTAGAAGGTACGAGGTTAGTAAAAAAGGAGCGCTACACGAATGAACAACGCATTCTCATTGTGAAATTGTTTTACCAAATTGGTGAAAGTTTTGCGGCTACAGTTCGCAATTTGCGATCAATTTGGGGTCACAATAATGCTCTAAAAGAGTCAATTGTAAAGAGATTAATGGATAAATTTGCCGAAACTGGTTCTGTTAGTGATGTAAAGACAACAAAGCGCCTTCGGCCAGGTCGATCGACCGAAAATGTCTCAGCTGTACGTGATGATGTCGCTCAAACTTCAACCACCTCAATTCGACAACGAGCTCAGCAAATTGGTGTCTCCAAATGCAGCGAATTTTGACGAAAGATTTGCATCTTCAAGCATACAAAGTTCAATTGACTCAGGAACTGAAGCCTGATGACCTGGACAGCGAAGGGAGTTCGTTAATTGGGTATTGGAGAGACAACATGAAAATGCTGATTTTTCCGATAAAATCATTCTCAGTAATGAGGCCCATTTCCATCTTGATGACTTCGTCAATAGGCAGAATTGTAGCATTTGGGGTGAGAAAATTCCTCGAGTGATTCACGAGAAGCAAATGCATCCTCAACGTGTCACTGTGTGGTGAGGAAATTGTACGCTGCATTATTGAAATACTGCAGCATTTATGCAAAAAGGTCATTGAAAATTTCATTAAAAGATCGCGTGTGTGCCAGCAAAGCCGTGGCGGCCATCTGCACTATATATTGTTCCATACATAACCTCATTCTGTCTACTTTACGATATAATAAAGTTTCACGATTTTTTTTTAATTACTGTTTTATTTAAAATTGCAAAATTGCGTTCTAGTTGGGACACCCTATATTTGTCTTTATACAGAAAAAAAACACCTCTGACCCTAGTGGTGAAGGGCATCGTATGGTCGGGCTTGACCGACTATAGCTATTTCTTACTTGTTTTTATTTGAAGATTATGATGATGCTAGGGGTCAAATGTTATCGACTTCATTAAAGTGCTAACAAAACGCTAACTAGGCAATACTGAAACACCAACTTCTCTCTTATGATTATGAGGGATAATGTTTTGTTAATTAAAACTACTCTTTTGTGCCTCTCCAGCAGCCTCTTTTTTTCTATCAATTTAACAAACTCCGTTAGTGTTTAACTAATGGTGACGTCATGAAATGAATATGAACCACCACCACCACCGGCTAAAAAAGATATTATACGTTCTATGCTTCTTCGTTGACTATATAAAAATATGGGTATGTACAATTTGCTCCAACATTAAAAATTTCCTCTTTAGAGTTAGTGGATGTTTTTTGGGTTAGAATGATTTTTGCGTTCGTCTCGTGAGGTTGTTGTGTTCAGTTTCTGGACAAAAAGTGTGTGAGCGTGAATAGAAAACAAACGCGTATAGAAAAACGGCAGCGTGCTATTGTGTTCTGTGTGTGTGTGTATATTTTTGAAATGTTTCAAATTTAATAAATTTGTGTGTATATGTATACAAAAAGAAAAAAATAAATAAAAAAAGAGAGAGAAATAAAGAAAAATATCAATAAAAAATTTATTAAAAATCATTATTTGAGTTTTGAAAAAAAAAAATTAAGAATCTAAAAATTCAAATAAATATTTAAAAAAAAAATTACCTTAAATAAATATTGAATAAAACATAAATAAAATTCTGATAAGAATTAGTAATTAGTGGAGTTTACTTAATATAACCCAGAGTAATTAATTCAAATAAAACCGACCGACTGACTTGTGAATTGCTCATTTAAATAAAATTTGAATTTATGTTATTTTGTATGACTTAATTTTTGGGTGTTAATTTTTATTTCATTTTTTTCGTCTCTAGGAGACATTTGTACCTACAGGTATACACACATGTTTATAGCTATTGTTGCTAGTTTTTTTATTATTTATTTTAGCTTTAGCTAAATTAAAATTATTTAACAAAATTCTTATAGAAATTGTTGTTTTGTATATGATTTTTTTTTGATTATATTTATGCGGATCCCTCTATCTCTGTTGTTGCTCTTTTTTTGTTATTTACTTTTTAACCAAATAAGTTTGCCGCTCTCTGGTTTTTCTCTTTATACAAAAAAGTATTAAATACGAAAGCATACTTCAAGGAGTTAAATTTATTATTGAATCAAACAGTGTTACCACGAGGTTTGTTTTAGTGTTTACCCGTTTTGCTTTACTGTGGAAATAAATAAAACGTTAATTTCGAAATTTCCTTGACTCCCAGTGGTACTCCTTCGGGTACCATCCTTTTATATCGAACTATATTGCGTAATGTTAGGCATATATCATTCCATGAAAAGTTTGCTGTTTGCAAGTCCGCATCAATTGACCTTCTTCCCGTTCTAGCGGGTGCACCAACACGACGCACAGTGATATTTCTTCATACATATAACTGCAAAAAATAGAAGGTAGTTAGTTTTATAGATAAGAAATATTAAAAAAAACTTTGAAAGCCGTAAACTCCTTCGGGTACCTCCCTTAGACCCCCATTTTTTCACTAATTTTTCTTCTCAATGTATAACCCGCAATTTTCACCAGAATTTCATGAAAATCGGCACAACTCTATTACTTGACCCAAAAAAGAGCTCCACTAGTTTTGGTTGAAATCCGTCTACCTTGGACCCCCATTTTTTTCACTTATTTTTATTCTCAATGTATAAAACGCTATTTTCAATAGAATTTGATAAAATTTGATACACTTATATTTTTTGATCCAAAAATGAGCTCTAATAGTTTTGGTTGAACTCCTTGGGGTATCTCCCTTGGACCCCCATTTTTTCACCTATTTTTATTCTCAATGTATAAAACGCTATTTTTAATAGAATTTCATAAAATTTGATACACTTATACTTTTTGATCCAAAAAAGAGCTGTACTTATTTTGGTTGAAATCCGTAGACTCTTTGGGATACCTTTATGGATCCCCATTTTTCACTGTTTTTCCTTCTCAATGTATTACCCGTAATTTTCAATAGAATTTGATAAAATTCAGCACACTTTTATTTTTTGATCCAAAAACGAGCCCTACTAATTTTGGTTGAAATCCGATGAATCCTTGGGGTACCTCCCTTGGAACCCCAATTTTTCACTGTTTTTCCCGCAATTTTCAGTAGAATTTGATAAAATTCAGCACACTTTTATTTTTTGATCCAAAAAAAGAGCTCAACTAACTTCGGTTGAAATCCGTAGACTACCTGGGGTACCTGCCTTGGACCCCTATTTTTTCTTGTATTTTTATTCTCAATGAATAAGGCGAACTTCTCAATAAATCTTAGTGACATTCGTCACATGTCTATTAGTTGATCCAAGAAAGAACTCTACTAATTATACCCTTCACCACCATAGGTGGAAAGGGTATTATAAGTTTGTGCTGATGTATGTAACGCATGGAAATATTTGTCTTAGACCCACCTTTTAGTATACCAATAGGCTTAGAATCACTTTCTGAGTCGATTTAGCGATGTCCGTCGGTTCGTCGTCTGGCTGGCTGGCTGGACCCCATGTAAACCTTGTAATCAAACTACTACTGAAATTTGGCACAGATCATTTTTTTGATAATGGGACCATGACTATTGAAATTCATCAAAATCGGTTCATTATTTATGGTACCTCCCATAGGTCCCACTGGTTGGCATTGACATAAAACTTCCTTGTGCTTAATTTAGTGGTCATAGCTAAGGCGCTATAACGCTTTCATTTAACGGACAGAAACGCCCTATCTTTTTGCACTTGTGTGTTTCCGTAAGTTTTTTATATGGGAGCTATGGTCAAATGGTGACCGATTGTAACAAAATTTAATACACTGGCTGGTATTCACATAAGACTTTCTTGTGCTAAATTTAGTGGCCATAGCTATTCTAGTTTTTTAGTTATTGGCATTCAAGTGTATCCTAGTTCGAATTTAGGCTGTTTCCGTAAGTGTTTTGTATGGGAGCTATGGTTAAATTTAAACCGATTTCGATGAGATTTGATATGATGCCTAGTGCTTATAAAAAACTTGTCTATACTAAATTTAATGACCATACCTGTTATAGTTTGTCATTTATTAGCAAATAAGCTATTTGCCTAGGCGAGGTTTAATGGGAGCTATGGTCAAATGTAAACCGATTTCGCCAAATTTTAATACCAAGATTTTCCAAGAAATAAAGACTATTTTTGCCAAGTTTCAGTGACCTAGCTTGTTTTGTTTAAGCCCTATCGATTTCTTATCACTTTTTGAAATTTTCTTATGATATCTTAGAAATTTTCAATTATATTTCAATCATATTTTAAAATTTTCTAAAAATATTTTAGAAATTTTCAATTACATTTGGAAATTTTGCATATTTTATCTTATGTTTTTCTAATTATTTTCATAATTTCGTGACTAAGTTTATTACAAAATTTTTTATAATGCAGAATTTTTAATTTATATTGAAAGATTTTCTAATTATATTTCGGATTCTTTCATTACTATTGAAAATTTCTTATTATATTTTGAAGCTATCTAATTTTGAAAGAAATTAATTTTATTTGAACCAAGATTTTATGTAGGAGGTTGTTAGTTCGAGTCTAATTTTAACAGTATTATTTTAGAAATTTTAGGGAATTTTTTATGTTATTAGTATTTTCATTTTTAAAATATTTTACTATGAAACCTATAAATTAAACCCCAAAATTAAGTCTTAAAAAAAAAACACAAAATAAAATATTTTTAAAAATGTCTCTGCTTACATAATAATATATAAATGAAAATTATTAATTCAAAATTAAAATATTTAATTAAAGTTTTTTCTACAATTCCAGCTGGTCTAAAAATTCAACGAAAAATTTTGTGTATAGTGTAAAAAGTGTTTGTGAATAGTGTAAAAATATATTTGTAAATATATTATAATAACGAAAATCAAACCCACCATATCCAAGGATTTACTTCAACAATTATTTAGAACAAATTAATCATGGGAAATATACATACAACCGGACCAAATGAGGCCTTAATTGTATCAGGTGAGTGCTTTTTTTTATTAAAATTTCTATTTTTATATTTTTGTCTTGTTAAATCTTATACCTGATGCCCTTAAGTACTTAAAAATGTTTGTTTTAAATTCATGGAATATTACCCATAAATTCGAAAAACTAATTTTTAAGGAATTTATTAATTACTAGTTCGTTATATCGAAGCGTGTCTGTATATGTTTTAACATTTTTACCCCCGCCTGAATGTATGCAATTAAAAGTATGAGACTACAATAGATTTTCTCTTCTTATCAAAAGAGCAACAAATAAAGTTAATTAATTAAAAATACCAAGTAAATAATGAATTAAATTCCATGAAAATGTTAATAACAAAAATATGCCAAAAATGTTTAAAAGTTAGGGTGGACCCAATGTTTGTTTATACGCCCAAGAAAAGTTTGTATGTAAATGAAAATAAAAAGTAAAAATAATAATAAAAGGCACGTGTTTGAAGATGCCCTTGATTAGGTATATAGTTTTTATATTTGAATTTTTTAAATAAAAACCTAAAAGGGTTATATTTTCGAATATTTATATAAGTTTTTTGGATATCCAAAATATGAGTAGGTACTTTCCTAAAAAAGTATCAAAGACATATTTGTCTTCATTGACTTTTATAAAATTTAATTAAATTTTTTATGTCTGGTTTTAATTCTAATTTCCCAGTTTACATTTTTTTTTAATAATTTCAATACTTTTCCCTCAATCTGATACATAAGTCGTCTAAGACATGTGGTTTTCAAGTACCCCCATTTTATGTATTTAAATATAGAAATGATGTAATTGATGGCTATTTTGAACTAGTTTTTGAAACAATTTTATTTAAATAAACAAAACCTAAAAACGCATAAATTGAAAGCTTTTCATCAACATAATGAAAATTGTATATCTACAAATTTAGAGATTTCTTTTATATTTTTCTAATTTTGTATTATTTTAAAATATGAATTTTCAAAATTATTTGAGCTACTTTATAAGAATTTGAAGTTAACCGAAAAAATTGTAATAAAAATATTAATTTAACCCTTTAGCTGTTACTACTTAATCAGAAAGTGACATTAACTTTTTCGAGTTGGCTCTAGTTTTCGAGATATAATTTTTTTTAATATAATATAACTCCAAAACAGCTGATTATATTAAAATAATAAGAAAAACCAAAATTCGAAAACAGTTTTGTCTTTAAGTCGTCCTCACAACTTTTCTTAATTCGTTTAGTCGTTTTAGAGATATTATAGAATTTACACCGAAAAAATGTTTCCTTCAAAATTTAAGTTTTATTAATTCCGAGGGTCAACAAAATTTTGCGGCACGAGATTTGTTAAACATATCCAGATGATTTTACTCTGCTAAATCAGAAAGTGATATTAATTTTTCCGAGTTGGCTCTAGTTTTCGAGATATAATTTTTTTTCCGAAAAACCTGTTCTTTTGCAAATAATTTTAATATAACTCCAAAACGGCTAATTATATTGAGCTAATAAGAAAAACCAAAATTCGAAAACAGTTTTATCTTTAAGTCGTCCTCACAATTTTTCTCCATCCGCTTAGTCGTTTTGGAGATATTATAGAATTTAGACCGAAAAAAATGTTTCTTACAAAATTTAGGTTTTATTAACTACACAGGTCAACAAAATTTTGGGACACGAGATTTTTTAAACATATCCAAATGATTTTACTCTGATAAGTCAGAAAGTGATATTAGTTTTTCCCAGTTGGCTCTAGTTTTCGAGTTATAATTTTTTTCCCTAAAAACCTGTTTTTTTTCAAATAATGTAAATATAACTCCAAAACGGCTGGTTATATTGTGCTAATGAGAAAAACCAAAATTCGAAAACAGTTTTATCTTTAAGTCGTCCTCACAATTTTTCTCCATCCGCTTAGTCGTTTTGGAGATATTATAGAATTTACACCGAAAAAATTTGTTTTTACAAAATTTAAGTTTTATTAACTCCGAGGGTCAACAAAATTTTGCGGCACGAGATTTGTTAAACAAATCCAAATGATTTTACTCTGATAAGTCAGAAAGTGATATTAGTTTTTCCTAGTTGGCTCTAGTTTTCGAGATATAATTTTTTCCGAAAAAACTGTTTTTTTGCGAATAATTTTAATATGACTCCAAAACGGCTGATTATATTAAAATAATAAGAAAAACCAAAATTCGAAAACAATTTTCTCTTTAAGTCGTCCTCACAATTTTTCTCTATCCGCTTAGTCGTTTTGGAGATATTATAGAATTTACACCGAAAAAAATGTTTCTTACAAAATTTAAGTTTTATTAACTCCGAGGGTCAACAAAATTTTGCGGCACAAGATTTGTTAAACAAATCCAGATGATTTTACTCTGATAATTCAGAAAGTGATATTAATTTTTCCGAGTTGGCTCTAGTTTTCGAGATATAATTTTTTTTCCGAAAAACCTGTTTTTTGCAAATAATTTTAATATAACTCCAAAACGGCTGATTATATAAAAATAATAAAAAAACCGAAACTTGAAAACAGTTTTATCTTTAAGTCGTCCTCACATTTTTTCTTTATACGCTTAGTCGTTTTAGAGATATTATAGAATTTACACCGAAAAAATGTTTCTGTCAAAATTTAAGTTTTATTAACTCCATGGGTCAATAAAATTGTGCGGCATGGGATTTGTTGGTCAAATCTAAGTGATTTTGGTCTGCTTAATCAGAAAGTGCTATAAGTTTTTCCCAGTTGACTCTAGTTTTCGAGAAATAATTTTTTTCCGAAAAACCTTTTTTTTTGAAAATAATGTTAATATAACTCCAAAACGGCTGGCTATATTGAGCTAATAAGAAAAACCAAAATTCGAAAACAGTTTTATCTTTTAGTCTGTCTCACATTTTTTCTTTATCCGCTCAGTCGTTTTAGAGATATTATAGAATTTGCACCGAAAATTAAAACCAATATCAAACAAACGAAGTGCAAATTCCGTTTCAGATCCCTCAAAACCGTGTATACTTGTGCTAGTCCACATTTGATTTCAGTGATTTAGGGTATTATGTAGTCGGATTTGTTTGACTACAGCACTTTCCTTTTTGTATATTTTGAAATTAAGTGCTTTTGTTAAAATTCTTTATATAATATTTAATTCTGAATATATACCTACGCATGTTGGCGACGAGGGGCGTAGATTTTAGCTTTGTCCAAAAGTTAAATTTTTCTGAACAAAAGTTTTCAAATGTACAAAATAGCAATTAACAAATATTAACAAAATTTCGAATTAAATTTTAATAAACATTTGATAATTTACACTAGACTTCATACACGAGTTCACACATACTTGCGATATAATTGTAAAACTCAAACAATCAATGGAATGCTCCAGTGATGAATCAATTTGGTTAATGACCCTAGTTCTAACACTTATCTAAGCTTTTTTAAATTTTCTATAGAAAATTTTTTAAATCAAAAAATCTTCTATAGGAAATTTTTTAAATCGAAAAATTTTCTATAGAAAATTTTTTTTAACGAAAAATTTTCTATAGAAAATTTTTTTTTTAACGAAAATTTTCTATATAAAATTTTTCGTTAAAAAAAATTTTTTAGCGAAAAATTTTCTATAGAAAAATTTTTTTAACGAAAAATTTTCTATAGAAAAAATTTTTTAACGAAAAATTTTCTATAGAAAAATTTTTTTAACGAAAAATTTTCTATAGAAAAATTTTTTTAACGAAAAATTTTCTATAGAAAAATTTTTTTAACGAAAAATTTTCTATAGAAAAATTTTTTTAACGAAAAATTTTCTATAGAAAAATTTTTTTAACGAAAAATTTTCTATAGAAAAATTTTTTTAACGAAAAAGTTTTTATAGAAAATCTTTTTTTTAAAGAAAAATTTTCCATAGAAAATTTTTAGAAAAATTTTTCTATAGAAAATTTTTCGATATAAAAATTTTTCTATAGAAAATTTTTCGATATAAAAATTTTTCTATAGAAAATTTTTCGATATAAAAATTTTTCTATAGAAACATTTTCAATATAAGAATTTTTCTATAGAAAATTGTTAGATATAAAAATTTTTCTATAGAAAAATCTTCGATATAAAATTTTTTTTAGAAAATTTTTTGATAAAAAAAATTTTTAGTAAAAAAAATTTTTCTATAGAAAATTTTTTGTAAAAAAAATTTTTCTATAGAAAATTTTTCGTTAAAAAAATTTTTGTATAGAAAATTTTTCGTTAAAAAAAAATTTTCTATAGAAAATTTTTCGTTAAAAAAAAATTTTCTCTAGAAAATTTTTCGCTAAAAAATTTTCTATAGAAAATTTTTCGTTAAAAAAAAATTTTCTATAGAAAATTTTTCAAAAAGAAGTGTATTTGCATTTGATCCCAAACCTGTTACATTTATTTATTAATGTAACAGATCAATTTATTGATAAAAAGCCAAAAAATGTTTGCGGAGAAACCAAATTCCTCGACGCGTTTCGATGGTTGGTTTTTCGTTAAAAAAAATTTTCTATAGAAAATTTTTCGTTAAAAAAAATTTTCTATAGAAAATTTTTCGTTAAAGAAAATTTTCTATAGAAAATTTTTCGTTAAAAAAAATTTTCTATAGAAAATTTTTCGTTAAAAAAAATTTTGTATAGAAAATTTTTCGTTAAAAAAAATTTTGTATAGAAAATTTTTCGTTAAAAAAAATTTTCTATAGAAAATTTTTCGTTAAAAAAAATTTTCTATAGAAAATTTTTCGTTAAAAAAAATTTTCTATAGAAAATTTTTCGTTAAAAAAAATTTTCTATAGAAAATTTTTCGTTAAAAAAAATTTTCTATAGAAAATTTTTCGTTAAAAAAAATTTCTATAGAAAATTTTTCGTTAAAAAAATTTTTCCCTAGAAATTTTTCGTTAAAAAAATTTTTCTATAGAAAATTTTTCGTTAAAGAAAATTTTCTATAGAAAATTTTTCGTTAAAAAAAATTTTCTATAGAAAATTTTTCGTTAAAAAAATTTCTATAGAAAATTTTTCGTTAAGAAAATTTTTCTATAGAAAATTTTTCGTTAAGAAAATTTTTCTATAGAAAATTTTTCGTTAAAAAAATTTTTCTATAGAAAATTTTTCTATAGAAAATTTTTCGTTAAGAAAATTTTTCTATAGAAAATTTTTTCTATAGAAAATTTTTTCATTAAGAAAATTTTTCGTTAAAAAAATTTTTCTATAGAAAATTTTTCGTTAAAAAAATGTTTCTATAGAAAATTTTTCGTTAAAAAAATTTTTCTATAGAAAATTTTTCGTTAAAAAAATTTTTCTATAGAAAATTTTTGGTTAAAAAAATTTTTCTATAGAAAATTTTTCGTTAAGAAATTTTTTCTATAGAAAATTTTTCGTTAAGAAAATTTTTCTATACAAAATTTTTCGTTAAGAAAAGTTTTCTATACAAAATTTTTCGTTAAGAAAAGTTTTCTATACAAAATTTTTCGTTAAGAAAAGTTTTCTATACAAAATTTTTCGTTAAGAAAAGTTTTCTATAGAAAATTTTTCGTTAAGAAAATTTTTCTATACAAAATTTTTCGTTAAGAAAATTTGTATATAGAAAAATTTATAATCTTAAAAAATCTAAATTGCACTGTATTTAAACTTCTAAGGCTGTAGGGCCTGTTATAAAATGACTTGGGTACTTTAATATCGTTAATGTCAATGGAAGTTAATGTATTTGATAGAATTTGCTTAGAATCAAATTTCTAAGTCATATTCAAAGACTTTCTTACTAACATTTTTAATGAATTTGTAATATTTTATATTTTTCCTGTGAAAACCTGTATATTAAAGATAAAAATCAACCATTATTTACCCTAACTTCGACTATAATCAAAACAAAAAGAAATTTCTATAAAAATTCTAATACCACTCAACATTAAAAGTAGAGTGTTTTTAATATTTAACCATTTCATTTTCCATTTTCTTTTCATTTTCCCTTTGCCTTCGTACACACTTTTCATATCCTGTTGAAAGCCTTTGAATTACAAGATAATAATTTTGTTGTCGCTCTCTTGAATTACATACAAACGTTACAGATTTTCATCATTAGTTTCTCTATTGTATAATTTTTTGACTCTCATACTCTCTTTAATTGTTTAATACTCTCCCTCTCTCACACTCTCACTCGTTTGTGCTCATTATTCCATGAAGGTATTGTTTATTTACATAATATTCCATGGAACACGTTTAACATCTACCCCCAAAAAATCTTTCATTTGGGCCGTTTTGAAAAAGTTCATAGAACAAGTTGTAAAAAAAAAATTGTATAGTACTCGTACAACAACATTAACAATAACAACAACAAGAAAATATTGACGTTACAAAAAAAAAAGTATAGAATACCGGCCGGCGCCATTTATGTTTAAACAATGTTGCCGTTTGAAATAAAGTATAACCGAATATAGAAGGAAGTTGACTACACTAAGAAAAATTAAAGGGGCAATTTTATATTCGTCTTTTATAAGGAGAATACTTTATTGGAAAAACGATAGTAAAAAGTTGAAAGCTGGTGAATTTGAGACACCCTAATTCATAAACGTAGAATAAAATTATCAAAGGTTTAGTGAAAAATTTTTGAATTATATTATATTTATTGTTATTGCACTTCTTGTCTATTTTTATACCCACCATCAAAAAGAATGCGGGTTATATTGAGATTGTCATTCTGTTTGTAATTTTCAAAATTGAAGTATATTCTGAATCCTTATGAAATTCTAAGACGATTGAGCTATGCCGACTGTCTGTCTGTTGCGTCGGCACGATAAAACCTTAAAAAAAAATTTTTCTAGAGAAAATATTTCGTTAAAAAAATTTTTCTATAGAAAATTTTTCGTTAAAAAAATTTTTCTATAGAAAATTTTTCGTTAAAAATTTTTCTATAGAAAATTTTTCGTTAAAAAAATTTTTCTATAGAAAATTTTTCGTTAAGAAAATTTTTCTATAGAAAATTTTTCGTTAAGAAAATTTTTCTATAGAAAATTTTTCGTTAAGAAAATTTTTCTATAAAAAATTTTTCGTTAAAAAATTTTTCCTATAGAAAATTTTTCGTTCAAAAATTTTTTCTATAGAAAATTTTTCGTTAAAAAATTTTTCCAATAGAAAAGTTTTAGTTTAAAAATTTTTTCTATAGAAAATTTTTCGTAAAAAAAATTTTTCTATACAAAATTTTTCGTTAAAAAAATTTTTCGTTAAAAAAAATTTTCGTTAAAAAAATTTTTCTATAGAAAAGTTTTCATTAAAAAATTTTTCTGTAGAAAATTTTTCGTTAAAAAAAATTTTCTATAGAAAATTTTTCGTTAAAAAAATTTTTCTATAGAAAATTTTTCGTTAAAAAAATTTGTCTATAGAAAATTTTTCGTTAAAAAAATTTTTCTATAGAAAATTTTTTGTTAAAAAAATTTTTCTATAGAAAATTTTTCGTTAAAAAAATTTTTCCCTAGAAATTTTTCGTTAGAAAAATTTTTCTATAGAAAATTTTTCGTTAGAAAAATTTTTCATAGAAAATTTTTCGTTAAAAAAATTTTCTATAGAAAATTTTTCGTTAAAAAATTTTTCTATAGAAAATTTTTCGTTAAAAAATTTTTCTATAAAAAATTTTTCGTTAAAAAAATTTTTTTATAGAAAATTTTTCTATAGGAAATTTTTCGTTAAAAAAATTTTTGGTTATGGTAGGAGTACCGAGCCGGAGCGAGACAACTTAGTTTTTGTCCAAAGAAAAACGAAAATACTGAATTTTGTAGAGCTTTTTGATTTCCTGATATCTCCTAAACTATATACGATATTAAGTTATTTTATGTTGCAGACTAAAGCTAAGGTTCTGTATCTTAATTAAATCGACATCAAGATTAAAGTTGTAAAACTATATTCAATGCATCGATATCGAGTGTGGCGTTTTGACTCCTGCTTTCATAAAATTTTTCTCCCGGTGCAAAAATTTTCTATAGAAAATTTTTCGTTAAAAAAATTTTTCTATAGAAAATTTTTCGTTAAAAAAATTTTTCTATAGAAAATTTTTCGTTAAAAAAATTTGTCTATAGAAAATTTTTCGTTAAAAAAATTTTTCTATAGAAAATTTTTTGTTAAAAAAATTTTTCTATAGAAAATTTTTCGTTAAAAAAATTTTTCCCTAGAAATTTTTCGTTAGAAAAATTTTTCTATAGAAAATTTTCCGTTAAAAAATTTTTTTTATAAAAATTTTTTCGTTAAAAAAATTTTTCTATAGAAAATTTTTCGTTAAAAAAATTTTTCTATAGAAAATTTTTCGTTAAAAAAATTTTTCTATAGAAAATTTTTCGTAAAAAAAATTTTCTATAGAAAATTTTTCGTTAAAAAATTTTTCTATAGAAAATTTTTCGTTAAAAAATTTTTCTATAGAAAATTTTTCGTTAAAAAAATTTTTTTATAGAAAATTTTTCTATAGGAAATTTTTCGTTAAAAAATTTTTTCTATAGAAAATTTTTCGTTAAAAAAATTTTTCTATAGAAAATTTTTCGTTAAAAACATTTTTCTATAGAAAATTTTTGGTTAAAAAAATTTTCTATAGAAAATTTTTTATTAAAAAAATTTTTCGATAGAAAATTTTCCGTTAAAAAATTTTTCAATAGGCACATTTTTTTAACAAAAAATTGTCTATAGAAAATTTTTCGTTAAAAATTTTTTCTATTCTTTCACGTGGTTATGGTAGGAGTACCGAGCCGGAGCGAGACAACTTAGTTTTTGTCCAAAGAAAAACGAAAACACTGAATTTTGTAGAGCTTTTTGATTTCCTGATATCTCCTAAACTATATACGATATTAAGTTATTTTATGTTGCAGACTAAAGCTAAGGTTCTGTATCTTAATTAAATCGACATCAAGATTAAAGTTGTAAAACTATATTCAATGCATCAATATCGAGTGTGGCGTTTTGACTCCTGCTTTCATAAAATTTTTCTCCCGGTGCATCTTAATGCCTAGTCCTCTTTCGAACTTAAGTACAAAAACATTTCCTTTATTGTTGATTGTATAAAGATAGATACTTTTCGTATCTTTCCTTTTGGAAATTACATTTTCACGTAGCGCTGAACACATTAAAATAAAAATCAATAAAACTTGGCAGCAAATTAAAGTTGGCTTAGTCAAAAGACATTGTCCTTGTTAAAGGATTTCTTTTTTTTTTTTGATATTGATGTTTCATTGACAAAAATTGAATGTCAATGGACTTTTGTGTAAATGTCAAAGTCGATTTATGTTCTTTAGATTCATTTCTTGAAATCTTCTAGTAATGGGGATAATTAATGAAGACTTCCCTTTTAATGTGAATTTTTATATAAAATAATTGACTCTAGTTCCATTTTGAACTCTTATTATTTTCAAAAGAAACCCATTGAGACAGCTCTGTATGTCTTTCAATGGAACTCCTAGAAGAAGCAAAATCTAGGGCCATTCATTATCGATCAAAAACTCAAACTTTTAAGCAAATATTTTGTAACATACTTTAGGGATTTTCAAAATAATTTATTTTGCAAAAAATTTAATAAAGTTTGATATCTTAATAAATCCATTTGTTTGTCAAAACATTTAGTTTAAATGAAATTCTTTTACTATCAGGGGACTGTTACAATGTCATAGTCATAGTCTAGTCATAGTTTAGTCATAGTCTAGTCATAGTCTAGTCATAGTCTAGTCATAGTCTAGTCATAGTCTAGTCATAGTCTAGTCATAGTCTAGTCATAGTCTAGTCATAGTCTAGTCATAGTCTAGTCATAGTCTAGTCATAGTCTAGTCATAGTCTAGTCATAGTCTAGTCATAGTCTAGTCATAGTCTAGTCATAGTCTAGTCATAGTCTAGTCATAGTCTAGTCATAGTCTAGTCATAGTCTAGTCATAGTCTAGTCATAGTCTAGTCATAGTCTAGTCATAGTCTAGTCATAGTCTAGTCATAGTCTAGTCATAGTCTAGTCATAGTCTAGTCATAGTCTAGTCATAGTCTAGTCATAGTCTAGTCATAGTCTAGTCATAGTCTAGTCATAGTCTAGTCATAGTCTAGTCATAGTCTAGTCATAGTCTAGTCATAGTCTAGTCATAGTCTAGTCATAGTCTAGTCATAGTCTAGTCATAGTCTAGTCATAGTCTAGTCATAGTCTAGTCATAGTCTAGTCATAGTCTAGTCATAGTCTAGTCATAGTCTAGTCATAGTCTAGTCATAGTCTAGTCATAGTCTAGTCATAGTCTAGTCATAGTCTAGTCATAGTCTAGTCATAGTCTAGTCATAGTCTAGTCATAGTCTAGTCATAGTCTAGTCATAGTCTAGTCATAGTCTAGTCATAGTCTAGTCATAGTCTAGTCATAGTCTAGTCATAGTCTAGTCATAGTCTAGTCATAGTCTAGTCATAGTCTAGTCATAGTCTAGTCATAGTCTAGTCATAGTCTAGTCATAGTCTAGTCATAGTCTAGTCATAGTCTAGTCATAGTCTAGTCATAGTCTAGTCATAGTCTAGTCATAGTCTAGTCATAGTCTAGTCATAGTCTAGTCATAGTCTAGTCATAGTCTAGTCATAGTCTAGTCATAGTCTAGTCATAGTCTAGTCATAGTCTAGTCATAGTCTAGTCATAGTCTAGTCATAGTCTAGTCATAGTCTAGTCATAGTCTAGTCATAGTCTAGTCATAGTCTAGTCATAGTCTAGTCATAGTCTAGTCATAGTCTAGTCATAGTCTAGTCATAGTCTAGTCATAGTCTAGTCATAGTCTAGTCATAGTCTAGTCATAGTCTAGTCATAGTCTAGTCATAGTCTAGTCATAGTCTAGTCATAGTCTAGTCATAGTCTAGTCATAGTCTAGTCATAGTCTAGTCATAGTCTAGTCATAGTCTAGTCATAGTCTAGTCATAGTCTAGTCATAGTCTAGTCATAGTCTAGTCATAGTCTAGTCATAGTCTAGTCATAGTCTAGTCATAGTCTAGTCATAGTCTAGTCATAGTCTAGTCATAGTCTAGTCATAGTCTAGTCATAGTCTAGTCATAGTCTAGTCATAGTCTAGTCATAGTCTAGTCATAGTCTAGTCATAGTCTAGTCATAGTCTAGTCATAGTCTAGTCATAGTCTAGTCATAGTCTAGTCATAGTCTAGTCATAGTCTAGTCATAGTCTAGTCATAGTCTAGTCATAGTCTAGTCATAGTCTAGTCATAGTCTAGTCATAGTCTAGTCATAGTCTAGTCATAGTCTAGTCATAGTCTAGTCATAGTCTAGTCATAGTCTAGTCATAGTCTAGTCATAGTCTAGTCATAGTCTAGTCATAGTCTAGTCATAGTCTAGTCATAGTCTAGTCATAGTCTAGTCATAGTCTAGTCATAGTCTAGTCATAGTCTAGTCATAGTCTAGTCATAGTCTAGTCATAGTCTAGTCATAGTCTAGTCATAGTCTAGTCATAGTCTAGTCATAGTCTAGTCATAGTCTAGTCATAGTCTAGTCATAGTCTAGTCATAGTCTAGTCATAGTCTAGTCATAGTCTAGTCATAGTCTAGTCATAGTCTAGTCATAGTCTAGTCATAGTCTAGTCATAGTCTAGTCATAGTCTAGTCATAGTCTAGTCATAGTCTAGTCATAGTCTAGTCATAGTCTAGTCATAGTCTAGTCATAGTCTAGTCATAGTCTAGTCATAGTCTAGTCATAGTCTAGTCATAGTCTAGTCATAGTCTAGTCATAGTCTAGTCATAGTCTAGTCATAGTCTAGTCATAGTCTAGTCATAGTCTAGTCATAGTCTAGTCATAGTCTAGTCATAGTCTAGTCATAGTCTAGTCATAGTCTAGTCATAGTCTAGTCATAGTCTAGTCATAGTCTAGTCATAGTCTAGTCATAGTCTAGTCATAGTCTAGTCATAGTCTAGTCATAGTCTAGTCATAGTCTAGTCATAGTCTAGTCATAGTCTAGTCATAGTCTAGTCATAGTCTAGTCATAGTCTAGTCATAGTCTAGTCATAGTCTAGTCATAGTCTAGTCATAGTCTAGTCATAGTCTAGTCATAGTCTAGTCATAGTCTAGTCATAGTCTAGTCATAGTCTAGTCATAGTCTAGTCATAGTCTAGTCATAGTCTAGTCATAGTCTAGTCATAGTCTAGTCATAGTCTAGTCATAGTCTAGTCATAGTCTAGTCATAGTCTAGTCATAGTCTAGTCATAGTCTAGTCATAGTCTAGTCATAGTCTAGTCATAGTCTAGTCATAGTCTAGTCATAGTCTAGTCATAGTCTAGTCATAGTCTAGTCATAGTCTAGTCATAGTCTAGTCATAGTCTAGTCATAGTCTAGTCATAGTCTAGTCATAGTCTAGTCATAGTCTAGTCATAGTCTAGTCATAGTCTAGTCATAGTCTAGTCATAGTCTAGTCATAGTCTAGTCATAGTCTAGTCATAGTCTAGTCATAGTCTAGTCATAGTCTAGTCATAGTCTAGTCATAGTCTAGTCATAGTCTAGTCATAGTCTAGTCATAGTCTAGTCATAGTCTAGTCATAGTCTAGTCATAGTCTAGTCATAGTCTAGTCATAGTCTAGTCATAGTCTAGCCATAGTCATAGTCCATTCATTTTAACTTCTCTTGTTTAAATCATCAAACAATTCGTAAGCTCTTATGGAAATATTTGAATGAACTAAATGAGAATTGTATATCATTTTTCGGATATATACTAATTTCACATTTAAATTTTGTTTGACAGTTCTTTAATATTGACGAAATGTTAAGAGATAATAAATGTCATATATATTTTATAGATTATCCTAAGGGTATGCTAAACAAATGTTCGATTGATATCGAATGCATATGGCTCCTAGAACGTGGACTTATCCAACCCAGTTTTTTTATTTAAATTAAAAATTTGATTAATTATTGTGTCGATTTTAAAGAGTTTATTTTTATTAATTATAATTTTTACAATCTAATATTCGCCTTTTCCGTTTCCTTTTGTAATTTGAATTGTATCAAAATTGCTACATAGGTAGAAATGGATAAAATCATCTGGAATCAAAACAGAAATTAATTAATTATATTTTTCAATATTTTCGAATCTTTCTTATCTAATTACCAAACCAAAATATTTCAAATTAATATTAAAAAATCCCGAACATGTAAATAACATCTCCTGATGCATCAACTGCAAAGAATATTCCCGTACTCTTAAATTTAGGGATATATCGTCGAAGGTTTTAATATTATGTAAAATCGACCCGAATTGGTTGTACTGAAAATATAAAAAATAGGTTTTAGTGAGTCTTAACATAAACAGGGGCCAAATCGAAGCATTCGATATCGATCGAAATGTAAGATATTTCAGAAACATTTGTATAGCATACTTTTAGGATGATCTAAATAATACAAAACTTATATTTTTTAACATCAGTAGAAGAAAAGTTAGCCTTTTAGAGCTACCTTAAGTAGCATCATATCTGTAGCATAGTGGGTCCTACAGTGGAGTAGTAGTTGCCCATCTTGGTTATGTAAAACCTTTAAGTGCGCATAACTTTCGCTGATTTTGTCCGATCCATTCATGTCATTTTCGAAAACTTCTTAGAAAATTTATAAAAAAAAAATTAGTACGATCCAAAAGGTTTTTACATTTTCGAAAACTTCTTAGAATAATTAAGAAAAACCATGCTTACAGCACTACATTATCTCTTATAGTTTAAGAGATATTTGACTACAAATATTTTTTTGCATTTTTTGGCATGACTTATGATCTTTTATGGCCTATAAATAATTTGTGGTAAGACGGAAAATTTTTTGAAAAACACTGTGAAATTCCTGATAAATTTCTAAATGAATTAGAAGAAAAAATTTAAATTATTTGAAGTTTATAACACAGAAAAATTCTTCAAAGTTTGTGTACCCAAAAAAAGTTTGAAGAACATGAAACTTTATTTTTTCTATATTTTTGAAAATTTTTTTTCAAAAGACTAACTTTTTTTACATTTTCTTAAAGATAAGGCTTCAGGGATGCGAGTAAATTATATTTTGAATAATTTTGGACATGTACCCTACAAACAGCGGTGGTCGAAAATCAGATATTTTTGGACAAAACTAAAGATTTAAGTGTCTTTAAAAAAATTTGATTATGGATTTCAAAACTTTTTTAATGAATTTATAGTCTAATGTTGGTAATTTCTGTGCAGAAAACTGATAGAGCCCGGCCATATATAGGGTTACACAGGTCGTTTTTGTAAAAAAAAACTAAAATTTTCAAAATGCGCACTTTTCTGTATTTAAAAATATTAAGTAAAATTTCAGAACTCTTTCTAAAATTTATATTTCTGAATTTTTAATACATTGGGGGATATTGTATCCAAATATGGTCCTAATACCTTGTTTAGTTTTAGAGATTTTTGCAAAAAATTACAAAGTCATATTCAAAAATTATAAAAATTTATTGTTGTTGCATTTTTTGACAAAAATCTTAAACCACTTTCGTAATTGTGAAAAATTCGTAAGCTCATTTAAAAGAATATAAAATTCACTTTCTATTGGTGTATAACATGTCTACCTTGGCTTAGTTTTAGAGATTTTTGCAAAAAATTAGAAAGTCATATTCAAAAATTATAAAAATTTATTGTTGTTGCACTTTTTTCACAAAAGTCTTAAACCAATTTCGTAATTGTCAAAAAATTTTAATCACTCTTAAAAGTATATAAAATTCCCTTTCTATTGATATATAACATATCTACCTTATCTTACCTTAAGATATTTTTGCGAAAAAATTACAACGTAATGTTAAAAAGTTACATAAATTTATTGCAAAAAGTGTCCATTTCTGTATTCAAAAATGTTCAGTATTTATATTTCTGAATTTCAAAGATATTAGTCTATACTGTGTCCAAAAATAGTCATAATACCTTGTTTAGTTTTCGAGATTTTTGCAAATAATTACAAGGTGATATTTAAAAATAATAAAAATTTTTGGTTGTTTCAGTTTTTTGAAAAAAGTCTTAAAACAATTTTGTAATTGTGAAAAATTTTTAACCTCACTTGAAAGTATATAAAATTGCCTTTCCATTGATGTACAAAATGTCTACCTTATCTTGGTTTTAGAGATTTTTGCGAACAAATTACAACGTAATATTAAAAAATTATATAAATTTATTGCAAAACTTGTACTTTTCTGTATTGAAAAATTTTCATTAAAATTTAAGAACTCGTTCTGAAATTAATATTTCTGAATTTCTAAGACATTGGTCTATACTGTGTCCAAAAATGGTCATGATACCTTGTTTAGTTTTAGAGATTATTGCAAAAAATTACAAAGTGATATTTAAAAATTTTAAAAGTTATATTTGTTGCACTTTTTTGACAAAAGTCTTAAATCAATTTCGTAATTGTGAAAAATTTTTAACTTTACTTAAAAGTATATAAAATTGCCTTTTCATTGATGTATAAAATGTCTACCTTATCTTAGTTTTAGAGATTTTTGCAAAAAATTAGAAAGTCATATTCTAAAATTAAAAAAATTTATTGTTGTTGCACTTTTTTCACAAAAGTCTTAAACCAATTTCGTAATTGTGAGATTTTTTTTAACTCCTTTTAAGAGTATATAAAATTTCCTTTCCATTGATGTATAACAAGTCTACATTATCTTAGTTTTAGAGATTTTTGCAAACAAATTATAACGTAATGTTAAAAAATTACATAAATTTATGGTGTACTTTTCTTTATTTAAAAATGTTAATTATAATTTCGGAACCCGTTCTGAAATTTATATTTCTGAATTTCTAAGATATTAATCTAAGCTGTGTCCAAAAATAGTCATAATACCTTGTTTAGTTTTAGAGATTTTTGCAAAATGATATTCAAAAATTATAAAAATTTATTATTTTTGCATTTTTGTTTGACAAAAGTCTTAAAGCAATGATTTACCTGAATGATTCCAATATACCTAGAAATGGCGGCCTAAGAAGTATTTTATGGGACTGTTATAGTAGGATACCTGAGATAATTACAGAAATTGAGATAAATTGGAAAAGGTAAAAGAAATGCCGGCCTAAGGGGTACTTTATGGAACTGTTACAGTGGGCTATCTGAGAAAGTTAAACTTACCTTGTCAATACACGATTGTGTAAACCAGCAGGGAAGTAACATCATCAGGAAAGTTAGCATTATATAGTATAAACGATCTGAAATTAAAATAAAATGAAGAAAATATTTATTTTGATCCGTAACTCAGGAATACCTTATCTCACTGTTAATAGCTTTTCATGATCTCAATACTTACACATACCACAATCTATATCATTATTCAAAAAGTCAAAAGAACGCACATAGGACCAATTTATCGTATGCGTTATGGCAATACCATTATAGAGATATAACACCAACATCGGTATGGCATAGTATTCCTCAACGTTTGTTACTAAAAACCAGATACGATTCATTAGAATTTGATTAGCCATTAGTTTGCCTTGAAAAAATGAATGCATATAAAGATTTTCGCGCCCCTTGGCAATCTCCCACTTTAGGGATCTTAAAGAGCTCTGTAATGAACCAAGAAATTCATCAATTATCTTTACTATAAGGCAATATTCCACGGCCTTCAGTTGTAAGGCCATTGTACAAAATAGGGTTAGAACTTTATCGCGTAAAGACATAATATTGGCCACCAAATGATAGTTGATATAGCAGAGAGCAAGGCAACAGGCCAAAGAAATTACACCAAAAAGTAAAAGCATGTGGCGAGAAAAATTTTGACGTTTAAGCTGATACATGCCAGAGACATCAACGTCCTGAAACCATTCGTACTCACGAAAATATAACAAAAGATCCTCTTCCATTTGAGCTATTCTTGTGAGTATCCTGAGATAATATTTCATCTTAAAGATGGCTACCATTTGTGAGATAATTTGCACCATAGCCACCGTAATATTAACGCTGTTACTTAGGACACTGGTTATGCTATCCAGATCATTGCTATATACCACAAAATCTACTACCACATTATTGACATATACCACCCAAATAACGGTCAGCATCAAAATAATGGTGTATATATCATATAAGAATCGTATAAATTTTATAAGTTTCGGTTTCGTTTCTTTACGACGGCTACAACTTAATATGGGCGGAAAATTTATACCCATTATGGTAAAAAGCCACTGAAATATAAAAGTGGCTTTGAGTAATTTCGATTTTTCTATAATATTTCTTTCAAAGTTGTTGTCCATTTTAAAAATTTCCTAATACTAAAGTCAAGTTGTGAAAATGATGACATAATTTCTTTATTTTACTATCGAAGATAAAATTTAAGTTTAACAAATTTAATTAATGTCTATAATTTTTCTTGAGATATAAAACTAAAAGAAATATTTTGAAATAATCTTTGCCAGTGTTACCAGGGTTCCCTTAATATTTCAAGTCATATTTTCAAAGAAAAATTCAAAAAATGGTCTAGTTTTTCCAAAAGCTTTAGTAAATTACAAGTGCTGGACTCTAGGTTGGATTTTTTGAGTTACGTGAATAGTGCCAATATGCCACCATGTATAAATGATGGCCTAAGGGGTACTTTATGGAACTTTTGTAGTGGGATATCACAGATAATTATCGAATTTGAGAAAAAGTGAAAATAGCAAAACTCTATGGACCTCTAAAATGAAATTTTTGAGGAAATTCTGAAGAAGATTTCTTGGGATACGTAAATACTTCCCTTATACCACTATATAGAAATGGTAGCTTAAGGGGTACTTTATGGAACTGTTAAAGTAGGATATCTGGGATAATTACCAAATTTTAGAAAAAGTGGAAAAAGTAAAACTTTAGAAAATTTAAATTTGATTTTTTTTAAGGAAATTCTGGAGAGGATTTCTTGAGTTACGAAAATGGTTTCAATATACCACCATAAAGAAATGGTAGCCTAAGGGGTACTTTATGGAACTGTAGTAATGGGATATCTCAGATAATTATCGAATTTGAGAAAAAGTGGAAGAAGTAAAACTCTATATACATATAAAATAAAATTTTTTGAGGAAATTCTGTAAAGGATTTCTTCAGTTACATAAATGGTTTCATTATACTACTATATAGAAATGGTAGCCTAAGGGGTACTTTATGGAACTGTTATAGTGAGATATCTTATTTCATTACCAAATTTGAGAAAATGCGGAAAAAGTAAAACTTTAGAAAATTTAAATTTAATTTTTTTTTAAGAAATTATGGAGTAGATTCCTTCAGTTACGTTAATGGTTTCAATATACCACCATAAAGAAATGGTAGCCTAAGGGGTACTTTATGGAACCGTTATAGTGGCATAATTGAGATAATTACCGAATTTGAGAAAAGTAGAAAAAGTAAAACCCTATATACATAAAAAATAATTTTTTTTTAAGAAATTCTGTAGAGGATTTCTTGAGTTATATGAATGGTTCCAATATACCACTATATAGAAGTGGTAGCCTAGGGGGTACTTTATGGAACTGTTATAGTTTGATATCTGAGATGATTACCGAATTCAAGAAAAAGTGGAAAGAGTAAAACTCTACATACATATAAAATGATTTTTTTAAAGAAATTCTAGAGTAGATTTCTTCAGTTACGTTAATGGTTCTAATATAATACTATATAGAAGTGGTAGCCTAAGGGGTACTTTATGGAACCGTTATAGTGGCATAATTGAGATAATTACCGATTTTGAGAAAAAGTAGAAAAAGTAAAACCCTATATACATAAAAAATAATTTTTTTTTAGGAAATTCTGTAGAGGATTTCTTGAGTTACGTGAATTGTTCCAATATACCACTTTATAGAAATGGTAGCCTATGGGGTACTTTATGGAACTGTTATAGTAGGATATCTTAGATAATTACTGAATTCAAGAAAAAGTGGAAAAAGTAAAACTCTACATACATATAAAATGATTTTTTTAAAGAAATTCTAGAGTAGATATCTTCAGTTACGTTAATGGTTCCAATATAATACTATATAGAAATGGTGGCCTAAGGGGTACTTTATGGAACCGTTATAGTGGCATATCTGATATAATTACCGAATTTGAGAAAAAGTCGAAAAAACAAAACTCTATAGACATATAAAATGAAATTTTTGAGAATATTCTAAAAAAGATTTCTTGGGTTACGTAAATACTTCCATTATACCACAATATAGAAATGGTAGCTTAAGGGGTACTTTATGGAACTGGTATAGTAGGATATCTGGGGTAATTACCAAATTTAAGAAAAAGCGGAAAAAGTAAAACTTTAGAAAATTTAAATTTAATTTTTTTTAAAGAAATTATGGAGTAGATTCCTTCAGTTACGTTAATGGTTTCAATATAATACTATATAGAAATGGTAGCCTAAGGGGTACTTTATGGAACTGTTATAATGGGATATCTCAAATAATTACCGAATTTGAGTAAAAGTGGAAAAAGCAAAACTCTAAAGATATATATAAACTTTTTTTTGACGAAATTCTGTAGAGGATTTCTTGAGTTACATAAATGGTTCCAATATAATACTATATAGAAATGGTAGCCTAAGGGGTACTTTATGGAACTGTTATAGTTTTATATCTGAGATGATTATCGAATTTGAGAAAAAGTCGAAAAAACAAAACTCTATAGACATATAAAATGAAATTTTTGAGAATATTCTGAAGAAGATTTCTTGGGTTACGTAAATACTTCCATTATACCACTTTATATAAATGGTAGCGTAAGGGGTACTTTATGAACTTCTATAGTAGGATATCTGAGCTAATTACCAAATTTGAGAAAAAGCGGAAAAAGTAAAACTTTAGAAAATTTAAATTAGATTTTTTTTTAAGGAAATTCTGGAGTGGATTTCTTGAGTAACGTTAATGGTTCCAATATAATACTATATAGAAATGGTAGCCTAAGGGGTACTTTATGGAACCGTTATAGTGGCATAATTGAGATAATTACCGAATTTGAGAAAAGTAGAAAAAGTAAAACCCTATATACATAAAAAATAATTTTTTTTTAGGAAATTCTGTAGAGGATTTCTTGAGTTACATGAATGGTTCCAATATTCCACTATATAGAAATGGTAGCCTAAGTTGTGTTTTGAAAGTGGGCGAAATTGGCTCACTTTTAGTAAGAGCTCCCATATAACTCCCATATATTTGAACATAGCTTTCATATAAAAACCACTCCCGGAAACCACTAAAATGTCACAAAGGCCAGTTAAAAGCTATTAAATTATAAACTATGACAGCTATGGTGACTAAATTTTGAAAAAAATAAGCTTTATATAAATACCAGCCAGTGTATATAGAATTTTGTGAGAATCGGTCAAAAATGACCGAAACACGTAATGACCGAAAAAGCAATAATCCAAAGATCTGGTGAATATGGGTGTGGCAGTAAAGCTCACTCAAGCTGTAAAAGTTTTCGGCGAGTGACCAAACCTGTATGAAGTCTCGCATAATCTACCCGAGTCGTGACATTGAATATGGGAATCATGGCGAACCCTGATATTGATCTTTAAGGTTAAATTCAGAGTTTTTCGGTTGTAAAAAACTATTGAATTCTATCAATTTAACCATTCACTTAACTCACTTGTTGTTATAAGCCGATTTTTATCAACTAAAACCTTTATTGAGTCTTCATCAAGAAATATCAAGAGCCACAACGGCAACACTTTTCCGATAGGTAAGGAATGAAGGTAGATAGGAATGAAGGTTGAGCGACCGCTATGAAAAAATGGTTATTGAGCGGTAGTTTTTGGGGTTTGGCAGCGTCTCCATTATTTGTTTCCGACTTAGTGTAAAAGCGGTATACACTGTTTTTTATGGAGTTTTCAAAACGACCATACGGTAAGTCAATGTATGGAATGCCTAATGTTACGGAGTTTTAATTTTCACTTAAATCTCTTTAGTTTTGCTTCATGTGAAGACAATATGGGTAAAATTTTGAATCCATAAAGCAATTTATTCTTGTCAAATTTAATTACATATTTACACTTTGACACTCAAATTACACAGTTTGAGTTATCACCATTTGTCTTAATTAAAAAAAAAAAAAAACAAGTGTAAGTTTGAAATATGAATTTTGATTATTGAAATGGAATATAAAGTAATAAAACAGAATGACTCCATTGTGTGTTAGTTTTAATAATTATTAGATATGGAAAAAATTTTAGGACATTGTGGGTCATTATTTGTGTTCTTGCGTCATTAAGGAGATATTGTTAGACATACACAGACAAATATTATTTTTTGTCTTAAATTACATCATTGATGATAACCTCATATACATAATTTTAACTTTGCTAGTATCCATTTTCCATTAAAATCATCTAAGATATGCTTTTCTCGTTATAGATTTGAAGAGCAACATTGACTTATATTATTTGTTTTCATACTATGAAATCTTGCTAATAGCAAAGACTTGATAAAATAAAGATTATACACATCCATACATTGATTTGCCGCTTGGTCGTTTTGAAAAGTCCCATAAAAAAAGAGAATATAAAGCTTTTACTCTAATTCGGAAACAACGAAAGGGTATTATAAGTTTGTGCTGATGTATGTAACGCATAGAAATATTTGTCTTAGACCCATCTTTTAGTATACCAATAGACTTAGAATCACTTTCTGAGTCGATTTAGCGATGTCAGTCCGTCTGGACGGCTGGCTGGACCCCCATGTAAACCATGTAATCAAACTACAGGCTGCAATTCTAAAGATAATTTGATAAAAGTTGGTACAGATCCTTTCTTTTTTTTGATAGTGGGAATATTGAAATTCGTCAAAATCGGTCTGTTATTTGTGGTACCTCCCAAAGGTCCCACTTTCCGGAATTGATATTTTGGCCACAAATATCAATATTTTTTCATGAAATCCAAAACAAATACTGCTTATCTAAACCAAAATCGCTGAACCAAATTTCATTGAAATCGGTAAACATTTGACCATAGCTCCCCATACAAACTCTTCTGTCAAAACGCACGAAATAAGACAAAAATCACTAAAACGCTCGTAAATGAATAAGTTAATGAGAATTTAGACTTTATTTTTTGCATAAATAATTTTTGTAAAAACTGTGATTAATTTGCTAAATTTAGAGATAATCGTCCACATTTGACCCTAGCTCTTATACAAGTCCAAATGACGGAATCAGCATAAATATAGCCTTAATATATAAGTTTTGAAAAAATATTTGTTATAATTTAAGATGAATAATGTTAATATTTTTTTGTCTTTCTTTTCAGGTAAATACAATTTTCTGAAATCTGTTTAAATGGATAAGAAAAGTAAATTTTGGAACACAGCAGAAATTTAGATTAAATACTTATTATAAGAAAAACTTTTGATAAGATCCTGTTAATCATTTCGACTAAGTTTAGTTTTTTATTTGATCAAAATCAGAGGACAAATAATCGCATTCGTTAACGTTCGAAATGTAAGATATTTATACAGAGACAGACAGAGACAGACAGAAACAGACAGAGACAGACAGAGACAGAAAGAGACAGACAGAGGCAGACAGAGACAGACAGAGACAGACAGACAGACAGACAGACAG
This sequence comes from Stomorhina lunata, assembly GCA_933228675.1. Lineage (NCBI taxonomy): Eukaryota > Metazoa > Arthropoda > Insecta > Diptera > Rhiniidae > Stomorhina > Stomorhina lunata. Next base: position 12,402,858 of record OW121743.1, read on the forward strand.
AGACAGACAGAGACAGACAGAGGCAGACAGAGACAGACAGAGACAGACAGAGACAGACAGAGACAGACAGAGACAGACAGAGACAGACAGAGACAGACAGAGACAGACAGAAACAGACAGAGACAGACAGAGACAGACAGAGGCAGACAGAGGCAGACAGAGACAGACAGAGACATACAGAGACAGACAGAGACAGACAGAAACAGACAGAGACAGACAGAGACAGACAGAGACAGACAGAGACAGACAGAGGCAGACAGAGACAGACAGAGACATACAGAGACAGACAGAGACAGACAGAAACAGACAGAGACAGACAGAGACAGACAGAGACAGACAGAGACAGACAGAGGCAGACAGAGACAGACAGAGACAGACAGACAGACAGAGACAGACAGAGACAGACAGAGGCAGACAGAGACAGACAGAGACAGACAGAGGCAGACAGAGGCAGACAGAGACAGACAGAGGCAGACAAAGACAGACAGAGACAGACAGAGACAGACAGAGACAGACAGAGACAGACAGAAACAGACAGAGACAGACAGAGACAGACAGAGACAGACAGAGGCAGACAGAGGCAGACAGAGACAGACAGAGACATACAGAGACAGACAGAGACAGACAGAAACAGACAGAGACAGACAGAGACAGACAGAGACAGACAGAGACAGACAGAGGCAGACAGAGACAGACAGAGACAGACAGACAGACAGAGACAGACAGAGACAGACAGAGGCAGACAGAGACAGACAGAGACAGACAGAGGCAGACAGAGGCAGACAGAGACAGACAGAGGCAGACAAAGACAGACAGAGACATACAGAGACAGACAGAGACAGACAGAGACAGACAGAGGCAGACAGAGACAGACAGAGACAGACAGAGACAGACAGAGACAGACAGAGACAGACAGAGACAGACAGAGACAGACAGAGACAGACAGAGACAGACAGAGACAGACAGAGACAGACAGAGACAGACAGAGACAGACAGAGACAGACAGAGACAGACAGAGACAGACAGAGACAGACAGAGACAGACAGAGACAGACAGAGACAGACAGAGACAGACAGAGACAGACAGAGACAGACAGAGGCAGAGAGAGGCAGGCAGAGACAGACAGAGACAAACAGAGACAGACAGAGACAGACAGAGACAGACAGAGGCAGATAGAGACAGACAGAGACAGACAGAGACAGACAGAGACAGACAGAGACAGACAGAGACAGACAGAGACAGACAGAGACAGACAGAGACAGACAGAGACAGACAGAGACAGACAGAGACAGACAGAGACAGACAGAGACAGACAGAGACAGACAGAGACAGACAGAGACAGACAGAGACAGACAGAGACAGACAGAGACAGACAGAGACAGACAGAGACAGACAGAGACAGACAGAGACAGACAGAGACAGACAGAGACAGACAGAGACAGACAGAGACAGACAGAGACAGACAGAGACAGACAGAGACAGACAGAGACAGACAGAGACAGACAGAGTCAGACAGAGACAGACAGAGACAGACAGAGACAGACAGAGGCAGACAGAGACAGACAGACAGAGACAAACAGAGACAGACAGACAGAGACAGACAGAGACAGACAGAGACAGACAGAGGCAGACAGAGACAGATAGAGACAGACAGAGACAGACAGAGGCAGACAGAGACAGACAGAGACAGACAGAGACAGACAGAGACAGACAGAGGCAGACAGAGACAGACAGAGACAGACAGACAGAGACAGACAGAAATAGACAGAGACAGATAGAGACAGACAGAGACAGACAGAGACAGGCAGAGACAGACAGAGACAGACAGAGACAGACAGAGACAGACATAGACAGACATAGACAGTCATAGACAGACATAGACAGACAGACAGAGACAGATATAGACAGACATAGACAGACATAGACAGATATAGACAGACATAGACAGACAGATTGTCATCGTTTCAGAATTTCATAACAATTCACAATATATCTATGGCTTGGTGCTAAAAGGGTCATTGTCAATAAAAATTGTTTTGAGAAAATTTGATTTCAAGTTTTTATTTTCCATATAAATTCATAGTAAAAATTCCCAGAAAACCACCTATAAATCTGTTCTAAGTTAAGTTAAAGATTAGCTGTTAGAGCCAAATAAAAGAGGGAAGGGAATCTAATGAAATGATTAACTAAAAGCAGCATAAAATTGACATGGGCCCTTTTACCTCTAATCCACAGATATATCCCTTTTGTTTTTATACCCTTCACCGCCATAGGTGGAAAGGGTATTATAAGTTTGTGCTGATGTATTTAACGCATAGAAATATTTGTCTTAGACCCATCTTTTAGTATACCAATAGACTTAGAATCACTTTCTGAGTCGATTTAGCGATGTCAGTCCTTCTGGACGGCTGGACCCCCATGTAAATCATGTAATCAAACTACAGGTCGCAATTCTAAAGATAATTTGATGAAATTTGGCACAAATAATTTTTTTGATAGTGGGACCATGGCTATTGAAGTTCGTCAAAATCGGTGAATTATTTATGGTACCTCCCATAGGTATCACTTCCCGGAATTTATATATTGGCCGCAAAAATCAGTATTTTTTTTGGAATTTAAAACAAATACTGCCTATCTATCGCTGTACAAAATTTCGTAGAAATCGTTCCACATTAGACCCATCTTTTAGTATACCAATAGGTTTAGAATCAATCTTCTAAGTCGATTTAGGGATGTCAGTCCGTTCGTCTGGCTGGACCCCCATGTAAATCATGTAATCAAACTACAGGTCGCAATTCTAAAGATAATTTGATGAAATTTGGCACAAATAATTTTTTTGATATTGGGACCATGGCTATTGAAATTCGTCAAAATCGGTCCATTATTTATGGTACCTCCCATAGGTACCACTTCCCGGAATTTATATATTGGCCACAAATATCAATATTTTTTCATAAAATTTAAAACAAATACTGCCTATCTAGCGCTGTACAAAATTTCGTTGAAATCGGTCCACATTTGACCATAGCATCCATGCAAAATTATATGTCAAAACGCACTAAATGGGAGAAAAATCACTAAAACGCTCTTAAAGCTGAAGATAATGAGAATCTTAAGTTTATTTTTTGCAAACATAATTTTTGTTACAACTGTTACCATTTTGGCAAATTTCGAGATAATCGGTCCACATATGACCCTAGCTCTCATACAAGTTCAAATGACGGAAACAGCTTAAATATATAAGTTTTGAGAAAATGTTTGTGTGATGGCAAAATTTAGCTATTATTTGTCTTTTATACAGAAAAAGAACACCTTTGACCTTAGGTTAGGTTAGGTTAGGCAGGCAGCCGATGTAGGTCAGCGTCACTTGGGTCCAAAAAGCGGTCTCTTTGTGTTACCTGCAAGGGATAGACTGGAAGAAAAGAACAAAGGTAATTACTCCAGGCTATCAGTGAGAGGCTGATCAAGCCATCCTGAAGCCCTGATAAATGAGTCTATTTTACGAATGTCAATACTCGCTAGATCCGATAAATCATGCAGAAAAGGTGCCCCCAAATTGAGAGCCCTAGGGGTCGAGAGGGCGGGTCAGTGACAGAGAAGATGAGTCACTGTCTCCTCCTCTTCTATGTTGTGACAGCTGCGCCAGTAGTCTTAAAATTGAAGATTAAGTCTTCTGGCATGAATCCCAAAAACGCAGTGCCCTGTTAGGGTCGAGATAAGATTGCGAAGTCTATGACGGGGTAGAGTTACCAAGATATTTGAACGTTTAGTGTTGTAGGTGGGCCATGTTTGCCTAGATATGGAGCAGTTCGTTACCGAAGACCACTCGTTTTGCGCTGACGCATAAAGTGATTGCCTAATTATTGATTTGCAGGCGGATAGCGGTAAGCCCGTAAATTGGTCGATGCTATTCTGACTCAGGAGAGCACCGGATTTAGCAAGTTTATCCGCGGTGGAGTTACCAGGTATGTTGTTGTGCCCGGGTACCCATAAGAGTTCGATCTTGCAATGTCTTAGATAGGGATTTTATTGCAGCCTGACTGTCGATACAAAAGCGAGTATCCCTGTCATATACTCTGTGGTATTTCAACCATTTGACTGCTTTGTGGATAGCCGATATCTCGGATTGTAGGACACTGCATTGATCAGGGAGCCTAAAGCAGATTTCCTTCCCAAGCAATGGGATTTGACTTCGATCCATCAGTCTAGACAGCCATCATGTAAGGATTTGTCCAAGATAGGAAGTCTATATGTTCAGGGATGTTAGTGATTTTGCCCAAGATGGTGGAATGCCCGATTTGTGAATGGGACCAGGTTCCAATTGTGCTGAGACGGACAGCCGAGTTAAGAGCAATTTGCATTGCCATTAGTTCAGCTGGGAGCCAGTTTAGCATGGTGAAGAGTGCCTTAGATGGAGTAGTTCTTAAAGCATCGGTAATCATTAGAGCGGCAGATCTCAAGATTTTGTTGACCTTAGTGGTGAAGGGTATCGTATGGTCGGGCTTGACCGACTATAGCACTTTCTTACTTGTTTGAGCTAATATTAGGGAAGTTACAAACGGAATAACAATCTCAATATAGCCCCCATTCTTTTTAATGGTGGGTTTAACAAGAAAAATCCAATTGGATCAGCCTTTAAGAAGTTTCAGCTTTTTTGTCTGCCAAAGTTGACTTATTTCTTTGCTATAAATATTAGCAGTGTGCCTGCATACTCCCGATGTAAAAACACTGTCAGAAATTTTTGAAACTCTTTAGCATGAAACTTGTGTTAATTGAAAGCTTTCAACACTCAAGATGAGACAGAAAAAGTGTGCGGTTAAAGTAAAAGTTTGTTTTGCGTTTAAATTAAAACAGAATTAATTAGCCAACTTGTAACTTTTGCAACCCCATTTTTTTTTCAAATGAAGTTGAAAATCAAAAGTGAAAATGAGCAGAAAAGCTACTAGTGACTGCAACATAAACCCAGAGACCCAGGTAATAAAATACAAGAAATTCTATCTAATGGGTGTTTTTTTTAGAGGTATAGAACTTCGAATTGAAATAAAACACAAGAAAATCGTTTTAATGTCCATCAATTTGGCTTTATTGGAAGGATAATTTTATGCCATTAATGTTTAAATATGATTTCGGGCATGTGGCCGCCGCGGCTGTCTCGAATAAAGCCAATTCTACAGGTCCAATTTTCAACAACTTTTTCGAGCATATGGGGCCGTATGTTGGCAATAACGCCACGAATGTTGGCTTCCAAGTCCCCTAACGTTTCTGGTTTGTTGGCGTAGACGAGCGACTTCACATATCCCCAAAGAAAATAATCCAGTGGTGTCAAATCGCACGATCTTGGTGGCCAATTGACAGGTCCATTCCGCGAAATTATGCGCTCATCGAATGTTTCCTTCAATAAATCAATTGTGACGTGCGCTGTGTGGCATGTAGCGCCGTCTTGTTGGAACCACAACTCATCCACATTCATGCCATCCAATTGGGGAACAAAATAGTCGGTTATCATGGCTTTATAAAGGTCTCCATTTATGGTAACTGACTCTCCAGCATTATTTCGGAATAAGTATGGCCCAATGACTCCACCAGCCCATAGAGCACACCAAACAGTCAGTTTTTGTGGATGTAATGGCGTCTCAAGGGTCTCATGTGGATTCTCTTCACTCCAAATGCGGCAATTTTGCTTGTTGACGTAGCCATTCAACCAAAAATGAGCCTCATCACTGAACAAAATTTTGCAATGAAAATCAGCATCGAGATCAATCTCATTTTCGGCCCATACACCAAAATCACGACGCATTGTAAGGTCGCAAGCCAAGATCTTTGCGCAAAATCTTCCATAAAGTTGATGGACAAAGCTCCAATTGGTGTGCACGGTGGCGAATCGATTCATTCGGGTCCTCTTCAACACTTTGCTCTACAGCGGCAATTGTTTCTTCGGTGCGCACTGTTCGACGTCGCTGCTGATGCGTATTATCACATAGAGTAAACGTAGTGCGAAAACGATCCATGGTTAACCGAATTAATTGCTCTGATGGACGATTATGTCGACCATAAAATGGACGGAGCTTGCGGTAAATTTCGCGAACTGAACCATTATTTTCGAAATAAATTTGCACGATTTGCAAGCGTTGTTTTTTTGTCAACCTGTTCATGATGAAATGGCAAACCAAACTAAATATTAATCACTTGACAGCTGACAAAATGGCCGCCAGTTAAAAAAGTGATGCCAACTTAAAGTTCTATACCTCAATAAAAAACACCCGATACATATATTTTTCTATATTTTACTTATAACATTTCTTGATTTTATTTATATAAAACATACATAGAAATCATGCCTGGGAAGCATGGTTAGGAAGCATGAGTTCAGCTGACAGAAATGCGTATCATATGTAGGAATAAATGTGATAATAACCATAACCAAATAAGGGTTGTCTGTCGTTTTGCTCTAAACGACTTCTTGGAACTTGCACACCACCTCATCACTATTTAATATAAGTTAGTGGTGGTTATGGTTGTTTATATGTAAAACGAAATTTTCTGTTGCCTATCCTCAGGGCTTAATAAAAATGTTGCATATTTTCCCGTTATATGTCTATGGAGCAATAAACCACGTTTTTCTTTCACAACATCATCATCGTCTTTCCCTTATGTTTAGAATTGTCTAAGGTTTATTTTATTTAGCAAAAAGTGCATTAACCCAGGAGTAGGAATGTATCTGAATGTTTACATTTTCTGGGTTGATTTTAAATCTTTCACAGCGGGAGGGTTGTTTTGAGTAGATTTATTTTCCTATAGCCTCGAGCCTTCGTCTTGGTCGCCGTCGCTAAAGTTAGTCTATTAAGGGTGAGAGAAAATTTGTTGATGGGCTGTTATGTTACTGACTGACATTATTATCAAATGAAATGTTTGCAAACAAGAAAAAAAATTAAAAAAAATATGAAATCATCATTATCTTCATCATCGTCTCTTCTTTTGATAATTTTATTTATTTTCTTCTTTTTTTTTCTTCACCAAAGTTTTTGTGAAAGGACAAACTATAATGAATTATTGTACAAATAACAACAAATTTCCCCAACCATTCCCAAGTGTTGAAGTTGTAATAAACCAGCTTTAATAAACCGTAAAGAATATGATGACTCATTTTTTGAAAGGTTATGGTTTCCTGTCAAATGTCCTTTGTAGGCTGTCAGAGGTTTGAATATTTTTTTGTTCTTCTTTAATAATAAAAAGCTAAAATGACTTAGATTTGAAGGCATTTGGGTGACCCTTACTTTTGAAAAGTTCAAAATGTTTGACTGTCTTCCTAGGCTGTCAAATAAGGAAATATCAAGAATTGAGCTGTCATTCTTTGGCAAATAGATCAAGTCAATTGGTCGCCTCGTTCTTGTGATTTAACGCCGCTGGATTGTTTCATCTGTGGCGTTTTGAAAAACCAGGGACCAAATCACCGCATTCGATTTCGATCGAAATGTAAGATATTCAGAAACATTTGTGTAGCATACTTTTAGGATGTACTAAATAATGTAAAAGGTTATCTACATTGTAAATTATACGGTGCCCCAAATCAAAAACTTTTGTTAAAACCTGGGGCCAAATTACCGCATTCGATATCGATCGAAAACTCAGACTTTTAAGCGAATATTGTGAAGTATACTTTAGGGATGTTCAAAGCTACTTCGATGCAAAAAGTTTATTGAAATTTGGTATGCATTTGGATTCGTTTTTAAAAATATACATTGTTCAATTAAAACTCTTTTACTATAGTTCATCTTTTGGCAAATAACTTCAAAAAAATATATTAAACTGTGCAGCTTTTAAATAATTTTGATTATCCTTAAAGTATGCTATACAAATGTTTTGAAAATATCTAAGATTTCGATCGATATCGAATGCCGTAATTTGGCCCTTGGAAAGCGACTTAGTGGGGGATTATAGGCCAAGATGAGGTCATATAAAAACCATTTTCAAAGATTTCGAAACTCATGCAAAAGTTTGAGATATTCCCAAAAATCTGTTTTCGGGTAGGTCTTAGTACTTTAATAGTTCCAACTTTGACATTTGCAGAACGATTTTAAAATTTTTAACAGTTTTGGAAAGTCAAGGATTCAAGTTTTTTTTAGCTGCATGTGTAGGGCTTATAGTCTAAGAAATTAGGTAAGTTTTTTATCAAAATGTCCCTCATAGTAAATGAATTTTATTTAAACTAAAAGTTTTGGCAAACAAACGGATTTTTTTAGATATCATTAAAATTTTTGCAAAATATATAATTTTAAAAATCCCTAAAGTATGTTACACAATATTTGCTTAAAAGTCTGAGTTTTCGATCGATATTGGCGGCTATTAGGCCCCATTTTTACATTAACAAACTGCAAACAACTCAAGCTCTGAAAGTTAGTGCTGTATTGGCGAGATAACCGAAACTAAGTGAAAAAATTTTGTGAAAAAAGAGCAAACATCTGACGACGCACTATGGTTTTTCTGGTGCAAAAAAGCCATTTATTGACCTTCCCGTCTTGTTTACTTTACATTGACATAAATTCGATTTTTTTGGTATAGGAAAAATGAAAGTATTTTCGGTTTTGCCAAAATTTTAACCACTAAGATTTAAAATATTAAAAACTTATAATAGAATATAAAAGAGAACTAAAGTAGCTTTATTTTAAGTCATCACAATTAAAAATCCATGAAATAGTTTCGAAGTTATTGCCATTTTTTCCCGAAAATGCGTGCTCTAGACTACACGCCTTAGGATATGCAACCAAAAAATTAGCTTAAAGATAAATAAAAAACAAAATAAGACACGATTTACAATTCTTTAAACTGTAAGTATTAAATAGTCTAGTTTTTTTTTAATATATAAAATACTTAGTTTTTTTCATCTTAGAAAATTTTAGTTTTTTCTCAGGCCGGTTTCAAATATCATTTTTTAGTTTTTTGAAAATTTTGTTCAACAAATGTAACAAATAATAAATTAGCTTTCTGGTTTCATAAAACAAACAATTCGGAAAATAAAATACAAAAAGAACAATGTCGATATCTTTAACCATTTCGCCGTGCCTGCGATTTGAAATCGAAAAATTTCGCGAAAATTTGAAATTTTTGTAAAATTTGAGTATATGTTTATTAAATTGTGCCAAAGTTCAACATTTATTAATGTTATAGTGAGTATTTTTCCCTAGACCATATATAATGTACACGGCTTTGTTTCTTTTTTGTAATATTGGAAAAGTTTAACCCTTTTTTCCCCGGGGTCAAAGGTCAGAAATTTGAGTTTTTTTAATTTTCTAAAGGAAAATAATGGAATATTAAGAATTTATTACTTAATTTTGTTTAAAATGCATAAATTTATTTATTTTTATTAAAATTATGTCTTTTTATTCAAAAAAATAAATATTAACCCTAAATAGACATGGGGACTAAAATGACATACATTTTTTTTTTCTTATGGTTTTTGAATTTTTTTTCGTGCATTAATGTAATAACATTTTTAGTCATTCCATAAGCTCATTTTAGGGTCATGTCTGTTTAGGGTTAATATATGTGACAGCGCATAAAGAAAGGGGCCTACTACACAAAACAAGAGGTAGGGACGAGCTACGCACGTTTTCAAATTTGAGCAACACGTTTCTGACATCATGAGATGTGTCGCCTTCAAATGAGACCAATACCAACACGTTCAGTGATGGAACATCAAAGATGAACATATTTAATATTTAATATTCCCTCATTGCCAAGAATTGCTTTTGAAATCTCAAGTGGGCGTGACCCCTCCTATATTAGGAAAAAATTGTAAGCCACGAATTGAGACGAAACACATTCGCATAAGATCATAAGATCTAAAGCAAATTAATTGAAATTTTAAATGTGTATATTTCCTAGAGGATGGTTTTGCGCTTTTTGTTTTAAATGGATTGAGGAGGGCCTGGCGACCAAAAAGAAGGGAAATTTTCCCTTTTTCTTTAAAATTGCATCAGTTAGGGACAATTTTTTTTCTAAATGTTTGTCTTAGTCCAACTTAGAAATTGACCAAACCCACTTTTACGCCCACTTTTTTTGATTTATCTGAAACGTAAAAATGGGTAATATTTGACGATTTTTATACCCTTCACCAATAGGTGAAAGGGTATTATAAGTTTGTGATTCCGTTTGTAATTTTTTTATTAGTGATCGTAGACCCCATAAAAATTATACCGATCGACTCAGAATCGGGAGGAGAATCGATTAAGCGATGTCCGTCTGTCTGTCTGTCTGTCTGTCTGTCCGTCCGTCTGTCTGTCTGTCTGTTGAAATCAAGTTTCTGAAGCCCCTGGAGGATGGACTTACATAAATTATATATCAGATTTTAGGAAATTCTCCCGCAATGAACGCTATTAAATTTCATTAAAATCGGTTTATAAACACCGAAAATATCGAAAAAATACCAAAAATTAGACGAAAATTTGAAAATTTTTGATTGAAACACACTTTTAAATAACAAGAGAAAAAAGATACTCCTGGTGTACATGTGATAATATGTTATATATCAGATTGTAGGAAATATTTTCCCAAAGCACTCTGTAAAATTTTATCAAAATTGGTCCATAAACAACTGAGATATCGCCAAAACACTGAATTTGATGTATCGCAAATTGCCCAAAGTACACATTAGAGAATGTTTGTTGAAAAAATTAAATGCAGAAATAGGAAAAACTATCCTCCTTTAGTACGGACCTACATAAATTTTATATCAGATTTTAGGAAATTCCCCCACCAAGCACGTTATTAAATTTTATCAAAAGCGGTCTATAAACAATTGAGATATCGCCATAACACTACATTTGATGTACAGCAAATTGCCCAAAGTACGTGTCTAAGAAATTTTGTTTACATTTTGCAAGTATTGTTTCAGCGATATCTCAGGTGTTTATGGACCGATTGTGATGAAATTTGACATCGTTCTTTATGGGAAGATTTTCTAAAATCTGATATATATACTCCACAAATCTGATTATGAATACCATTCAAATTGTACCGATCAACTCAGAATCGGCACAAGAATCGATTTCGCGACCTCCGTCCGTCCGTCTGTTTGTTTGCCCGTCCGTCCGTCTGTTTGTTTATCCGTCCGTCTACATGTCCGTCCGTCTACCTGTCTGTCCTTTTTTCTGTTGTAGTCAAGTTTTTGGAGCTCCTGTTTTGTCGATATCTCAGATGTTAGATAATCCTTGGCAGGGGATTATCTAAATCCTGATGCATTCTGTAATTTGTGGTAGATATAATTTAGCGTTTAAGCGATGGTGTTTTGATCGACAATGTTGAAATTCAGGGTGGGACAATTCAGGAGCTCCACAAATCTGGTTTTAGCAGACAGACACACTGCATTTATCTTAATTTTGTGTCTGACTTTTGAACATTATGATAACATTTGAGAATGTATTATATATCAAATTATAGGTAATCTTCCTAGGAAGTACAAAAATGCTATCCGTTCAAAACCTACATATGTATGTAAGTATCTCACATATCAACAAAAATTTAAATTTTTTAATTGCAATTGGGAGAAATCCCTTCACGTTTGACAATTGATCCCGTATAACTTCGCCTAAGGCAATCTCTTAGTAGCTAATAAATGACAATTTATAATAGATACGATGATGACATTTAGTAAAAAGACGTTGTACAATATTGATATTCAGGACAATAGCGCCTAAAATAAACTTTCTAGAGAGACAACATTTGACAAAAGTATTTCTGATCTCTTGAAAAGTTCGATATTGAAAATGGGCGAGCTCTATTCACATTTAGTGAAATCTCCCATATAAACCCGACCGGGAATCGATTTAATGCTGATAAATTAAATCACATTAAAATTGCACAAAGAACTAGAGCAAAACTTTCCAAACATCCATCGGACAGATCGAAAGAACTATACATCCCAAATATTATTGATGAAGTGTTCATTTTAATTAATTAACTAACTTCAAATTAATAAGTAAACTTTTCCGACAAAGCTGATAACCATCCATTCAAAAGCTATATATTTCACGTATGTATGTAAAACTAAGAGTGTATACCCTATAATTTTAAGGCTTGAATACATTGACAATCATTGTTAAAGCTTTGACCTAAATCAGTCCGCTAACTTCAGAGTTTTACATAACTAATCAAGAACTTTTACTAGTTGGATAATTCGTACGAATTAAAGTGCACAACCCTCACTGGGCACAGCGTTTTTGGGTTGCATGTCAGAATACTTAAACTTTATCAAATCGATGTGCTATTGCAAATCTAAGGGCATCTACATTTTGAAGCATCTTTTCTGCATGGTTTATCTGGTCTATCGAACTTTATTAAATGTTCGTAAAATATGTGTCTATTTTATTTCGAAGCTACTGGCTGGCTTAAATATGCATTCTCTACTTGTAGTTTAGTAATCATTATCTTTCACAAATGGACCACTTTAGAACCCAAGTGAAGCTTCCCTAGATATCAGCCACCTGTCCAACCTAACCTTTGGGTGCATAACTATTCTAGATGATGACGCCACCGAAAAGGTTTTCGTTTTCCGACTCTTAATTTTAAAGACTCTTTGCATATAATACTAGTATAACCAAATATTGCTACGAATTACATTAAGTACTTTTGGAACACCATTGGTGAAGGGTATCCAAGATTCGGCAAAGCCGAATATACCACTCTTACTTGTTTGATAATGGTTTGACGGTTGACTTGCTTTTGTTTGACAATTGTTTGATAGTTGTTTAATGAATGATTAAGTGAGTATTGTCGGATGACTATTTAATGATTGTTCGATAATTGTTTCACGATTGACTAGATGACGAATGTTTGATAGTTGTTTGATTGACAGACGACTATTTAATGATTTTTAATGATAGTTCTATAATTGTTTCACGATTGACTTAGGATTGTTTGACGGTTGTATGATGATTGTTTGAAGATTGTTTGATAATTGTTTGATAGTTGTTTGATGATTGATTGACGATTGACTGACGACTGCTTGATGATTTTTAATGTTTGTTCGATAAATGTTTCACGATTGGCTTTCGATTTTTTTTCGGTTGTATGATGATTGTTTGAAGATTATTTGATAATTGTTTTATAGTTCTTTGATGATTGATTGGCGATTGACTGACGTGTGTTTGATGATTTTTAATAATTGTTCGATAATTGTTTCACGATTGACTGGCGATTGTTCGACGGTTGTATGATGGTTGTTTGAAGATTATTTGATAATTGTTTAATAGTTTTTTGATGATTGATTGGCGATTGATTGACGTCTGTTTGATGATTTTTAATGATTGTTCGATAATTGTTTCACGATTGACTGGCGATTGTTCGACGGTTGTATGATGGTTGTTTGAAGATTATTTGATAATTGCTTAATAGTTCTTTGATGATTGATTGACGATTGGCTGACGACTGTTTGATGATTTTTAATGATTGTTCGATAATTGTTTCACGATTGACTGGCGATTGTTCGATGGTTGTTTGAAGATTGTTTGATAATTGTTTAAAAGTTGTTTGATGATTTATTGGCGATTGACTGACGTCTGTTTGATGATGTTTAATGATTGTTCGATAATTGTTTCGTGATTTACATGGGATTGTTTGACGGTTGTATGATGATTGTTTAATAATTGTTTTAATAGCTCTTTGATGATTGATTGGCGATTGACTGACGTCTGTTTGATGATTTTTAATGATTGTTCGATTATTGTTTCACGATTGACTGGCGATTGTTTTTCGGTTGTGTGATGATTGTTGAAGACTGTTTAATAATTATGTGATAGTTGTTTGATGATTGATTGACTGACGATTGACTGACGACTGTTTGATGATTTTTAATGATTGTTCGATAATTGTTTCACGATTGACAATTGTTCGACGGTTGTATGATGGTCGTTTGATAGTTGGTTGATTGACGATTGACTGACGATTGTTTGATGATTTTTAATGATTGTTTGATAACTGCTTGTGGATTGAAACGGCAACTAACTGTAGATTAATTAAAAGATTATTTCAAAATCTTTTTATATTAAACAACTCAGATAATGGGAACCCTTAGTAAGATATTATATAATTTCATTCCACCTCATTTGTTGGACATTATAAAAAATATGATTATGTCTCATTTCCAACCTCAACTTCCTTTCAAATTATCATCTTTATAGTCCAGACTATACGAAATACCCTTGGGCATAAAAACTGTCTTCTGCTTTGCAATGCAAATTATACTTATTTGTATCTAACAATGTCTTCCGTCTAAATTTTTTGCAACATTTTTTTGGTCATTTTCAAAAAAACAAGACTCGAAAACAACTCAAACTCTTTGGACTTTTCACAAAAAAAAAAACTTTGAAGTCTGTCTGGTCTTGTGGAGTTTTATTTTTTTTGTTTGTACTTTAATTCTCAAAATGATTTAAATTTATTGCGAATTGTTGTTTAATCGAGGGCGTAACATTATTTGTTTCATTTTTCGCTATTATCCCCCTTTCGTTTGAATTTTTTTTCGCTTTTTTTTTCGTCCTGACATTAACAGTATTGTCATGTGGTTTCCTAATTACTTTCGCCATAAACAAAAAGGGTGTTTGTTTCAGGTTTTTTTGTGGAAAGAGTTTACTCAGGTGTTTGCTTTGGAATACAGGAGTGGAGGGCAATAAAAAGTAGAAGTGAAGGACATTTAGTAAAAGAAATATTTTAGGACTAAATTTGTTCATTATTGCTCCCATAAGGAGTTAAATAGTGAGTATTTATATAGAGGGGGAATTTTGATATAGATTAAGAAGAAAAAATAATTTAAAGAAAAAGGTAGTGTTGCCGCTTTTTTATACTTTTAAAAAATTTTCAATTTTCAAAAATTTTTCTAACGAAATTTTTTTTTATCAAAAATTTTTCTATAGAAAATTTTTTTATCAAAAATGTTTCTATAGAAAATTTTTTATCAAAAATTTTTCTATAGAACATTTTTTTAACAAAAATTTTTATCAAAAATGTTTCTATGGAAAATTTTTTTATAGAAAATTTTTTTGTAGAAAATTTTTTTATCAAAAACTTTTCTATAGAAAATTTTTTTATCAAAAATTTTTCTAAAGAAAATTTTTTTATCAAAAATTTTTCTATAGAAAATTTTTTTATCAAAAATTTTTCTATAGAAAATTTTTTGATAAAAAAATTTTCTATAGAAAAATTTTTGATAAAAAAATTTTCTATAGAAAATTTGTTTAACAATAATTTTTATCAAAAATTTTTGTAACGAAATTTTTTTTATCAAAAAATTTTCTATAGAAAAATTTTTTTATTAAAAAATTTTCAATAGAAAATTTTTTTAACAAAACTTTTTCTATAGAAAAATTTTTTATCAAAAATTTTTCTATAGAAATTTTTTTTATCAAAAATGTTTCTATAGAAAATTTTTTTTATCAAAAATTTTTCCATAGAAAATTTTTTAACAAAAATTTTTCTATAGAAAATTTTTTTATCAAAAATTTTTCTATAGAAAATTTTTTTATCAAAAATTTTTCAATAGAAAATTTTTTTATCAAAAATTTTTCCATAGAAAATTTTTTATCAAAAATTTTTTATCAAAAATTTTTCTATAGAAAATTTTTTTATCAAACATTTTTCTATAAAAAAAATTTGATCAAAAATTTTTCTACAAAAAAAAATTTATCAAAAATTTTTGTGTAGAAAATTTTTTTTTCAACAAATTTTCTATAGAAAATCCTTTTATCAAAAATTTTTCCATAGCAAATTTTTTTATCAAAAATTTTTCTATAGAATATTTTTTGTTAACAAAAATTTTTCTTTAGAAAAATTTTTTAACAATTATTTTATTCAAAAATTTTTGTAACGAAATTTTTTTTATCAAGAATTTTTCTATAGAAAAAATTTTTATCAAAAATTTTTCCATAAAAAACTTTTTTATCAAAAATTTTTCTATAGAAAATTTTTTTATCAAAAATTTTTCTATAGAAATTTTTTTTATCAAAAATTTTTTGATAGAAAATTTTTTTATCAAAAATTTTTCTATAGAAAATTTTTTTATCAAAAATTTTTCTATAGAAAATTTTTTTAACAAAAATTTTTATCAAAAATTTTTTTAACAAAAATTTTTATCAAAAATTTTTCTATAAAAAAATTTTTCTATAAAAAAATTTTTATCAAAAATTTTTCTATAGAAAATTTTTTTGTAAAAAATTTTTTTATCAAAAACTTTTCTATAGAAAATTTTTGTTAAAAAATTTTTCTATAGAAAATTTTTTTAACAAAAATTTTTCTATAGAAAATTTTTTTAACAAAAATTTTTCTATAGAAAATTTTTTATCAAAAATTTTTCTATAGAAAAATTTTTTATCAAAAATTTATCAAAAAATTTTCTATAGAAAACTTTTTTTTCAAAAATTTTTCTATAGAAAATTTTTTTTATAAAAAATTTTTCTATGGAAAATTTTGTTATCAAACATTTTTCTATAGAAAATTTTTTTATCAAACATTTTTCTATAAAACATGTTTTTATCAAAAATTTTTCTATAGAAAATTTTTTTAACAAAAATTTTGTTATAGAAAATTTTTCTTATCAAAATTTTTTCTATAGAACATTTTTTTATTAAATTTTTTGATTTATCAAAACTTTTTCTATAGAAAATTTTTTTATCAAACATTTTTCTATAGAACATTTTTTTATCAAAAAATTTTCTATACAAAATTTTTTTATCAAAAATTTTTCGATAGAAAATTTCTTTATCAAAAATTTTTCTATGGAAAATTTTTTTATCAAAAATTTATCAAAAAATTTTCTATAGAAAACTTTTTTTTCAAAAATTTTTCTATAGAAAATTTTTTTTATAAAAAATTTTTCTATGGAAAATTTTGTTATCAAACATTTTTCTATAGAAAATTTTTTTATCAAACATTTTTCTATAGAACATTTTTTTATCAAAAATTTTTCTATAGAAAATTTTTTTAACAAAAATTTTGTTATAGAAAATTTTTTTATCAAAATTTTTTCTATAGAACATTTTTTTATTAAATTTTTTGATTTATCAAAACTTTTTCTATAGAAAATTTGTTTAACTTTTCTATAGAAAAATGTTTTATCAAAAATTTTTCTATAGAAAATTTTTTTATCAAATATTTTTCTATAGAAAATTTTTTGATAAAAAATTTTTCTATAGAAAATTTTTTTTTAAAAAATTTTTCTATAGAAAATTTTTTTTAACAAAAATTTTTCTATCGAAAATTTTTTTAACAAAAATTTTTCTATAGAAAATTTGTTTATCAAAATTTATTTTTAAAAAAATTTTTCTATACAAAATTTTTTTTCAAAAATATCTTCTATACAAAATTTTTTTATCAAACATTTTTCTATAGAACATTTTTTTATCAAAAATTTTTCTATAGAAAATTTTTTTTCAAAAATTTTTCTATAGAAAATTTTGTATCAAAAATTTTTCTATAGAAAATTTTGTTAACAAAAATTTTTCTTTAGAAAATTTTTTTATCAAAAATTTTTCTATAGAAAATTGTTTTATCCTTGGTCGGAATCCTAAGATTTCCGAGTCCATGCTATCATGGCCTTTGCTTTTTTTTTGATATCAGAAAGCCCTCACCTCTACTATGCTTATCTCCATCCGGGTGACCCGAGTAAAGAAACACAGTATTCTCATTCCCTACCTCCCCTTGTCCTGTCCATCTTGCTGCTAGCCCATTTCACGCGTAATCTGTTCTAATTTTCCAGTTTCGTATAAAGTGCGCACATTCCATGTCTCAAGCTTCCAGCTTTCCTTCATGCCTATAATAGGTTTTATAGTCCGGTATCTTCTGATAGAATTGGTTTCATTCATTAGAATGTTCTCGCATAGAATCCTTGTTCCAGCTGCCGTAACAGGGGGATTTATTGTATTATTAGACCCTTAGACTAAATACTTTCTCATTTTTAACCTGAAAAAAATTACGAATTTCGCACGAAAAAAAAATTTTTTTCTCCATTAATTTCTTAATAACTCCAAAACGATAAGAGATATAGAAAAATTATATGAGACTAAAATAAATGCAATTTTGTTATGCATCTTCAAGTGTTTTAATTTTGAAAATCGGATGAGTCGTTCTCGAGTTAGGACGAAATAGGTCTCCGTACCTGACTAATTTAAGGGGAAAAATTTGCCACGCCCATAAAAAAAATCCAGATCTGATGGAAAAAAACCGACAACGGATCTGAGTTAAGCGCATCAAAGTCCATGTAGTCCACATAGTTTTATTAAAAGGAGGATTTGGCTGCAGAGCAGTGTTATAGAGCATAGTTAGCATTTTTTGAAAATTTTATTCAAATATGAGTCTTTTTTGACTCCACTATACGATTAAAATGATCGTTTACGATATCAGTTATGAGTCAAAAACGATTTGTTTTTGTGTGAGAAAATGGTACAATTCATGCGACTCTTCAAAAGAGTCTTTAATGACTAGTTTTTCTGATTAGAATATGACTGCACACATTTGGCTAGATTGGTTAAAAAAATTGAGATAAAGAAGCTTTTGATATGACTTTACGTCATATCTATTTCAAGAACAGTGAAATTGCTTTAATAATTACAGAAATTGATGTTGCTGAGACCGAGACCCCTAATGAGATACGAGTCTTTTTGTGGCATTTTTTTGTCACCTAAAAATAGTTATATTACCCACATTTTGCAAGATTTTTTGTGCTATTTTCAACTAGTCGCTTGCTAAGCGTCTATGAGTCTTTTTTTAGACTTTTTCGATCATCAAGCTGATTAATCTATTTTTTTATCTTCTATACGAATCCCAAAAGACTCATTTTGCTGATATTATCATCAACAATCTCCCGATTGCTAGCTGGGAGCAGACCTGTCCAAAACACATACATATATACATTATTATTTGTATTTGTGGTAAACAGCTTTGAAAGCTCTTACGGACAGTGTTGCCAGACTTACATTTTTCTTTATATAATCGAACGAGGAAAACTCTAGTCTGGAAGCTTGACTTTGCAAAGACATTTTTACGAAAGAGTGAGCGGGACAGACATATTTGCGTCTCACTAATAAATGGTGTGTCGGTGTAAAAGCTCAAAAGCTCTTTTGGTGAAAGAGTAACTCCTAAATTACTCTCATTTGTCCGAACTTACCCAGAAAGTAAAAAAACCGACATAATATTTTGTGTCACTGCTAGAATTTGAGTAACTTGATCTAATTTTAAAATATGACGTTTTTGTAAATGTCAAAACTTAAAAATGTCTTCTACATCAATACCACTGGGATCTAGGGAGTTTATTAAGCATTTCGCGGTCAAGATGAACATATTTAGAAATTTTGATATGACATGCGGTAAATTAACTTTTCCAGCTAAATTTTCAATAGCAAATTATGCTACTTCAATTACTTTTAATGTAATGTTTGTGGTTAAGACAAATATGTAATGGGTGTTTTTTTTAGAGGTATAGAACTTCGATTTGAAATAAAACACAAGAAAATCGTTTTAATGTCCATCAATTTGGCTTTATTGGAAGGATAATTTCATGCCATTAATGTTTAAATATGATTTCGGGCATGTGACCGCCGCGGCTGGCTCGAATAAAGCCAATTCTATAGGTCCAATTTTCAACTACTTTTTCGAGCATATGGGGCCGTAAGTTGGCAATAACGCCACGAATGTTGGCTTCCAAGTCCCCTAACGTTTCTGGTTTGTTGGCGTAGACGAGCGACTTCACATATCCCCAAAGAAAATAATCCAGTGGTGTCAAATCGCACGATCTTGGTGTCCAATTGACAGGTCCATTCCGAGAAATTATGCGCTCATCGAATGTTTCCTTCAATAAATCAATTGTGACGTGCGCTGTGTGGCATGTAGCGCCGTCTTGTTGGAACCACAACTCATCCACATTCATGCCATCCAATTGGGGAACAAAATAGTCGGTTATTATGGCTCTATACCGGTCTCCATTTATGGTGACTGACTCTCCAGCATTATTTCGGAAGAAGTATGGCCCAATGACTCCACCAGCCCATAGAGCACACCAAACAGTCAGTTTTTGTGGATGTAATGGCGTCTCAAGGGTCTCATGTGGATTCTCTTCACTCCAAATGCGGCAATTTTGCTTGTTGACGTAGCCATTCAACCAAAAATGAGCCTCATCACTGAACAAAATTTTGCGATGAAAATCAGCATCGAGATCAATCTCATTTTCGGCCCATACACCAAAATCACGACGCATTGCATGGTCTCGCGGCTTTAATTCTTGCACAAGCTGGATCTTGTAAACGTAGTGCGAAAACGATCTATGGTTAACCGAATTAATTGCTCTGATGGACGATTATGTCGACCATAAAATGGACGGAGCTTGCGGTAAACTTCGCGAACTGACCAATATTTTCAAAATAAATTTGCACGATTTGCAAGCGTTGTTCTTTTGTCAACCTGTTCATGATGAAATGGCAAACCAAACTAAATATTAATCATTTGACAGCTGACAAAATGGCCGCCAGTTAAAAAAGTGATGCCAACTTAAAGTTCTATACCTCAATAAAAAAACACCCGATATGTATAAGGCTAACGTTGACTATAAATCCAATTCTCTAAGCTCACGTACTCCTATGTGGTTTTAGGCCTCAAGCTTTTAAAACTAATGTTTTAATAAATATTTGTGGTTTTTGGGGAACTACTTTATTAACATTAAATCAAATGAACTTTCTAAAGTTTATATTTTAAAAGTTTATTTATGAGTTGATAGTTTAAGAAATACTGTTGTTTACTTAATTTAAATAGAAAATTTAATTTTATACCTTAAAGCTAATCACCCCAGTCGGCCTTTATCATATCCGCTGCCTTTTCGGCAATCATAAATATGGGAGCATTGGTATGGGCCGTAGGAGGAAATGGTATGATACCACCATCTACTACTCTCAGTTTGCGTATACCGTGAACTTTAAGCTCTGGACTTACCACTGCTGTGGGATCTGTTGAGGGACCCATGCGACAAGTGGCCACTTGATGGTGTAGCGTATAGGTCATGGTGCTTATGGAACAGCGCCAATAATCATCGCTACCAAACTTAAAAGATTCACAACCCGGCAGAGGAGTATCCAAAATACGTGTTCCTATACTTTGCATGGCCGGTGTCTGGGCTATACGTATAGCAGCCTTAATACCCTCCAGCATTACCTCCACATCTTCGGGATCGTCAAAATAATTGGCATCTATCATGGGCCATTGAAGAGGATTTTTGGTTTTTAGCCAAACACGACCCAGGGATTTGGGATGGAAGGGCATGATTAAGACAGTAAAATGATCCACTTTGCTTTGTTGTATGGGCCGGTAGAGACGTTCATAGATTTCATCTTTTATATTGGCCCCCACTTTAAGGGCGGTGCCATCATCTGAGGCCAAGCTACCGCTGGCGAAAATAATTTCACAATCCGGCCAATCGGGGGGAAGTCTAGAGTTGGGTACTTTTAAAAACGTCAAGGCCTCAACACCCGCTAGGGTAGACAAGCGGGTATCAGGTCTGCCTTCCAAGAAACCCAATATATCGTTTAGGGTAAAGCGATTGGAGAATAGGGACTGATTGGTGGTATTAACTAAAAATGTGGGACCAAAATGAGAGGCATGCTCAAACATTCTTAGGCCCACCGGTAGCTTTTGTATAATATCAATGCCCAAGGCTGACAAATTATCCTCAGGTCCCACGCCCGATAACATAAGCAGCTGCGGGGAGTTAAATGAACCCGCCGAGAGTATAACTTCTTTGCGAGCTTTGAATGTATAAAGTTTTTTTCGGTATACAAATTCCACTCCAAAGGCGGCCTTGCTAGAGGGATCTATTAGAACTTTGGTAACCCGGGAAAACGTAAATATCTTAAGATTAGAACTTCTTAGCATTATGGGCTCTATAAAGGCGCGATAGGAACTATGTCTACGTCCCGATAGCGTTGAGGCCTGTACATAGGAAACACCCAACTGAGATTCACCATTATAGTCCGTATAGCGATGACCCGCCTGCTGGGCCCCCTTTATAAAGTTATGTACAATTTCCGTGCGATATTTTACATACTCCACACTTAGGGGACCGGATTGATTGTGGTAGGGGGTAAATTCCAAGCCATCTAAATTGGCCATTTCGGATTTGAGAAAATAGGGCAAGACCTCGTTGTAGGACCAACCATAATTACCAGCCTCGGCCCATTGATCAAAATCTCTTCTGTTACCGCGATTGTAGATCATAAAATTAATGGAACTAGTGCCGCCCAAGATCTTGCCACGAGGATGTAAACACTGATTGTTGTACATGCCAAAGCAGGCGCGTTTCTGAGGCACTGTCCTATAGTCCCAAATGGCATTGGTGACCTGCATATAGCCACACAAGACAGGAGCCAAATTAAAAATATTCTCCATACCTCCAGCCTCTATTAAGGCCACACGCCATTTAGGATTTTCGGTTAAACGATGGGCTAAAACATTGCCTGCCGTGCCGCCGCCCACAACGATAAAATCAAAGACCTCATTATTAAGGGGCGCTAGAAAAGAGATTTATAAAAAACCTTTTAAATGAAATACAAATTTTTCTAAAATTTTACTCACTTTGAGGCCTTAGAAGTTCTTGTTTGTAATTGGTTAAACCCAATTGTCCCAGACTTCCGAAGATATTGGGCTGGGCCTGTAAGCAACTTCCCAGAAGTCCTAGCACCAGTAACTGTAAGGCCACGTTCAAAATTGTCTTAAACCCCATATCTCTTGATACAATTTAAATAATTAACATTTAAAATTATTTTAGAGGAGCTTAACTTTTCTGTCTGATGTTAAACTTTACAATTAAAATTATTAAATGAAATGAATTTATTAAAAAATAAGAGTTTTAAATTATTAAACCTTAGGAAACTGGTTTAGTAAAAAAAATTATTTTATTACTTGTTACTGTTATTTTTGAAAGTGGAATAAGTCCAATTGTTTTAAAATATGTATCAAGATTTTAAGGGGTTTCATATTTTAATTAATTTTGACAATATAGGCCAACTTTTAATCAACTCGAGTTAAGGTTTTAAATTAAAAAAGCTTTTTAATTTCAGTGAAAAATAATAATCAATGAAAATATTTATATGAATATAAGTACAAATTTTACCTCCAAATGTTCTGGTTACACTTTCAAAAATATAAAATTAAAATAAGTAAAATCAAGATAAAATATAAAACCACTTTTTAAGAAGAAGATTACTTAGAGAACCCAAATTACATTCAAGTAAAATCTTAGTACAAACATAAAAATAAATTTTTTTATTTATTTGAAAAAAAAAAAATTTTTCTAAAATTTGCGAATTTTTCAACATGTTGTCCCACTCAGTTTGCCATATCTTGATAACTTTTTATCCAATTTTATTAGAAAAGACATCAGTGGATTAAGAACAAAATTACCCTTAAGACGTGCTAGCACAAGATTTCTGTATGACCAAAGGTTCTAGAGTTATCTACATTGCAACATCATAAAATATTTTTTTTGTGCAAAATCGAAATTTTTTTTTTTTGAAAAATTCATAAAAAATCGAAAAGCTCAAAATGAGTGTAAGATAGAGACGAGAAAGAAAACTTTGTACAAAAATACCAGAATTTTAAAGTTCTTCATCGATTAAAAAAAATGGAAATTCGAGATTTTTGAACATGTTGTTCCAGTAATTTTAACATATCATGATAACTTTTTGTCCAATTTGATAAGAAAGGACATCAGTGGATTAAGCACAGAATTACCCTTAAGACGTGCTAACAAAAGATTTCTGTATGACCAAAGGTTCTAGAGTTATCAACAACGCAATATAAAAAAATATTTTTTTTCATGCAGAATTGAAAGAAAAAAATAGTTTTGAACAATTCATAAAAAATCGAAAAGCTCAAAATGAGTGTAAGAAAAAAACAAAAAAGAAACTTTTGTACAAAAATACCAGAATTTTAAAGTTCTTCATCGATTAAAAAAAATAAAAATTCGAGATTTTTGAACATGCTGTTCCAGTAATTTTAACATATCTTGATAACTTTTTGTTCAATTTTATTAGAAAAGACATCAGTGGATTAAGAACAGAATTACCCTTAAGACGTGCTAACACAAGATTTCTGTATGACCAAAGGTTCTAGAGTTATCCACATTGCAACATCATAAAATATTTTTTTTGTGCAAAATCGAAAAAAAAAAAATTTTTTTTGAAAAATTCATAAAAAATCGAAAAGAACAAAATGATTGTAAGAAAGAGACGAGAAAGAAAGCTTTGTTCAAAAACACCAGAATTTTAAAGTTCTTCATCGATTAAAAAATAATTTAAATTCTAGATTTTTGAACATGTTGTTCCAGTAATTTTAACATATCTTGATAACTTTTTGTCCAATTTTATTAAAAAAGACATCAGTGGATTAAGAACAAAATTACCCTTAAGACGTGCTAACACAAGATTTCTGTATGACCAAAGGTTCTAGAGTTATACACATTGCAACATAATAAAATATTTTTTTGTACTGAATCGAAAAAATAAATATTTTTGAAAAAATTATAAAAATTCCAAAATTACAGAATGAGTGTAAGAAAGAAACTTTTGTACAAATTTGCGAATTTTTTAACATGTTGTCCCACTAAGTTTACCATATCTTGAAAACTTTTTGTCCGATTTTATTAGAAAAGACATCAATGGATGAAGAACTGAAGAAGCTTTAAGAAATGCCAACACAAGATTTCTGTATGACTAAAGGTTTTAGAGTTATCCACATCGCAACATAATAAAATATTTTTTTTGTTTTCATTTTCACCAAGAGGTTGGATATTATCCGGGTTAAGTAAGTTGGATTGTTTTGGATGTTCAATAGGTAGAGAAGCGGTCCCATTTCTTACTAAAATTAGCATTATCTCAGTTTTTTTTTTTTAGAAAGTGAACTTATAACACTTTTCAAAATAACACTTTGTCTTGTTAGCAATTTTATCAAAACAGGAATGAATAAGACATTAATTGTAATAATTAAAAATATAGAATAACTTAGGATAAAAGTTTAGAACAAGAAAAATGGTTCCAACAATTATTATTTTTTTCATTAAAATAACCAGAATTTGAAAGCAATAAATGACAATTTGTAATGTAAGAAGGTTCATTCACCGGTTGGTCGGTTCTAATTTCAATGTGTGTTGACAAAGTTCTAAACGTGTTCTAACAATTGCCATTGGAGCTGTGATTCTTAATAGCGATAATTGATATCAAAAAACAATTAGAATCGTAATAGAAGGACTTTAGACTCATGCCAGGGCCAGGGTTTGAATGTTGATATATATAATTATTTGAGTCATATTAAAACCTTAGCCAGTTCGTTAAGGAACCCATCATGTTCCGAACGTAACCGTTTAAAATTTTAACATTCTTGACTTATGCCTTTCTCCAAATCCCGAGAAATTTAAGATCGAAGTCTTTAATTCACTAGATAATTTCGACTACCGAATTTGGACCAATTTTTCATATGGAGAAATGAATGTAACTTCAAGTTTTATATTTTCATTTGTTTGTCTTCAAATAAACCGATAAGTTATTTACGTTTTGGTAGCTAAAGTGAAAAAAAGTTTTTAAATCTATTTAGAGTATAGCGCACAATTTGAGTTGATTATGCCCTTATTTGTTAGCTGGTTTAAAATAACACTGTGCTCGATTTTGATTTTTTTTACGAACAAAAAGGGAGACCTAGTGGATAAAGATAAGTCGAGCACGTTGAATTCAATGAAGCTAACCGTTTTTTCAGGTTAGCTCTAGTTTTCGAGATATTGGGTTATTTAGAAAATGTAGGAGGTGGCGCAATTAATATTCGCATAACTCGAAAACTGTTTATTTTCTTGAACTAAGTAAAAAACCAAAATTTGCTAACAAAATTATCTTTCAGAAACATTAATTGTTTTTTTAATCCGATCAGTCGTTTTGGAAATGAATTTTTTTGTTTGCAAAAAAAATATTGTATTTTATGTTGTGATTTTTTAATGAGATAGCGCAATAAATATGTGAATAACTCGAAAACTGTTTATTTTCTTGAACTAAGTAAAAAACCGAAATTTGTCAACAAAATTATCTTTCAGAAACTTTAATTACTTTTTTAATCCGAGCAGTCGTTTTGGAAATAAATTTTTTTGCTTGCATAAAAAAATATTTTTTTTATTTTGCGATTTTTCAAAAAGAAAAAAATATTTTTTTTGCAAACAAAAAAATTTGTTTCCAAAACGACTAATCGGATAAAAAAAATAATTCGTGTTTCTGAAAGATAATTTTGTTGCCAAATTTCGGTTTTTTACTTAGTTAAAAAAAATAAACAGTTTTCTAGTTACGCAAATATTTATTGCGCAACGTTCTCAATTTTTTTGATTTTTCAAAAAAAAAAAAATATATTTTTTTTGAAAACAAAAAAATTTATTTCCAAAAACCTCAGATTAAAAAATTTATTAGTGTTTCTGAAAGATAATTTTGTTGACAAATTTCGTTTTTTTTATTTAGTTTAAGAAAATAAACAGTTTTCGAGTTATGCAAATATTTATTGCGCTACCTTATTGAAAAATCACAAAATAAAAAAAAATATTTTTTTTTGCAATCAAAAATTTTTTTTTCCAAAAGCCACTGCTCGGATTAAAAAACTTATTAGTGTTTCTGAAAGATAATTTTGTTGCCAAATTTCGGTTTTTCTATTTAGTTTAAAAAAATAAACAGTTTTTGAGTTACGCGAATATTTATTGCGCAACTTGCTCAATTTTTTTGATTTTTCAAAAAAATCATTTATTTTGCAAACAAAAAATTTATTCCAAAACGACTGCTCGGATTAGAAACGCAATTAGTGTTTCTGAAAAATAATTTTGTTGCCAAATTTCGGTTTTTTTACTTAGTTCAAGAAAGAAAAGAGTTTTCGACTTACGCGAATATTTATCGCGCCATCTTCCCAATTTTTTTGATTTTTCAAAAAATTTTGTTTTTTGCAAACAAAAAAATTTATTTCCAAAACGACTGCTAGCATTAAAAATATAATTAGTGTTTCTGAAAGATAATTTTGTTTTTGAGTTTCGGTTTTTTGCTTAGTTTAAGAAAATAAACAGTTTTTGAGTTACGCGAATATGTATTGCGCAACCTGCTCAATTTTTTTGATTTTTCAAAAAAAAATATTTTTTTTGCAAACAAAAAAATTTGTTTCCAAAACGACTGCTCGGATAATTAGTGTTTCCGAAAGGTAATTTTGTTGACAAATTTCGGTTTTTTTTTATTTAGTTTAAGAAAGTAAACAGTTTTCGAGTTACGCGAATGTTTATTGCGCAACCTTCCAAATTTTTTTGACTTTTCAAAAATATAGTTTTTTTTTGCAAACAAAAAAATTTATTTCCAAAACGACTGCTCGGATTAAAAACCTAATTAGTGTTTCCGAAAGGTAATTTTGTTGACAAATTTCTGTTTTTTACTTAGTTCAAGAAAACAAACAGTTTTCGAGTTATGCAAATATTTATTGGGCTACCTTATTGAAAAATCACAAAATAAAAAAAATATTTTTTTTTTGCAATCAAAAAATTTTTTTTCCAAAAGCCACTGCTCGGATTAAAAAACTTATTAGTGTTTCTGAAAGATAATTTTGTTGACAAATTTAGGTTTTTCTATTTAGTTAAAGAAAATAAACAGTTTTCGAGCTATGAAAATATTTATTGCGCTACCTCACTGAAAAATCACAAAATGAAAAAAAAAATTTTTTTGCAAACAAAAAAATTTATTTCCAAAACGACTGCTTGGATTAAAAAAAACAATTAATGTTTCTGAAAGATACTTTTGTTGCCAAATTTCGGTTTTTTTACTTATTTCAAAAAAGTAAACAGTTTTCGAGTTACGCGAATATTTATTGTGCAACCTCTTCCATTTTTAAAATAATGCTATATCTCAAAAACTAGAGCTTACATAAAAAACTGTTATTTCCATTGAATTCAGCTTACTTGAATTACTTTTACCCACTAGGTCTCACTTTTGCCAGTTTTTTTCAACTAGCACAGTGTAATTAATATTAAAAAATTAAATAATAAAAAAAATCCTGTTTTAAGACTATTTATCTGAGTACATTAAAGAAGTAAATAAAACACTTCATATTATTTCTTACACATATTAATGTAGCTCAAAAAATGTGTAGCATTTTCTAATGAAAATCTGTTTAAAAAAAATTTTTCTTAAGTCTTGAGTACCTTCCAACGAGGACCGAAGTCAAATAGTCTTTAAACTTCCAAGATATTCTTGTTATACGGTTTAATAAAAAAAAATTGTAGTTTTAATATATCATAATTTTAAATATTTATTTTACGCTATATATGCAAAAATAAGCAAATAGTTTTTACACTGTTATAAAGCTAAGATGTCAGTCTTTAATTTGCTATAAACTTAAATTGATATCTTGTTATTTATAGAAGATATATATCTTTGAAAATCATGCCCATTTTTATTCATCGCATAAAAACGCTTTTTTAATTACATAATCCCTTACTTATCATGTTGGAGAGCTAATATTTATATACCTTATGGCCTTTCTAACACTTTGGGTGACAGGATGAGCCAATAAGGGAAACTTTCTTCAAACATTCTTTCTTCTTTCTTTCGGAATCCTAAAGTTTTATATAAAAGATGATGATGAGAGTTATCGATTCTAGTACCATTTTTTTTCCTAAAAGAAAAAATACTTCAAATCTTCTTTAATTTTTAAAATAGTTAGAAAATTCTGTTTCAGAATTAAAAAAAAGTTGACATTTGTTCATATCTCAAAACTATTAATCGTTTTCAGGACCGTCCTAATGTTCATTTTTCCATTTAATTATTTCTGATATATTTACCTTCATTAGAATTGTACTCTTGATACGTAATTATTAACACTTGTTTAAGTAGATTATAATTTAATCGTATTCAGAAATGTACTTTAAAAACTAAAACATTAATAGATGAATGACGTAGTTTTGCCATTGAGTCTGCATGTCTGGCTGTGGAGTGCTACGCCCACTCCTTCTATTATTGCTACTCTTACATACTTACTTAAATTTTCTTTATTTACAACCTATTAAGGTCAAAGGCCGAGCATATTTTAGAATTTCATACGCTTCGATCTTGTGCGCATATTATCCAATTTGAAAGGTTTTCCTTTTCTTCGTCGTTCCGTGAAAGTTTTGGACATCTTCTGCTCATATTCTCCAATTTCGTAGGACAAGCTTTGAAAGATTTTCCTTTTCTTGGTCTTTCCGTGGAAGTTTTGGACATCTTGTGCTCATATTCTCCAATTTCGTAGGTCAAGCTCTAAAAAATTTTCCTTTTCTTGGTCTTTTCGTCGAAGTTTCGATCATCCTCTTCTAACATTAGGGGGAACCGGTTTTATTCTAAATTTAGCTTTTTCATAGTAATTGTTCTTTCCAGTAGTAAGTTACTAGCCCGACGTCCCAACCCATATATTTTATCGTTCTTATAGAAGAACTCGCGACACATGTTAGCTAACTACACTTAGCCTTAAGTGTAAAAAGTGCCACACCTACACCTTTTGTATGCTCGTAATTGTAAATTATTTTGAACGAGTCTTTGGTATTCCCAAGTTCTCATGGAGATGTCACTCAAAATCTCCATATTACTCAACATTTCCATGAGAATTTGGGAATACCAAAGACATTATTTATTCAATGATAAATTCCAATTCGTCTTAGGACTAACTCGTTCCAAATAATTTACAATTACGAGCATAGAAAAGGTGTAGACGTGGCACTTTAATACTTAAATATAAACCTACTTTTGATTAAGCTTTGATTCAAACATGTTCAAAACTGCCTTGGCTAAAGCAGTGCCAAAAGGAACTAAATACAAACGCTTCTTTGGGTTTCCTTTCTCTACATCCCCTTAGGAGTTCAAGATCTGTGAATAATACTCTCTGAAGACTTCTATTTTCAGTATTAGGAGAGTGCGATAAATTGCGTTCACTTCGCTCTGAGAGAAAGACGCTCGTTACGCCAGTTTCCAGAGGCAAAGCGCCTCAAATGCTTCTCTAACTGGATAGATCCTTCAGTGAGTTCGACAAAGGTCATCTTCTTTAGAAAGGGTTAACTCTGAAATTTCAATTTCCACCGAAATCTAGGATATTATCCGGGTTAAGTAAGTTTTCAAGATCCTCAAGGACAATCCTGTATCTTATCTAAGAGCGATAATGCTAGCTGGTTCCAGAGACCTCCTTCTATGTCTGATCGTTGCTCTTAGCACGTCACTCCGCTCTGAGAAAAAGACGCTCGTTACGCTAGTTACCAAAAACAAAGGGTCCCAAGTCGCTTGTCAATCTGGATAGATCCTTCTGTGTGTTTGCCAAAGAGCATCTCCTTAGTCCTGATGTTTCAATCTCCACTAAAAGGTAGGATATTCTCCAGGTTAAGTCAGTTTTCAAGATCCTCAAGGTCAATGTTATATCTCACTTAACTGCGATGATGATAGCTGGTTCAAGGGTCGTATATTCAGTGATAGGGGAATGCTAACCAGTTTCTGTGACCTCCTTCTACCTCAGATCGTTCTTCTAGGTACCGTTTGTTATTCCAGCAGCCTGTGACAAAACGCCCCAAGTCGCTTGTCAAACTAGACAGAGCTTTCGATGAGTCTGTCAAATACCCTCTTCTGAAGACATAGTTAATTCTGATGTTTCAAGCTCAACCAAAAGGTATGGTATTACCCTGGTTAAGTACCTTTTTTAAGATTATCAAGGACAATCCTATAACTAACCTAAGTACGATGATGGTAGCTGGTTTCAGGGTCCCAGTGTTAGGGAACTGCGAAACAGTTTGCTCCTTCTAGATACTTCAGATCGTTCCTTTTAGCATGTCACTCCGCTCTTTATGCCAGTTACCGGAGACAAAACGCACTTAGTCGCTTGTCAAACTGGATAGGTTCTTCAATGAGTTTGCCTAAGACAGCGTTAACCCTGATGTTTCAATATCCACCGAAAGGTGGGATCCGGAATAAGTAAGTTTTCAGATTCCTTTAGGACAATGCTATATTCCACCTTGCTGCGATGATGGTAGCTGATTCCAGGATTCCAGTTCCGAACCAGCTTCTTCTACTTTACATCGTTTCTCTAAGCACGTCACTTCGCTCTGAGAAAAAGCCTCTCGTTAAGTTGCCTGGGACTAAACGCCCGAGGTCGCTTATTAAACTAGATAGATCCTTTAGTAAGTTTTCCAAGTGCCATCTCGCTAAGACTTTGATAATCCTGATGTTTCAATCTCAACGAAAATGTAGGGTATTATCGGTGTTAAGTAAGTTTTCAAGGTCCTCAAGGGTAAACTGGATAGATGCATCGGTGAGTTTGCCAAAGACCTTCTTGTTAAGGCAGTTATTGATTATAGAATCCCGACATTTCATTTCTCCAAGGCTGCTATATTATCCGGGTTAAGTTAGTAATGGGTGATTTTCCAGATCCTCAAGAACAATCATTTACTTCACCTAACTGCTATAATGCTTACTTCTTCCAGAAGAAAGGTCTGCGTTTCTTCTTAAGAAACCAGACCAACTCATCGACTATGAAAAAGCAAAAAATAAGCTTAACTCTAAGTGGTAGAAATTCCACGTAGGATTCACTGCCTAATCGAATACCACTAGATCTAGATCTTCTTCGAAACAGTAGTCCAAATCTGTTGTAGTTAAAAGGTAAGTGAAGTTTTTTGAGCTTTGGATTTAAAAAGGATTGAAAGGAGCCTGACTCTTTGTGGTTCCTATGGAAGAAATTTCACGTAGGCCTAGATCCTTCTGCTAGATGATTTATCATCAAACAAGAGGGTTCAAGAGCTCCTTCTGATCGGTAATTCTAATCTGTCCAATACAAGAAGGAAGTGAAGCCTACTAAGCCTAAGAAATTTTTAAAAGGGTCACTGTGTTCATCAAATTGAAAAGAGGTAGACTTAATGTGATTTCTATAAAAGAAACTCAACGTAAGTCTAGATCCACTGCCCTTTTGCCTGATGGTGTTTAATGACAGGGGGATTCTAGAGCTACTTGTGATCTTTATAAGGTTGGAAGAAAAGTAAAGTTTTCTGAGCTTAAGAATTCACCAAAAAGGATTACTCTGGTCAAGACACAGAAATCCTTATCAAAACTTTGTTAGATGCGCTCGTGAATTTACTACGATTTCAAGATAATTGCAAGTCTACGCCAGACTTCTGATCACAACTGATCAGAAATCCCGGGAGATCCTCGACTCTGGGCGAGGATATGGTACTGGAATTTGACGAAGAAGCAATCATGAATTCAAATTTAAATGATGGTGATCAAGAAGACTTCAACGATCCAATCGTTCAAATCATGATGAAGATTTCCTTATTCATTTATTCTACTTGGAAATATAGGACATTTACAAGAAATCTCCATCTTATACAAATTTATTTCCCATAATATATTTAAATGGCTTATCTCTAAAAAAGACGTATTGCACTACATGTTTCTAGGACTAATTGGGACTTTCAGTCTAGGGCAGTTTCGGCGATGCTATCGGGACTTTGGTGAAGTTTGTGTGCTATTTAGTTCCACTTTCTCTTGGTAATTTGGTATTTTATTGGCACCTCGTCTTTTTTATTTCAGAGCTCTAAGTAGCTCGTAAATCGAGACCATTAGTCTGTAATTCTGCCGACTGTTCAATTATTACTCTTAAGTTTTTGGTCTGGTCAACGCAGTTACGGTGGGGTCGGAAGCCATCCTTTCGTTTTTTTAGAGATTTCTCTTTGCTATAATCTTGTAATGGGTATTTAGCAGAGTGATTCCTCGACATCGCATTCCTAACATCATCTTTCTTTGGTAGCTTTATTATGGTGCCTATCTGCTAGGTTCTGGGAAATTGTTCATTTATCCAAGCTTTGCCTATATGAGGATGCATGATCTTTGCTGATAATGATGCTTCTCAGGCGGTTTGCCTTCTTTTACTTGGGTTCTTCTTCCTTTTCAATTTGTTTTCGCTGTTTCAATTTCAACTTTAGCGATAAGATAACTTAAGTTAATCATCGTCATTCTAGCCCCTGATCATTCAGGAGTCTTGACTCGACAGATAGACAGACAGAATCCGGGGATTATTACATTAGACCATGTGTTTTTTCTAAAGGTACATTAAGTACCTGCATTTTATCTGATTTCAATGAAGATCGTCTTTGAGACAATTTGGAATACAAGGAATGAGACACTAGTGACTAGTCACTTCTGGATGCCCTCTAGGCTGCAAGGGAGATATGGCTGTCTTACGCCATATGCACGATCACATAGAAACGCAGAAGAGGATTCACAAGAATGACCAGATATTCGAACCAACACTAGGTTAATCTTCTTTAGCCTGGAGAGCATACAGAAGTGACTAGTCACTAGTGTCTCATTCCTTGTTTTCCAAATCGTCTCAAAGACGATCAGTTACATCGTGGCTTCCTTTGAGATCAGTTTAGGTTCTATACTGGCCGTTTCTCGCTACTTTATACCACAACTGAAGATTTATAAGAATGCTAAGATATTCGAACCAATAGAAATCATTTCAGTTAGATCTTCTAATGCTTGGAGAGCATTCAGTAGTGACTCCTGTCTTATTCCTTTTATTTCAAATCGTCTTAAAGACAATCAGTCATAGTTATAGTCAAGTGATTACATGGAAGACCAGTGTGGGTTCTGTACTGGCCGTCTCACGCTATATGATCCACTATCACATTGTCCCACAAATTAAGATTTACAAAAATGACAAGATATGCGAACCAACACTAGGTAGATCTTCAAAAGTCCGGAAAGCATCTAGAAGTGACTAGCGTCTCATTGCTTGTATTCCAAATCGTCTAAGAGACAAATAGTCAAATCGTGGCTTCATGGGAGATCAGTGTAGGTTCTATACTGGCCGTTTCTCGCTATATCAACCACGACCTCAATGAACTTCAAATGAGGAGTTATAAGAATGACAAGATATTCGAACCAACAGTTACCAAACTAGATAGATCTTCTAAAAACTAGGTCAGTGTAGAACCTATACTAGTTCTCCATGAAGCCACAATCTGACTGATTGTCTCGGAGGCGATTTGGAATAAAAGGAATGAGACACGAGTCACTTCTGAATACTCGTGTCTCATTTCTTTTATTCGAAATCGTTTCAGAGACAATCAGTCAGATTGTGGTTTCATGGGGAACCAGTGTAGGTTCTACACTGACCATCTCACGCTATTTAACAACAAATGAAGATTTGTAAGAATGACAAGATAAGACCCAACAGGTACCACACTCGGTAGATCTTCTAAAGCTTGAAGAGCATCTAGAAGTGACTAGTGACTCGTTATTCAGGGCTTTAGCTTGCAAAAAGTTCTAGATAAAGACAATTTTTCAAATATTCTTCAAAAAATTTTTACCGACAAAAAAACTTGTTTTATGTTTTAACATAATTACGAGCTAAAATTTGTTTTGAATATATTTTTTACTTAATATTTTTTTGTTTATTATTTAAACAAATAATATTTGCAGTGTCATAAAAACTCTTTGTTTAAACAAAATAAAAAATAATATAAAAATTTATGAGAGGTCAGTTATGAATTCCAGATGTTTGAAATTTTGGCATAAATATTTCAAATCTACAAGTGACCAATTAACCCTAATGTAAATTACGTTTTAATGAAGTGTAAAACATAGTGTAGTTTTGTGAAATAATGACAAATATGAAAATATTTATTTAATTAAATATTTTATACAAAATTATTTAATTTGCTCTATAATTCTCGCCAAGCTGCCTTAATCATATCGGCTGCCTTCTCTGCTAACATGAAAGTAGGGGCATTTGTATGAGCCGTGGGCGGCAGGGGAATAATGCCAGCATCTACTACCCTCAGTTTTCCTATGCCATGTACCCTAAGTTCTGGGCTTACTACAGCTGTAGAGTCCGTAACGGGACCCATGCGACAAGTACCCACCTGATGATGTAGGGTATAAGTCAGGGTGCGTATGGAACAGCGCCAATAGTCATCACTAGCAAATTTATGAACTTCACATCCCGGTACCGGAGTATCTAAGATACGTGCACCAATTTTCTTCATGGCAGGCGACTCAGCTATACTTAAGGCCGCCTTAATTCCTTGCAACATGAACTCCATATCTTCTGCATTCTCAAAGTAGTTGGGATCTATCATGGGCCATTGTAAGGGATTGGTATTCTTGAGCCAAACTCGACCCAAAGATTTGGGATGAAAGGGCATTACCAAAACAGTAAAATGATCTTGTTTGCTTAATTGCAAAGGCCTATAAAGTCTATCATAGACCACCTGCTTTATATTCCCACCCTTTTTCAAGGCCGTACCATCATCTGAAGCCAAACTGGCACTGGCAAAAATTAGCTCTATATCCGGCCAATCTGCAGGCAATTTAGAACCATTTACCTTAATAAAAGCTAAAGCTTCCACACCCGGTAACATGGATAGTCTAGTATCGGGATGTCCAGCCATAAAATTCACTATATCTTTAAAGGTAAAACTTGTGGTAAACAAGGCCTGATCGGTGGTATTTACAATAAAGGTGGGTCCAAAATGGGCCACATGTTCAGACATTCTCAGGCCCACCGGTAAGGGGTGTATTATGTCTATACCTAAATGACCCAAATTATCGGCAGGCCCTATACCAGACAACATTAGCAGCTGGGGGGAGTTAAAAGCCCCTGCTGAGAGTATAACCTCTTTGCGAGCCTTGAACACATAAAGTCTTCCACGATAAAGAAACTCTATGCCATAGGCAGTTTTGGCCTTGGGTTCTATAAGAACTTTAGTTACCCTGGAAAAGGTAAAAATTTTCAAATTCCTACGTTTATACATAATAGGTTCTATAAAGGCTCGATAGGCACTATGACGCCTTCCAAAGCGTGTGTTGGTCTGGACATAGGAAACACCCAATTGAGTTTCTCCATTATAATCGGTTTGCTTAAGACCCCATTGTTGGGCTGCCTCCACAAAAGCCTGGGCTATATCTGTTCTCAGATAAACATAATCCACTGCCAAGGGCCCTGAGGTATTGTGATAGGGCCCATACTCCAAGCCATCTAGATTGGCTGATTCTGATTTAAGAAAATAAGGTAATACTTCCCGGTAAGACCAGCCATAGTTACCCGCATTAGACCAGGCCTCAAAATCTCTGCGATTACCACGATTGTAGATCATAAAATTTATAGAACTGGTACCGCCTAAAATTTTACCACGAGGCTGAGAACACTCATTATTATACATGCCCAGGCAGGCATTCTTTTGAGGTACGGATTTGAAATTCCAATTTGCATGAGTTATTTGGGTATAACCCGCCATAGCCGGTATACTATTAAATATATTCTCAACACCGCCAGCCTCGATTAAGGCCACGCGCCAATTGGGATTCTCGGTTAGGCGATTGGCCAATGTGCAGCCTGCAGTGCCGCCACCCACTATTATAAAGTCATAGACATCATTGTTAAGGGGAACTGAAAAGGAAATACACTTAGAAGAGTTCTTTTTATAGCTGCTCAAATCCTATAGCATACTTTTGGGTCTTAAAATTTGTTCCTTGGCATTCGTCAAACGCAGCTGCAAGACAGTGTTTATCAAGTTCTGAATGCTATAGGATCGAGCTATAACTGCAGCCAGGATGCCAAATATTTGAAAATAATATTTTATTCTCATTTTAACCGACCGACATCTGTAGGAAATCAGAAACTAAATTTGAAGTTTAAAAGTTTTTGTATTTTTATATTAAAAAAATAATTACATTTTTAACTTTAAACGTTTCAAGTGATTCATTGGAAGAGCAGATCTTACTGAATTGATGCATTCTTTTGTTTGAAGGAATATATACGATATTAAAAAAAATTATTACCTCCCAAATGTTTAATAAGGCTTTTAATTTACATTCCCGAAAAATAACATACTGACTTAATTAAATAATGTCTTAAAAGTGTATTACTAAATTTTGTTGTGGGTTCAGACAAATTTCGGCATTATATTTTCAATAATTTTAAAAATTTTATATCGAAAATTTTTTTATATAAACATTTTTTCTATTGAAAATTTTTTTATATAAAAATTTTTTCTACCGAAAAATTTTCTATAGAAAACTTTTTTTCTATCGAAAAATTTTCTATAGAAAATTTTTTTTCTATCGAAAAATTTTTTATAGAAAATTTTTTTTCTATCGAAAAATTTTCTATAGAAAATTTTTTTTCTATCGAAAAATTTTTTATAGAAAATTTTTTTTCTATCGAAAAATTTTCTATAGAAAATTTTTTTTCTATCGAAAAATTTTCTATAGAAAATTTTTTTTCTATCGAAAAATTTTCTATAGAAAATTTTTTTTCTATCGAAAAATTTTCTATAGAAAATTTTTTTTCTATCGAAAAATTTTCTATAGAAAATTTTTTTTCTATCGAAAAATTTTCTATAGAAAATTTTTTTTCTATCGAAAAATTTTCTATAGAAAATTTTTTTTCTATCGAAAAATTTTCTATAGAAATTTTTTTTTCTATCGAAAAATTTTCTATAGAAAATTTTTCTTCTATCGAAAATTTTTTTTCTATCGAAAATTTTTTTTCTATCGAAAAATTTTCTATAGAAAATTTTTTTTCTATCGAAAAATTTTCTATAGAATTTTTTTTTTCTATCAAAAAATTTTCTATAGAAAGAAAATTTTCTATTGAAAAATTTTCTATAGAAAAATTTTCTATTGAAAAATTTTCTATAGAAAAATTTTCTATAGAAAAATTTTCTATCGAAAAATTTTCTATAGAAAAATTTTCTATCGAAAAATTTTCTATAGAAAAATTTTCTATCGAAAAATTTTCTATAGAAAAATTTTCTATCGAAAAATTTTCTATAGAAAAATTTTCTATCGAAAAATTTTCTATAGAAAAATTTTCTATCGAAAAATTTTCTATCGAAAAATTTTCTATCGAAAAATTTTCTATCGAAAAATTTTCTATCGAAAAATTTTCTATCGAAAAATTTTCTATCGAAAAATTTTCTATCGAAAAATTTTCTATCGAAAAATTTTCTATCGAAAAATTTTCTATCGAAAAATTTTCTATCGAAAAATTTTCTATCGAAAAATTTTCTATCGAAAAATTTTCTATAGAAAAATTTTCTATAGAAAAATTTTCTATAGAAAAATTTTCTATAGAAAAATTTTCTATAGAAAAATTTTCTATCGAAAAATTTTCTATAAAAAAATTTTCTATCGAAAAATTTTCTATAGAAAAATTTTCTATGGAAAAATTTTCTATAGGAAAATTTTCTATAGAAAAATTTTCTATAGAAAAATTTTCTATAGAAAACTTTTCTATCGAAAAATTTTCTATAGAAAAATTTTTTATCGAAAAATTTTCTATAGAAAAATTTTCTATCGAAAAATTTTCTATAAAAAAATTTTCTATCGAAAAATTTTCTATAGAAAAATTTTCTATCGAAAAATTTTCTATCGAAAAATTTTCTATCGAAAAATTTTCTATCGAAAAATTTTCTATAGAAAAATTTTCTATCGAAAAATTTGCTATAGAAAAATTTTCTATAGAAAAATTTTTAGCGAAAAATTTTCTATAGAAAAATTTTTTTATCAAAAAATTTTCTTCTGTAAAAAATTATTTTATAGAGAATTTTTGATAAAAATCTTTTTCTATAGAGAATTTTCGGATAAAAACATTTTTTCTTTAGAAAGTTTCTCGATAAAAAATTTATCGAGAAATTTTTTAAAGAAAAATGTTTTGATCCAAAAATTTTCTATAGAAAAACTTTTTTATCCAAAAATTCTCTATAGAAAAATTTTTTTATCTTAAAATTTTCTATAAAAAAAATTTTACATCAAAAACATTTTTTATCAAAAAATTTTCTATCGAAAATTTTTTTTATCGAATACTTTTATAGAAAATATTTTTTTTTAACGGAAAATGTTTTATTGGGAAATTTTTTTTAGAAAATTTTTTTTATTGAAAATTTTTTTTATCCAAATATTTTTTAATAGAAAAAATTTTTTATTGAAAAAATTTCAATAGAAAAATTTTTTTTATTAAAAAATTTTCTAGAGAATTTTTTTTTTATCGAATAGTTTTCTTTAGAAAAAATTTTTATGGAAAATTTTTTTTGTTTAAAAATTTTTTATAGAAAAGTTTTTTATCGAAAAAAATTTCTATAGAAAAATTTTTTTTATCAAAAAATTTTGTATACAGAATTTTTTTTATTAAAAGATTGTCTTTACAAACATTTTTTTATCGAAAAATTTTGTATAGAAAATTTTTTTTCTATCGAAAAATTTTCTATAGAAAATTATTTTTCTATCGAAAAATTTTCTATAGAAAATTTTTTTTCTATCGTAAAATGTTCTATAGAAAATTTTTTTTCTTTTGAAAAATTTTCTATAGAAAATTTTTTTTCTTTTGAAAAATTTTCTATAGAAAATTTTTTTTCTTTTGAAAAATTTTCTATAGAAAATTTTTTTTCTTTTGAAAAATTTTCTATTGAAAATTTTTTTTCTTTTAAAAATTTTCTATAGAAAATTTTTTTTCTTTTGAAAAATTTTCTATAGAAAATTTTTTATCTATCGAAAAATTTTCTATAGAAAATTTTTTATCTATCGAAAAATTTTCTATACAAAATTTTTTTTCTATCGAAAAATTTTCTATAAAAATTTTTTTTTCTTTCGAAAAATTTTCTATAGAAAATTTTTTTTCTATTGAAAAATTTTCTATAGAAAATTTTTTTCTATTGAAAAATTTTCTATCGAAAATTTTTTTCAATTGAAAAATTTTCTATAGAAAATTTTTTTTCTATCGAAAAATTTTCTATAGAAAAATTTTTTTTTCGAAAAATTTTTCGGTCCCACTGTGCTTTGCTATTTATAAAATAGGCCTTTGATGAATTTTTAATATCAGTTATTTAACGTGATCTACAACAATAAAATCTCTGTTGTAATAGTTGTCTAACGCTTTGATTTCATTATCACATTTTCTTTAAATATTTTTATGAATATTTGCCATCACATTCAAAAACTTATTCAATATCGGAAATATCTAATATTTGCATGAATCTTTTATTGAACTTTTTTTTACATTTTATGTGTAAGTGTTTATTTTAGAAAATATCTGGCAAATTATTAGATTAAGTAAACAAAATTTATAGGTTATGGCTAAACTACAATAAATTCAAATTGAAATGTTTATTAAAAAATTTTGTAGGTGAATAAACTTTTTATAGCAGAAAATTTATTTGTTAAGTAAATATTTGATTTTTTGTTAGATTTATAATTGATAAGTTTGCATATGTATTTAACAATTTTAGATGTAATAAATAATTAAATATAAAATTGACTGCAAATACCTTAATTGGGGGAGGTCAGTTCTTTATTATTTGTAGACATTAGTTTAATTGTTGGCTATTTTTTCTAATAAATATTTAATGAATTTAATGCATTAAGTTACGGAACGTGTCTTAGTTGTTAATACTTTGAATAATACAGTGAAGTAGGGTTATAACGACCTAGGATTAATATTTTTCATTTAAGAAAAAACCCGTTTCCGGCAGTTTAATATTAATAATTTAGCCTTGATTGTTATAAAGTTGTGTTCCACTGCCAACAACTATTAGGTATGAAAGTTGCAAAAATTATTAGGCCCTTAATTTTTGCATCAGCTTATTTTAAAGCTGGACACTCTATTTGCACTTTCACCCAGACATTTTCCATTTATTCAGAAGAACCAAAATAATAATGTCTCAACCATTCCTCCCTTCGCACCCCAAAAGCTGCAAACTAAGAAAACACTCCGTAGGCAGCAGAGACCTGCGCCGTTCATTTTGATCGTAGTCGGCGGCTTACATCAAAATTAGCAGCGAAAAAATTTCCTACAGAGGTAAATTTTTGAAAAATTTCCTATACATGGAAGTAATTATTTGAATAATTTCCTTTAGTAAATAAATTTTTGAAAGTTTTCATAAAGAAGTAATTTTTTGAAAAATTTCCTGAAGAAGTAATTTTTTGAGATATTTGCTAAAGGAGTTAATTTTTCGAAAAATTTCCTAAAGAAGTAAATTTTCGAAAAATTTCCTAAAGAAGTAAATTTTTGAAAAATTTCCTAAGAAGTAAATTTTTGAAAAATTTCCTATAGAAGTTAATTTTTGAAAAATTCCCTATAGAAGTAAATTTTTGAAAAATTTCCTATGGAAGTAAATTTTTTAAAAATTTCCTATAGAAATAAATTTTTGAAAATTTTCCGATAGAAATAATTTTTTGAAAAATTTCCTATAGAAATAAATTTTTGAAAATTTTTCTATAGAAATAATTTTTGAAAAATTTCCTAAAGAAGTAAATTTTTAAAAAATTTCCTATAAAAGTAAATTTTTAAAAAATTTCCTATATAAGAATATTTTTGAAAAATTTCCTATAGAAGTAATTTTTTTAAAAATTTTCTGCAGAAATAATTTTTTGAAAAATTTCCTAAAGAAGTAAATTTTTGAAAAATTTCCTAAAGAAGTAAATTTTTGAAAAATTTGCTAAAGAAGTAAATATTTGAAAAATTTCCTGAAGAAGTAAATTTTTGAAAAATTTCCTCTAGAAATAAGTTTTTGGAAAATTTACTACAGAAATAAATTTTTGAAAACTTTAATATAGAAGTAATTTTATTAAAGAAGTAAATTTTTGAAAAATTTCCTATAGAAGTAAATTTTTGTAAAATTTCCTATAGAAGTAAATTTTTGAAAAATTTCCTAAAGTAAATAAATTTTTGAAAGTTTTCCTAAAGAAGTAAATTTTTGAAAAATTTGCTTTGGAAGTAAATTTTTGAAAAATTTCCTATAGAAGTAAATTTTTGAAAAATTTCCTAAAGTAAATAAATTTTTGAAAGTTTTCCTAAAGAAGTAAATTTTTGAAAAATTTCCTGAAGAAGTAATTTTCGGAGATATTTGCTAAAGAAGTAAATTTTCGAAAAATTTACTAAAGAAGTAAATTTTTGAAAAATTTCCTATAGAAGTAAATTTTTGAAAAATTTCCTATAGAAGTAAATTTTTCAAAAATTTTTCAGTAGAAGTAAATTTTTGAAAAATTTCCTATAGAAGTATATTTATGAAAAATTTCCTAAAGTAAATAAATTTTTGAAAGTTTTCCTAAAGAAGTAAATTTTTGAAAAATTTCCTAAAGAAGTAATTTTTTGAGAAATTTGCTAAAGGAGTTAATTTTTCGAAAAATTTCCTAAAGAAGTAAATTTTTGAAAAATTTCCTATAGAAGTAAATTTTTGAAAAATTTCCTATAGAAGTAAATTTTTCAAAAATTTTTCAGTAGAAGTAAATTTTTGAAGAATTTCCTATAGAAGTAAATTTATGAAAAATTTCCTAAAGTAAATAAATTTTTGAAAGTTTTCCTAAAGAAGTAAATTTTTGAAAAATTTCCTGAAGAAGTAATTTTTTGAGAAATTTGCTAAAGGAGTTAATTTTTCGAAAAATTTCCTAAAGAAGTAAATTTTTGAAAAATTTCCTATAGAAGTAAATTTTTGAAAAATTTCCTATAGATGTAAATTTTTGAAAAATTTCCTAAAGTAAATAAATTTTTGAAAATTTTCCTTAAGAAGTAAATTTTTGAAAAATTTACTGTAATAGTAATTTTTTTGAAAAATTTCCTATGGAAGTAAATTTTTGAAAAATTTCCTATGGAAGTAAATTTTTGAAAAATTTCCTATAAAAGTAAATTTTTGAAAAATTTCCTAAAGTAAATAAATTTTTGAAAGTTTTCCTAAAGAAGTTAATTTTTGAAAAATTTCCTATAGAAGTAAATTTTTGAAAAATTTCCTATAGAAGTAAATTTTTGAAAATTTTCCTATAGAAGTAAATTTTTGAAAAATTTCCTAAAGTAAATAAATTTTTGAAAGTTTTCCTAAAGAAGTAAATTTTTGAAAAGTTTCCTATAGAAGTAAATTTTTGAAAAATTTCCTAAAGAAATAAATTTTTGAAAAATTTCCTAAAGTAAATAAATTTTTGAAAGTTTTCCTAAAGAAGTAAATTTTTTAAAAATTTCCTATAGAAGTAAATTTTTGAAAAATTTCCTAAGAAGTAAATTTTTGAAAAATTTCCTATAGAAGTAAATTTTTGAAAAATTTCCTATAGAAGTAAATTTTTGAAAAATTTCCTATGGAAGTAAATTTTTTAAAAATTTCCTATAGAAATAAATTTTTGAAAATTTTCCGATAGAAATATTTTTTTGAAAAATTTCCTATAGAAATAAATTTTTGAAATTTTTTCTATAGAAATAATTTTTGAAAAATTTCCTATAAAAGCAAATTTTTAAAAAATTTCCTATAAATGTAAATTTTTAAAAAATTTCCTATATAAGAATATTTTTGAAAAATTTCCTATAGAAGTAATTTTTTTAAAAATTTTCTGTAGAAGTAATTTTTTGAAAAATTTCCTAAAGAAGTAAATTTTTGAAAAATTTCCTAAAGAAGTAAATTTTTGAAAAATTTGCTAAAGAAGTAAATATTTGAAAAATTTCCTGAAGAAGTAAATTTTTGAAAAATTTCCTATTGAAGTAAACTTTTGAAAAATTTCCTCTAGAAATAAGTTTTTGGAAAATTTACTACAGAAATAAATTTTTGAAAAATTTAATATAGAAGTAATTTTATTAAAGAAGTAAATTTTTGAAAAATTTCCTATAGAAGTAAATTTTTGTAAAATTTCCTATAGAAGTAAATTTTTGAAAAATTTCCTAAAGTAAATAAATTTTTGAAAGTTTTCCTAAAGAAGTAAATGTTTGAAAAATTTCCTATAGAAGTAAATTTTTGAAAAATTTCCTAAAGTAAATAAATTTTTGAAAGTTTTCCTAAAGATGTAAATTTTTGAAAAATTTCCTGAAGAAGTAATTTTCGGAGATATTTGCTAAAGGAGTTAATTTTTCGAAAAATTTACTAAAGAAGTAAATTTTTGAAAAAATTTCCTATAGAAGTAAATTTTTGAAAAATTTCCTATAGAAGTAAATTTTTGAAAAATTTCCTATAGAAGTAAATTTTTCAAAAATTTTTCAGTAGAAGTAAATTTTTGAAGAATTTCCTATAGAAGTAAATTTATGAAAAATTTCCTAAAGTAAATAAATTTTTGAAAGTTTTCCTAAAGAAGTAAATTTTTGAAA
The DNA here is from genome assembly GCA_933228675.1 of Stomorhina lunata. Lineage (NCBI taxonomy): Eukaryota > Metazoa > Arthropoda > Insecta > Diptera > Rhiniidae > Stomorhina > Stomorhina lunata. Next base: position 12,447,006 of record OW121743.1, read on the forward strand.
AATTTCCTGAAGAAGTAATTTTTTGAGAAATTTGCTAAAGGAGTTAATTTTTCGAAAAATTTCCTAAAGAAGTAAATTTTTGAAAAATTTCCTATAGAAGTAAATTTTTGAAAAATTTCCTATAGATGTAAATTTTTGAAAAATTTCCTAAAGTAAATAAATTTTTGAAAATTTTCCTTAAGAAGTAAATTTTTGAAAAATTTACTGTAATAGTAATTTTTTTGAAAAATTTCCTATGGAAGTAAATTTTTGAAAAATTTCCTATAGAAGTAAATTTTTGAAAAATTTCCTAAAGTAAATAAATTTTTGAAAGTTTTCCTAAAGAAGTTAATTTTTGAAAAATTTCCTATAGAAGTAAATTTTTGAAAAATTTCCTATAGAAGTAAATTTTTGAAAATTTTCCTATAGAAGTAAATTTTTGAAAAATTTCCTAAAGTAAATAAATTTTTGAAAGTTTTCCTAAAGAAGTTAATTTTTGAAAAATTTCCTATAGAAGTAAATTTTTGAAAAATTTCCTATAGAAGTAAATTTTTGAAAATTTTCCTATAGAAGTAAATTTTTGAAAAATTTCCTAAAGTAAATAAATTTTTTAAAGTTTTCCTAAAGAAGTAAATTTTTGAAAATTTTCCTGTAATAGTATTTTTTTGAGAAATTTGCTAAAGAAGTTAATTTTTCGAAAAATTTCCTAAAGAAGTAAATTTTTGGAAAATTTCCTATAGAAGTAAATTTTTGAAAAATTTCCTAAAGAAAATAAATTCTTGAAAGTTTTCCTAAAGAAGTAAATTTTTGAAAAATTTCCTATAGAAGTAAATTTTTGAAAAATTTCCTATAGAAGTAAATTTTTGAAAAATTTCCTATATAAAAAAAATTTCTGTTGACATAAATTTTTTTTAAAATTTCGTAAATGAAATTTTTGAAAGTTTTGATACAGAAGTAAATTTTTTAAAAATTTCCTATAGAAGTAAATTTTTCAAAAATTTCCTATAAAAGTAAATTTTTGATAAATTTCCTATAGAAGTAAATTTTTGAAAAATTTCCTATAGAAGTAATTTTTTTAAAAATTATCTGTAGAAGTAAATTTTTGAAAAATTTCCTATAGAAGAAAATTTTTGAAAAATTTCCTATATAAGTAAATTTTTGAAAAATTTTCTATAGAAGTAAATTTTTGAAAAATTTCCTAAAGAAGTAAATTTTTGAAAAATTTCCTATTGAAGTAAACTTTTGAAAAATTTTCCCTAGAAATAAGTTTTTGGAAAATTTCCTACAGAAATAAATTTTTGAAAAATTTAATATAGAAGTAATTTTTTGAAAAATTTCTTATAGAAGTAAATATTGAAAGAAGTCATTTTTTTTAAACTTCCCTTTAAAAGTAAACTTTTGAGACAGATTTAGCAGCAATGCCAATACACTTTGCAAATCAGCGGCTTTTTTCAGCCGATTTTAGCCGAATAATATTGCGAAGGCGGCAACTGAAGAAAATTGTCGGCGGCTTGGCTTAGCCGGCTATTAGCCGCAGGTCTCTGGCAGGCAGGTCTTGATATCATGTTGTTATCACTTAATCAGGCAACCAGAAGCTGTATGAGACGAAAATACTCTATATGACTAGAAAATGCTTTACCTTGAAGGTTTTGTGTTAAGAAATTTTTCTTAAGAAGTTTTTTCGCTTCTCCAAGCCCATTCCAAAATATAAAAAAATCAACCATATTTGGCAATAATTAAAAGAGCAAGAGCTTTTTTACTTCTGAGGTGTTCTATTTTGACGCTTAATATTTCACCCTGTGAAAACACAGAAAGCTTGGATCCTCCTTAACAATTCTTGTATATATACAGATGCAATCAGACCCACAGTTTAGAAGATATAGATTTATTAGCACTTTTTTTTGGTTTCAAACTTGTCAAAAATATGTAGATTGGGCCCTAATAGATCTATCACTCAGTTATAGAATTAAATTGTGCTGGGTTCCGGAGCTTTCAAATACTTTCAATATTTTCTCTAGACTACTTTCTATAGCTTAACAACTTAGCTTTACAACTACTATTTCAGTTACTAGTTGGGATTCTCTGACCAACGATTGGCGGTTAAATACACAAAAAGCGTCTGGCCGAAAGCCAACTATTACAAAGTCATGTTCTGCATTCTATCGGGTGCTGATATAAGTAAACCAAGTAAATTCATTAATTAGTTAATGTTTTCAAAAAGTTTAATTTATGAATAATCAATTGCATTGGGTTGCCTTTAAATTGTTTTAAGATTTTGGCATAAGTATATTTTGATTCGTTTTGAACTTGACTTGAATAAAACTTTATAAAGACTTTCTGAAGCGGTTGATTAGATAAGATTTAAAAGGGGATTCCAAAAGATTGTGGTAGAGTTGACAAGTTTGTGTCAGACTGATTCCCAAAGGTATATGATTAATATGATATTCTAATTAATATCGCAGAAGTGGCAGTCCTTGGTCGGAAATAAATGGGATCTCACGGCCCCTTATTTCTAAATTTCTAATATATAAGCATATACTTTGTCCAAAAACGGTCTCAATACCTTATTTAGTTTTAGAGATTTTGGGGAAAAATTACAAAGTAAAGTAAAAAAAATTACATAAATAGTGTTCTCTTGTGTACTCAAAAATGTTAAGTGAAATTTAATTTTTCGTTCTGAAATTTATTTTTCTGAATTTCGAATATATTGGTCTATATTGTATCCAAATTTGGTCGTAATAGCTTGTTTGGTTTTAGAGATTTTTGCGAAAAATTATTAAGTTACGTTAAGAAATTGCATAAATTTATTACAAAAAAAGTGTTCTCTTCGGTATTCACAAATTTTAATTAAAATCTCAAAACTCGTTCTGAAATTTATATTTCTGAATTTCTAATATATTAGTCTATATTGTGTCCAAAAATGGTCCTAATAACTTGTTTAGTTTGGGAGATTTTTGGGAATAAATTACAAAGTAAGGCTAAAAAATTACATCAATTTTTTACAAAAAGAGAATACTCTTCTGTATTCAAAAATGTTAAGTAAAATTTCATAACTCGTTTTAAAATTTATATTTTCGAATTTCCAATATGTTGGTCTATACTGTGTCCGAAAATGATCCTAATAGCTAGTTTAGTTTTAGAGATTTTTGCGAAAAATTAGAAAGTAATGTTAAAAAATTAAGAAATTTATTACAAAAAGTTTTTTTTTCTGTATTCAAAAGCGTTAAGTAAAATTTCAGAATTCGTTCTGAAATTTATATTTTTGAATTTCTAATATATTAATCTATATTGTGTCCAAAAATACCTTGTTTTGTTTTAGAGGTTTTTGCAAAAAAATTAGAAAGTAATGTTAACAAATTATAAAAATTTATTACAAAAAGTTTTCTCTTCTGTATCCAAAAATGTTAAGTAAAATTTCAGAACTCGTTCTGGAATTTATGTTTCCAAATTTCTTATATATTGGTCTATACTGTGACAAAAAATGGTTTTAATATCTTATTTAGTTTTAAAGATTTTTGCGAAAAATTACTAAGTAATATAATATTAAAAAATTATATAAAATTATTACAAAAGCGTTCTCTTCTGTATTCAAAAATGTTAAGTAAAATTTCAGAACTCGTTCTGAAATTTATGTTTCTATATATTGAACTCTACTGTGTCCAAAAATGGTCCTAATATCTTTTTTAGTTTTAGAGATTTTTGAAAAAAAATTACAAAGTATAATTAAAAAATTGCATATATTTATTACAAAAAGTATTCTCTTCTGTATCCAAAAATGTTAAGTAAAATTTCAGATCTCGTTCTGAAATTCATATTTCTGAATTTCTTATATATTGGTCTATCTTCTTGTTAAATATAGTCCTAATATTTTGTTTAGTTTTCGAGATTTTTGAGAAAAATTACAAAGTATTATTAAAAAATTACATAAATTTATTACAAAAAGTTTTCTCTTCTGTATCCAAAAATGTTAAGTAAAATTTCAGAACTCGTTCTGAAATTTATGTTTCTATATATTGAACTCTACTGTGTCCAAAAATGGTCCTAATATCTTTTTTAGTTTTAGAGATTTTTGAGAAAAATTACAAAGTATTATTAAAAAATTACATATATTTATTACAAAAAGTATTCTCTTCTGTATCCAAAAATGTTAAGTAAAATTTCAGATCTCGTTCTAAAATTCATATTTCTGAATTTCTTATATATTGGTCTATCTTCTTGTTAAATATAGTCCTAATATTTTGTTTAGTTTTCGAGATTTTTGAGAAAAATTACAAAGTATTATTAAAAAATTACATAAATTTATTACAAAAAGTTTTCTCTTCTGTATCCAAAAATGTTAAGTAAAATTTCAGAACTCGTTCTGAAATTTATGTTTCTATATATTGAACTCTACTGTGTCCAAAAATGGTCCTAATATCTTTTTTAGTTTTAGAGATTTTTGAGAAAAATTACAAAGTATTATTAAAAAATTACATATATTTATTACAAAAAGTATTCTCTTCTGTATCCAAAAATGTTAAGTAAAATTTCAGATCTTGTTCTGAAATTAATATTTCTGAATTTCTTATATATTGGTCTATCTTGTTGTTAAATATAGTCCTAATATTTTGTTTAGTTTTCGAGATTTTTGAGAAAAATTACAAAGTATTATTAAAAAATTACATAAATTTATTACAAAAAGTTTTCTCTTCTGTATCCAAAAATGTTAAGTAAAATTTCAGAACTCGTTCTGAAATTTATGTTTCTATATATTGAACTCTACTGTGTCCAAAAATGGTCCTAATATCTTTTTTAGTTTTAGAGATTTTTGAGAAAAATTACAAAGTATTATTAAAAAATTACATATATTTATTACAAAAAGTATTCTCTTCTGTATCCAAAAATGTTAAGTAGAATTTCAGATCTCGTTCTAAAATTCATATTTCTGAATTTCTTATATATTGGTCTATCTTCTTGTTAAATATAGTCCTAATATTTTGTTTAGTTTTCGAGATTTTTGAGAAAAATTACAAAGTATTATTAAAAAATTACATAAATTTATTACAAAAAGTTTTCTCTTCTGTATTCAATAATGTTAAGTTAAATTTCAGAACTCGTTCTGAAATTTATGTTTCCAAATTTCTTATATATTGAACTCTACTATGTCCAAAAATGGTCCTAATATCTTGTTTAGTTTTAGAGATTTTTGAGAAAAATTACAAAGTATTATTAAAAATTACATATATTTATTACAAAAAGTATTCTCTTCTGTATCCAAAAATGTTAAGTAAAATTTCAGATCTCGTTCTGAAATTCATATTTCTGAATTTCTTATATATTGGTCTATCTTGTTGTTAAATATAATCCAAATATCTTGTTTAGTTTTAGAGATTTTTGAGAAAAATTACAATGTATTATTAAAAAAATACATAAATTTATTACAAAAAGTATTCTCTTCTGTATTCAAAAATGTTAAGTAAAATTTCAGAACTCGTTCTGAAATTTATGTTTCCAAATTCCTTATATATTGTTGTATATTGTTTTCAATTTTGGTCTTAATACCAAGTTACGTTTTAGAGTTCTTTGCAAAAAATTACCAAGTAATGTTAAAAAATTGCATAAATTTATTACAAAAAGTGTTTCCTCCTGTATTAAAAAATTTTAATTAAAATTTCAGAACCCGTTCTGAAATTTTTAGATTTGAATTTCAAGTATATTGTCTATATTGTGTCCAAAAATGATTCTAATAACTTGTTTAGTTTTAGAGATTTTTGCGAAAATATACCAAGTAATGGTCAAAAATTTCATAGACTTATTACAAAAAGTGTTCCCTTGTATCCAAAAATGTTAAGTAAAATTTTAAAAGTCGTTCTGAAATTTATGTTTCTAAGTTTCTTATATATTGGACTCTACTGTGTCTAAAAATGGTCCTAATATCTTGTTAAGTTTTAGAGATTTTGGCGAAAAAAATACAAAGTAATTAAAAAAAATTTCATAAATTTATTACAAAAAGTTTTCTCTTCTGTATCAAAAAATGTTAAGTAAAATTTCAGATCTCGTTCTGAAATTAATATTTCTGAATTTCTTATATATTGGTCTATCTTGTTGTTAAATATATGCCTAATAACTTGTTTAGTTTTAGAGATTTTTGCGAAAAATTGCAAAGTAATATTAAAAAATGGCATATATTTATTACAAAAAGTGTTCTCTTCGTTATCTAAAAATGTTAAGTAAAATTTTAAAACTTGTTCTGAAATTTATATTTCTAAATTTCTATAATATAGGTTATTATATGTTCAAATATAGTTCTAATACCTGGTTTAGTTTTAGAGATTTTTGCGAAAAATTACAAAGTAATTTAAAAAAATTTCATAAATTTACTACAAAAAATGTTCTGTTCTTCTGTATTCAAAAATGTTAAGTTAAATTTCATATTTCGTTCTGAAATGTATATTTCTGAATTTCTAGTACATTGGTCTATACTTTGTTCAATTATGGTCTTAATACCTTGTTTAGTTTTAGAGATATGAAACAAAGATCAAGATAAAGTATAATAATAAACAAAATATTTAATAATTTATAAATTTTTAAATCACACATCAAGCAAGAAGATCGATCATTAGATCGATCTAATCGTTTGATCTTCTTGTTTAATGCTTGATTTCAAAGTTAATGAATTATTAATTATTTTTTTTCTTAATATTTTACTTTATCTTGATTTTTGTTTACACTAATTTGCATTAAAAACTTTCGTTTTTCTTTTGCTCCCAATTTCACTGCCCAGCTTCAAATTAAAATTCTGGTTTGACATCATTAACATAACCCAACTTTTTCCCAAAATCAAAGATAATATCTATAACACTTTCTTTTTATGCATAAATTAAAGCTAAATATTTTATTTGTACAATCTTCTTAAAAACCTAAAGATACTAAAAACTAAAACTTACTTTTACTTTAATGACTAAATTCCCTTTTATTTGGGTTGATTAAGACCATAAAGCACGTATCATATCGGCGGCCTTTTCCCCAATCATAAATGAGGCTGCATTAGTGTGACAGGTGGGGGGAAAGGGTATGATACTGGTATCGGCCACACGTAAACCCTCAATACCATGTACCTGTAGCTTTGGATTGACTACAGTTGTGCTATCATTAGCGGGACCCATGCGACATGTGGCCACCTGATGATGTAATGTATAGGACATGACACGTATAGAACAGCGCCAATAGTCATCCGAGGCAAATTGATAGTTCTCACAACCGGGTATGGGAATGTTGTGCAAGCGAGTACCCACCCTTTGCATAGAGGGCATTTGAGTAATGCGTATGGCTTCTTTAATGCCTTCCAAAAGAAACTGTATATCCTCGGTGTTGTGGAAATATTTGGGATTAATGCGTGGCCATTCTAAGGGATTGCGATTATGTAGCCAGAGGCGACCCACAGACTTGGGATGAAACTGCATGATCAGAAAAGAGAAATGATCTTGTTTGGTAACACTTAAGGTCTTATAGACTTGATTATAGATTTCAGGCTTAAAATTGGCTCCCTTTGTGAGGGCAGTACCCTCATCCGAGGCCAAACTGCCGGCCACATTAATAAATTCTACATCGGGCATGTCAGAAGGTTCCCGAGAACTGGGTACCTTGGCAAAGGTTAAGGCCTCCACGCCACCTATAGAGGACAAAACTGTGCTGGGATTCCCACTGGTATAGGACTTAATCATATTGGCATTAAGACTGGAAGTGAAAATGGTTTGTCCCGTTGTATTGGTAACAAAGGTGGGTCCAAAGTGACACATAGATCATACATGAGTTTGCCCACGGGCAATTCTTTTACTATGGGCACTTGTATGGCCTGAAGATTATCCTTGGGTCCAATACCCGAGAGCATGAGAATTTGTGGTGAAAAAATAATTTCGGCTGACAAAATAATTTCCTTTCTAGCCTTGATGGTAAACAAGGTATTGCGATAAAGAACTCTTACCCCATAGGCCTTTTTGGTTTGGGCATTTATCAGAACTTTTGTAACCCTAGCCAAGGTAACAATATGCAAGTTCTTTCTTGTTTGTCGTATAGGTTCTATATAGGCTCTAAAGGCACTATGTCTGCGGCCATTCTTGGTATTGGCCTGTACATAGGAAACACCCATTTGTGACTCTCCATTGTAATCGGTTTTGGCATGACCGGCCTCCTGGGCTGCCTTAACATAGGCATGAACAAACTCACTGCGATATTTGACATCCTCCACATTAAGCGGACCCGAGTGATTGTGGTAGACAGACTGCTCCAGGCCCTCTAACTGAGCATTTTCGGATTTGAGAAAATAGGGTAAAACATCTTGGTAAGACCAACCCTCATTACCAAATTCCGACCATCTATCGAAATCTCTCTTGTTGCCCCGGTTATAGATCATAAAGTTAATGGAACTGGTACCTCCTAGAACCTTGCCTCGCGGCAGAGAACATTCATTATTGGGCATGCCATAGCAGGAGAATTTCTGAGGCACTGACTTGTAGCCCCAATTGGAATGGGTGCCTTGCAAAAAGGCTGCCAAAGAAGGTACTTGATGGACTATACTTTCCAAGCCACCAGCTTCTATCAGATACACCTGCCAGTTGGGATTCTCTGACAAACGATTGGCCAAGACACAACCAGCTGGGCCACCGCCAACTATTACAAAGTCATATTCTGCATTTTGTTGGGGAACTGAAAAAAAATTTGTTTAAGTTCCACAATAACAAACACTTAAGTTTCCAAACTTACCATCATTATAACGATTTTGTTTGAAAATATTGGTGAGTCCCAAATTTAACATTTCCAATAAATTATTCTGTTGAGCTGCCGTAAACTGTAGCAGGCCCACTGTCAACACTAGCCATTTAAACATGATCACAAATTCCTTAATATGATCTCCAGTATCTTAATAATTCAATTATTATTTGTAATTCCTTAAAAGTTTTTAAGCCTTTTAGTACTCAACTGCTTGAAAAAACTTGTGAGGCTTCCGCACGCGTCCGTATCGTTACGTTTCTGTCTTACAAATAAACTTTGTTGTGTCAAAATTCTGTTTGCGTTTTGTAAGCGATCAAAACAAATGCAGCAAATTTTTTTGCTGCCCATAGCTATTCACGTTTGCTTGTGCGTACGCCGAAGCTTTACCCAAACCTGGTTCGCTAATTGTCTTTCAAAGACAACCATCTCTAATTTTTCAAGTTTATCAAATGCCCTTTTGCTGCTTGCGTCCAGACTTGGCATATCTACCGTCAATTGATTACTGATACTGTAGCAGACAGATACCGGTGCCGATGCCCGCTTTAACTTCAGTTATTCTTTAATAGATTCTCTTTAATTTCTTTTTTTATGGTCTTTCATTTTGAACATTTCTTTTGCTTGGGATCTCCAGTTTCAGAGTTGAGGAATTTATGTGTTGTACCCGTACTTAATTTAATTTTTACACCATTTCCATTTTTTACACAATTTTTCTATAGAAAAATATTTCTTAACAAAAATTTTTTTATAGAAAAATAATTCTTAACAAAAATTTTTTTATAGAAAAATATTTCTTAACAAAAATTTTTCTATAGAAAAATATTTCTTAACAAAAATTTTTCTATAGAAAAATATTTCTTAACAAAAATTTTTCTATAGAAAAATATTTCCTAACAAAAATTTTTCTATAGAAAAATATTCCTTAACAAAAATTTTTCTAAAGAAAAATATTTCTTAGCAAAAATTTTTCTATAGAAAAATATTTCTTAGCAAAAATTTTTCTATAGAAAAATATTTCTTAGCAAAAATTTTTCTATAGAAAAATATTTCTTAACAAAAATTTTTCTATAGAAAAATATTTCTTAACAAAAATTTTTCTATAGAAAAATATTTCCTAACAAAAATTTTTCTATGAAAAATATTTCTTAACAAAAATTTTTCTATAGAAAAATATTTCTTAACGAAAATTTTTCTATAGAAAAATATTTCCTAACAAAAATTTTTCTATAGAAAAATATTTCTTAACAAAAATTTTTCTATAGAAAAATATTTCTTAACAAAAATTTTTCTATAGAAAAATATTTCTTAGCAAAAATTTTTCTATACAAAAATATTTCTTAACAAAAATTTTTCTATAGAAAAATATTTCTAACCAAAAATTTTTCTATAGAAAAATATTTCTTAACAAAAATTTTTCTATAGAAAAATATTTCTTAACAAAAATTTTTCTATAGAAAAATATTTCTATAGAAAAATATTTCTTAACAAAAATTTTTCTATAGAAAAATATTTCTATAGAAAAATATTTCTAACGAAAATTTTTCTATAGAAAAATATTTCTTAACAAAAATTTTTCTATAGAAAAATATTTCTTAACAAACATTTTTCTAAAGAAAAATATTTCTTAACAAAAATTTTTCTATAGAAAAATATTTCTTAACAAAAATTTTTCTATAGAAAAATATTTCTAACGAAAATTTTTCTATAGAAAAATATTTCTAACGAAAATTTTTCTATAGAAAAATATTTCTTAACAAAAATTTTTCTATAGAATAATATTTCTTAACAAAAATTTTTCTATAGAAAAATATTTCTATTGAAAATGTTTCTATAGAAAAATATTTCTAACGAAAATTTTTCTATAGAAAAATATTTCTTAACAAAAATTTTTCTATAGAAAAATATTTCTATAGAAAAATATTTCTAACGAAAATTTTTCTATAGAAAAATATTTCTAACGAAAATTTTTCTATAGAAAAATATTTCTAACGAAAATTTTTCTATAGAAAAATATTTCTAACGAAAATTTTTCTATAGAAAAATATTTCTAACGAAAATTTTTCTATAGAAAAATATTTCTAACGAAATTTTTTCTATAGAAAAATATTTCTAACGAAAATTTTTCTATAGAAAAATATTTCTAACGAAAATTTTTCTATAGAAAAATATTTCTAACGAAAATTTTTCTATAGAAAAATATTTCTATTGCAAATTTTTCTATAGAAAAATATTTCTATCGAAAATTTTTCTATAGAAAAATATTTCTATCGAAAATTTTTCTATAGAAAAATATTTCTATCGAAAATTTTTCTATAGAAAAATATTTCTATCGAAAATTTTTCTATAGAAAAATATTTCTATCGAAAATTTTTCTATAGAAAAATATTTCTATCGAAAATTTTTCTATAGAAAAATATTTCTATCGAAAATTTTTCTATAGAAAAATATTTCTATCGAAAATTTTTCTATAGAAAAATATTTTTCTATAGAAAAATATTTCTTAGAAAAATATATATATAGAAAAATTTTCAATAGAAATATCTTTCTATAAAAAAATTTTCAATAGAAAAATTTTCTATAGAAAAATTTTTGTTAAGAAATATTTTTCTATAGAAAAATTTTTGTTAAGAAATATGTTTCTGTAGAAAAATATTTCTATTGAAAATTTTTCTATAGAAAAATATTTCTATCGAAAATTTTTCTATAGAAAAATATTTCTATCGAAAATTTTTCTATAGAAAAATATTTCTATCGAAAATTTTTCTATAGAAAAATATTTCTATCGAAAATTTTTCTATAGAAAAATATTTCTATCGAAAATTTTTCTATAGAAAAATATTTCTATCGAAAATTTTTCTATAGAAAAATATTTCTATCGAAAATTTTTCTATAGAAAAATATTTCTATCGAAAATTTTTCTATGGAAAAATATTTCTATCGAAAATTTTTCTATAGAAAAATATTTCTATCGAAAATTTTTCTATAGAAAAATATTTCTATCGAAAATTTTTCTATAGAAAAATATTTCTATCGAAAATTTTTCTATAGAAAAATATTTCTATCGAAAATTTTTCTATAGAAAAATATTTCTATCGAAAATTTTTCTATAGAAAAATATTTCTATCGAAAATTTTTCTATAGAAAAATATTTCTATCGAAAATTTTGCTATAGAAAAATATTTCTATCGAAAATTTTTCTATAGAAAAATATTTCTATCGAAAATTTTTCTATAGAAAAATATTTCTATCGAAAATTTTTCTATAGAAAAATATTTCTATCGAAAATTTTTCTATAGAAAAATATTTCTATAGAAAATTTTTCTATAGAAAAATATTTCTATCGAAAATTTTTCTATAGAAATTTTTTTTTATAGAAAATTTTTCTATAGAAAAATTTTTTTATAGAAAATTTTTCTATAGAAAAATTTTTTTATCGAAAATTTTTCTATAGAAAAATTTTTTTATCGAAAATTTTTCTATAGAAAAATTTTTTTATCGAAAATTTTTCTATAGAAAAATTTTTTTATCGAAAATTTTTCTATAGAAAAATTTTTTTATCGAAAATTTTTCTATAGAAAAGTTTTTTTATCGAAAATTTTTCTATAGAAAAATTTTTTTATCGAAAATTTTTCTATAGAAAAATTTTTTTATCGAAAATTTTTCTATAGAAAAATTTTTTTATCGAAAATTTTTCTATAGAAAAATTTTTTTATCGAAAATTTTTCTATAGAAAAATTTTTTTATCGAAAATTTTTCTATAGAAAAATTTTTTTATCGAAAATTTTTCTATAGAAAAAATTTTTTATCGAAAATTTTTCTATAGAAAAAATTTTTTATCGAAAATTTTTCTATAGAAAAATATTTCTATCGAAAATTTTTCTATAGAAAAATATTTCTATCGAAAATTTTTCTATAGAAAAATTTTTTTATCGAAAATTTTTCTATAGAAAAATTTTTTTATCGAAAATTTTTCTATAGAAAATATTTTTTATAGAAAAATATTTTTATCGAAAATTTTTCGATAGAAAAATATTTCTATTGAATATTTTTCTATAGAAAAATATTTCTATAGTAAAATATTTCTATTGAAAATTTTTCTATAGAAAAATATTTCTATTGAAAATTTTTCTATAGAAAAATATTTCTATTGAAAATCTTTCTATAGAAAAGTTGAAAAGTTTTCTATAGAAAAATATTTCTATCGAAAATTTTTCTTTGGTGACTAGTTTTCTATATTGTTCCGTTATTTCTAACCAATTAAGGAGATACGGAAATAACTTGTGCCTTTTACTTATCTAATGTTATATTTTTATCATGGAAATGGTGTAGTAAAACTTAACTTAATTATTATGTATTCACATAAGTACCTATAACCGGTTGTATTCAAATTGTTTTTTTGTTGAAGATCTCTGATCATTTCATTAGTTAAAAGAAAAAACTTGGGCATGATAGGTACGCCCGATCGAACGTCAACGACGACAGCAAGAATAAAATTTTTAGTAGCAGTTTTTTTTTAACAATTTTGTCTAACAATTCCAAGTTTGATCACCTGTGAAAACGCGCATTTTATTTTAATTAATTATGATTTATTTTGCATTTGTTTAGTCAACAATTATTGCTTTATTTAAATAATTTGGTGCGTTTTTTGGTTTACAAATGAGATATTATTTAATAAAATTTATTTTAATTTATGTAAATTTTTTCTAAAAAAATACAATATTTGTGTCTGTTTGGAATTTAAATAAAAAAATAAGTTCCTTTAAATTACAAAGTTTCGTTCACTCAAGATTTTATCATTAATGTTAAGAATTTGAAGTCTTTATAATTAAATTCTCCAAATTTTGAGTGTCAAAAGAAATGTTTCAAAATTTTTTTTGAAATTAATTTCTTACATGTTTAAACCTTCCTTTCAAGGCATTTTCATTTAACTTTTGATGGATTTGACAAAACTTTTTGTAAGATCACGTCTTCTATGCTTAAGTTAATTACTCATATCATTTCATTTGAGATCTCAAATTAATGGCTAATAAAATTTGTTTGTTATATAAAAACTTACTAGTAGTAAGTAATTGATGGAATTTTTTTAGCACTCGAGTCCTTATAGCTTATCTTAAACTTCAGTTATCACGTTCAGACTATTTGTTTTTATAAGTTCAAATACCTCAATTTTAATGTCTGATGTCTTTGCAATTACATTTAGGGGCCAAATCATAGCATTCGATATCGATCGAAATGTTAGGTATTGCAGAAACATTTGTGTAGCATACTTTTGGGATAATCCAAATATTATATAACGCATAAGGTTCACTATATTGTAACTTAAACGCCAGAAAGTGATTCTAACCGATCAATATATGTGACCCGGTCTATGAAAAGGTGGCTTATGACTCAAAAACAAAATTTTAAAAAATTAGCTAAAAATTTCGAAATATTAGCTAATATTTCGAAATTTTGTTTCTGACTCCTAAGCACGGATCGGCGCAAAGAGAACAGAACAAGAAAATAGTCGGCAGAGTTTCCGTTTTTTTATACTTTTAACTAAAATAGGATTTTTTAATGTGTAGTTCTAACGTATCAAGGTATCAAAAATTTTTCTATAGAAAATTTTTTTATCAAAAGTTTTTCTATAGAAATTTTTTTTATCAAACATTTTTCTATAGAAAATATTTTTATCAAAAATTTTTCTATAGAAAATTTTTTTAACAAAAATTTTTTATAGAAAATTTTTTTATCAAACATTTTTCAATAGAAAATTATTTTATCGAAAGTTTTTTATCAACAATTTTGTTATATAGAATTTTTTTTTTATAAAAAATTTTTCTATAGAAAATTTTTTTATCAAACATTTTTCTATAGAAAATTTTTTTATCAAAAATTTTTCTATAGAAAATTTTTTATCAAACATTTTCTGTACAAAATTTTTCTATAGAAAATTTTTTCATAGAAGATTTAAAAATTTTTGAATATAAAAATATTGTTATCGAAAATTTTTGCTGAAAATATTTTTATTGAAAAATTTTCCAAAGAAAAATATTTTTATTACAAATTTTTCTATAAAAAATATGTTTGAATCGAAAATATCTAAAAAATATAAAAATCTAAAAATATTTGAATATTAGAATTTATTTCTGTTTTGAAAAATATTCTCAAAATTTACCAAAATATTCCCAATGTTTACAAAAATTATAGTGCCGTGGCAACAATATTCGAGATTATATTACTTTGTTCTCTCGAACCATATATTTTGTTGCTATAAATTGGATTTTTATTTGTTTCCTGCCTTTTTTTGTTTTTGTATTTTCTTTAACAAAGTGGCACCAACCAACTCTGTTATAATCCAAATTCAAACTGAATGATTTTAATACTCATTTTTAGGAGTTTTATCAATGATCGTGATAAATATTTACGAAAATTACATAAAATTCATCGGCTACTGGTGGTATGTGCTGCCTACTCCTGATCATAAGCCACCTTTTCAAAGACCGTGTCACATATATGTTTCAGACCAATATTTCTACATCAGCATAGACTGACATGACTGACAAATAATATAAGCTTTTAAACAAATTAATATTGACCATTTCGGGTACCTTTCATTGAGCTGACAAATTTTAGTATATTTTGATAGAAATATTGTATATATTCATGTATAAGCAGAAATCCCTGTACCAAATTTTATTTCTAATCAAAAATAATTTAAATTATTTTAAATAATTTCGTTTAAACAATATTTTTTATTCTCTTTTTCTTTCAGGTAAGACAAAAGATTCCAAAATATTGCTAATAATATTCCGGAAGCTGAATTGAAAAATTAATATAATATACAAAAGTATTGCATCTGATGCCCCCTAAATGCATTTAATAACACCTCCCTAAAGTATGCAACATTATTTTTTACATATGTTACAATTCACTAACAGAATAGTTTTAGTTATGCCAAGTTCAAAGTTATTAATGTATGGTAAGCTACTGTTAACAATCTCTGTGAATGAAAACTTTATGACAGTGTTGCCGATGTCTGTGTTCTTGAATTAGATGTACAATACCTGGGCCCTATTTCACTAAGCTACAAGTCTACAATTACCAGTGTTTTTGCCTGTAAAATTGTGAACTTGTAAAAAATTGTGTTTTATTAAAACACAATTACAAGTTTGTAGCTACAAGTGATTTTTACAATTCACAAGTTTACAAGTCATGCTTCTGCAAGTGGTTTTGTTTCACTAACCTAAATTTGTACTTGTACACTTGTAGAATTGTAGGAAAAAAGCATAGGGTCGACTGAGACTCTCAACAAAAATTTTACAAGTTACAAGTGAATGATAAATTGAATTCAAATTTGGTTTTTAACTATCTTTTAATAAAAATTAGTTAAAATTAACACAAAATCACATCAATATTAATGACCATTTACTTATTTTGTTTGATTACAAGGTTCACATGGGGGTTCAGCCAGATGGACGGACGGACTGACATCGACTCAGGAATGAATACTAAGTCCATTGGTGTACTAACGGTGGTCTAAAGACCAATATTTCTATGCGTTACATACATCAGCCCAAACTTAGAATACGCTTTCCACCTATTGTGGTGAAGGGTATGTATGGTCAAATGTGGATAATAGTGTAGACAACAAAATGTGAAAGCCAAAAAAATGGGCCCTTGGTGGATCGGAAAACAAACAACTTTTTCTAAAACAATTCATAATATTTCAGTACAAATTTTGAATTTGAATACAAGATTTCATTTTTTAACTAAAAGAACATAAAACTACAGGACATATGCTAAAACATGAGCCTAGTCTTATAAAATATTTCGGAAAAAATCTTGAAAAAAAAAGAACTTTGAACCGCCATAAAATCTGAACCAAAGCGAAATTAAAAATTTTGAAGAAGTGTAAAAATTGTCTAGGCTAGGAGAATGTAAATAATTTCATGAAAATCGTAGATGGTGTGGTTCAGTACGAATTCAAAATGTTTTATTTGACGCTATATATTTATCAAAATATTTTATTTTATTATAATTGCAGAAATTGTAATTTTAGAAATTGTAATTGTAGAAATTGTAGTTTACAAGTCCAAAAAGTTACAATTGTTGTGAAAATTTTAATGAAACACAATTGAACAGCACTTGTAACTATTAGACTTGTAATTGTAACTTGTAAACTTGTAAGAATTGGACTTGTAATTGTAACTTGTAAACTTGTAGAATTGTAGTTTAGTGAAATAGGGCCCTGTATGTGTGTCGAACATGTATGTATGTACTAAACCCCACCATCTCCGATTTCGATGATATTTGGATAATATTGTTGATAACTAAATATAATGAAGAACTTTAGAAATTGTATGAGCTTAGAGAATTGATATATAAAATTTCATTGAAATCGAATATAATAAGGTACTAAAAGCGTATATTCGTTTCGAAAAATGTTGGTTTAACTCATGTATAAAAAAATTATAAAATTTTTCATTTGAAATTTCTAACTATGTTGTTGTTGTTGTAACAGCTCTAACATTTACAATTTTATAATTTTGTTTTTATGGGGGATCTGTTTGGAGATCAAGGCCAAGAAATTGTGATATTTCTACTGGATGAGTCCACAAATCCTCAGGACAAAGTGATGTAGGGTTGGCGGTACAGTTGAAAATGTGGGGGTATCATGAGGACCCTGACCAAAGCTGGACATATGTTGGGAACTGCACGTTCTATGCGGGACCAAAAAATATTTGATCTGCTGCTCCATTCCCTTCTTAGTTGAGCCAGAACGACTCTTGTTTTCCGTGGCAGGTTCTTTTTTTCTTCTGCTATGGGCGTATTAGGGTGACCTCCTAATACAACATTCATGCGATAACCTGAAATCGTGAAGTTGGTGGCGTAAAAACGCCAGGTTACGTTTAGTGAAGAAATTGTGGACGATGCCGAGATAACGATTCACCTAACCGCGTAGGTCTTCCACATTATGGCCGGTTGCCATTATCGTGCAGTCGTCGGCATATGATATCACTTCAACTCCCAGCGGTGGAGCTGGGAGTTTAGAGAGGCAGAAGTTAAACAGGAGTGGCGACAGGACTCCGCCCTGATGAACTCCCTGTTTGACTCTACGATGTTTTGAGTCTCTAAACTCTACGAACGACTGACGACCACTCAGATAATTTACTATCTATCTCTTCATATTTTTGTACTGGAAGAGGGTGGCATGGCTTATCGTGTCAAAGGCTTTTGACAAGTCAAGCGCCACAAGGACCGTTCATTCACAAGGCCTCTGCTGGTTTAAGCCTTGTGCGATCTGAGTGGTTATGGCTGTTAATGCTGTGGTGGTGCTGTGCATTTTTCGGAATCCGTGCTGGTGGCGAGCTGCTGGTAGTTGGCTGGTCGGCTGGCAAAGGAGAAAAGCCTCGAATGCTTTCGCGACTGGTGACAGGAGGGGTATGGCCCCTTAATTCGCGAACTTACCAGGTTTTAATATTGGGATCATTCTACCCACTTTCCAGACATCGGGTATAGTGAGGCTGGTCATAGTTAGACTTATGACACCTGTCAAGAACTCGACTCTTCAATCGCCTAGGTGTTTTAGCATCAGCATGGAAATTTCATTAGGGCCAATTGTTTTTGAAGGCTTAGCTGTACGGATGGCCTTTGCAACTTCCGCAGGCGTAAAAAGTTGTAGTTGCTCCTAGACTGAGAGATCATGCAGTTTGCAAACAAAACTTCTTTTTCACCTTGTCTCTAACTATGTTTACGCTTTTATTAGGTTAGGCAGGCAGCCGATGATAAGTTAGCTTCCCTTGGGTCCTAGAAACGGTTCCAATGTGGTACCTGCAAGGAATAGCCTGGAAAAAGAAAAACTTTATGTAATTAATTCCAGACCAGCTAATGCCTGGCTTATTCAAGCCAGTCTGTAGCTTTGATAGATGAGTTAATTTAACGAATGTCAATATTCGCTAAATCGGATATATCATGCAGAAAAAGCACTCACAGATTAAGAGTCCTCAAATTTGAAAGAACGGAGCAGTGGCAGAGAAGATGATTAGCTGTCTCCTCCTCTTCGATGTTGTGACAACTGCCATAGTAGTCATTAACATTGAAGATCAAGTCTTCTGGCATGCAACCGAAAAACGCTATGCCCTATTAAGCTTGAGATTAGGTTGCGGAGTCGGTGGCGAGGTAGAGAAACCAAGCATTTAAAACGTTTGTTATTATAAGTGAGTCATATTTGCCTGGAGATTAAACAAGTGGTTTCAGTGGACCAAGCGTTCTGGGCTGACCCATAAAGAGAGTGCCCAATTATTGATTTGCTGGCGGATAGCGGTAAGCCCGTGAATTAGTCGAATGCTTTTGAAATTCGTTTAAATCGTGCTATTATTTAGGGTACCTCCCATAGGTCTAACTTCCCAGAATTGGTATGTTGGCCACAAAATACTGATTTAAAATAAATACTGCTTATGTATACGGAAATCACTGTACCAAATTTTGCTGAAATCGATCTATATTTGACCATAGCCCCCATACAAACTCTTCAGCGAAAACTCACTAAATGTGACGAAAATCACTTAAATGCTCGTAAATCCGAAGATAATGACAATTTGACGCATATTTTTTGTAAACATAATTTTTGTAAGAACTATAATCAATTTGCCAAATTTCGATATAATCGGTCCACATTTGATCCTAGCTCTCATATAAGTCCAAATGACGCGGAAACAGCTTAAATATAAAAGTTTTGAGAAAATGTTAGTATGATGGCAAAATTTAGCAAATATTTGTCTTTATACATGAAAAAGAACACCTTTGATTTTAGTGTTGAAGGGTATCGTATGGTCGGGCTTGACCGACTATAGCACTTTCTTTCATGTTTCATACTGGTTTAATTTTGAGCCGAATTGAATCCAATTTCCTCCAACACTGCTTTATACATCAGCAAATAAAAAAGCACTAAAGCTAATTAAAATTTCATGAAATCAAAGAAACAATTTAAAACCAACAAAAGGTACTTGAAACTGCCAACGAGAGGTTAGAGTCTATGATTTACACAAAAGATTTTCTACGATTTTTGATTTGATAACGAAAATATCTTTGCAATATGAGAACAGAATTCAATTCTATTATTTAAATAAAACTTATTTTACCAGTCACATTCGTCATAGCTTTCCACGATTTGTAAAATTTCCTTTTTAATTTTTTCAACATGTGTTTTTATATTGTTTTTAAATTAATCGTTTAATTCCTTTAATACTTAACAAAAAAAAAAAAAAATCTCAAGCGCTGCATGTTGCAATTTTAAAATCCTTTGTCATGGAGATTTTCTGTCCACCATCCCCTAAAGCTGTCTCTTGGGCTGTATTGCTATAAGCACTTGTAGCCAGCATGACTCGTGTCTGCATCGATGCAATGAGCAATTTTATGGCAATGTTGTAATTAATACTCTTACAACCCTTATAACGCCATGTCTCAACAGCGATTATACAATTTATTTCATTTGCGTTTTTTCAATGGACTACATCTTTAAAGGTGGGTATATTGGGTTTAAGGTGTTGTATGTAAGGCTCAGAAATATTGGAATTCATAACATCCACAAATTGATTTGTATTTCTATAAAGTTTATCAGAAATATTGCTAATGATGTCCGAAAGTATTGTACCAATTTGTTGAAATCGGCCCATATTTGACCACGCCTTCCATAGAAAATAAACTTTTACAAAACTTTTAAATATCCAGAAAATCACAGAACGCTTATAAATCTAAGGAAAATTTAAGTTTTTACTAAAACTTATAGATATATAAGTCTTGTAAATATAGCTTTCCGTCCACATTTGACCCTAGCTCCTAGTAGTGGAGGGTATGAAATAGTCGGATTTGACCAAACATAGTATTTTCTTACTTGTTTTTTTTTTTGGAAATTTTTCATTAAAGCACATTTTAAATCTTAGCGGGATATTAAGACAAATCCAATTTTTAAATTTTTTAAGGTTATGCGTTTTTTCTTTCAATGTTTTAAAGGGGAGTAAATTTACAAAAAAGCGCAGTTATTAATATTTTTTTGAATAATTTCGGCAAATGGTTTTTTATTTAATACTTAAATAATTTAAAAACAAGTAAGAAAGTGCCATAGTCGGCTAAGCCCGACCATACGATACCCTTCACCACTAACGTCAAAGGTGTTATTTTTCCTTTATAAAGACAAATATTTGCTAAATTTTACCATCATACAAACATTTTTTCAAAACTTATATATTTAAGCTGTTTCCGTCATTTGGACTTATATAAGAGCTAGGGTCAAATGTGGACCGATTATCTCGAAATTTGGCAAATTTATTACAGTTGTTACAGAAATTATGTATATTGATATTTGTGGCCAATATATCAATTCTGGAACGTGGAACCTATGGAAGGTATCATAAAAAATGGACCGAATTTGACGAATTTCTATAGCCATGGTCCCACTATCTGTGCCAAATTTCATCAAATTATCTTTAGAATTGCGACCTGAAGATATCGAAAATACATTTGTAATATTTTTTCCCTCTAGCTCTTTTTGTTGAGGTGCTATCGCGCTTTTAGCTGACAGACAGACGAACAAGGCTAAAGAAATTGCGGAGCAACTTAATTATGTTGATTTTAATGCATCATCTGGATGGTTAGACAGGTTCAAAAAACGGCATAATATAACGTTTCGAGCTATATCTGGAGAAGCTGCGAGTGTTAACCAAGATGATGTCAAAAGTTTTTTCGAAAAAGTGCCATCTGTGATTGAAGGATGCGATTTGCGAGATATTTATAACGCTGACGAGACTGGATTATTTTTTCGAGCATTACCCGATAAGACATTTGCTTTGAAAGGTGAAAAATGCACAGGTGGAAAAATGGCTAATGACAGACTTACGATTTTGCACTGCGTTAATATGGCCGGAGAAAAGGAACGCCTTTTTGTTATTGGGAAATCTGCAAAGCCTAAGGCGTTTCGCAACATTAATTTGAACAATTTACCGGTAACATGGCGATCAAACAAAAAGGCTTGGATGACGTCTGATTTAATGACTGATTTTTTAGTGGAGTTTGATAGAAAGATGATGATTCAAGAACGGAACGTATTGCTATTTTTAGACAATGCTGCTTCTCATCCCCATGATTTAAAATTGAAAAATGTAAAAATTATTTTTCTTCTAGCAAATACAACATCATTCTGCCAGCCCCTGGATCAAGGCATCATAAAAAACTTTAAGTTTTTATATAAATCGTTATTTTTAAAAAATATTTTGTTGCAGATGGAAGATGCAAATTCTGCCTTGGAGCTATCAAAATCTATAAATTTGTTAGAAATCATTTATTTTATACACAAAGCATGGGAGCAAGTAAGTGCACAGACAGTGAAAAATTGTTTCAGAAAAGCTGGCTTTAGAAAAGAAAATAGCCCAACTGATGCTGACTGTTGGACAGCAGAAGATGAGCTTCGATTATCAGAATTTCGTCAGTTCTCCCATATCATTAATCGAGTTCAGAGCCATATTCAAGTTGACATTGAAGATTACATCAATTTAGATAATGATATTGTTATTAACGATGAAGACTTGGAAAGCATTAGAACTGAAATGTTAATAACATCCCATGAAACGCTGGTAAACTCGTCTGAAGATGAACTAGAAAGTAAAGTTGAAGATAAGTTCACTTCTTATAAGGAGGCTTATTTAGCCATAAGAAAACTAAAGGGGTTTTCTTTATATCGCAGCGACCTTGAAAGTGTTAAAATGCTCACTGATCTTCAAATGCATCTCCAAGATGTTGAAATTAAAAGCAAAACTCGCCAAGCTAAAATTTCGGACTATTTTAAATCCCGTTGAATATCGGATCTGTCAATATTTTTCTCTTGAATTCACAAAAATACAAATTAAATACCTGCTTATTTTACCTTGTCTTTATATTTATGTTTTTGTTTTTGAAATAAAAGTTTTTAAAGAAATATAAATGTGCAATAGTTTATTTAATGCTCTTTTTAATTTTCTCTCATAAACGGACACCTCTCATAAGCGGACAAAATTGTCAGTCCCATAGGTGTCCGCTTATGAGAGAGTACACTGTATACGCCTCGTTGTTTTTGATGGTGGATATAAAAAAATTGTCTGTAATTCAAAAATAACAGAAAGTTTAAGAAAAATTCTTCTGTGGTTTTCTGTTAACAGTTTGAAGGCGACTGTTTATTAAATAAAAATATATTGCCTATCTTCAGGCATTACTTCATTGAGAGATGCCAGATGTTCTTCAAACATATAAAATATTAAATTATCATATTTTAATAAAATATAATCCGGTATGTGATGGAAATCGATCGTTTTCAAATCAATCGGTTTCAGACATATGTTTGAGATAGTTTTCCCCATTTCCACAAGAAAATTTAAGCTAAGATATCAGTCAAAAAAGCCCAAATTTTAATTTTTTGGGCAAAAAACCGAAAAATATCTCAAAATTTATCTGAAATCGATCGATTTGAAAACGATCGATTTCCATCACATGCAGGAATAATTTGAATGAAAGGCAAGCAACTGTTTAAAATCCAAAATATTTAAATAGAAATCAATACTTCTTCTACAATATCT
This sequence comes from Stomorhina lunata, assembly GCA_933228675.1. NCBI lineage: Eukaryota > Metazoa > Arthropoda > Insecta > Diptera > Rhiniidae > Stomorhina > Stomorhina lunata. The sequence goes on from OW121743.1 coordinate 12,470,318, forward strand.
GTGGAAGTGAGATCTATGGGAGGTACCATAAATATTGGACTGATTTTGACTAATTTCAATAGTCATGGTCCCACTGTCAAAGAAAATATCTGTGCAAAATTTAATTAAATTATCTTTAGCATTGCGACCTGTACTTTGATTACACGGTTTACATGGGGGTCCAGACAGTCGTCCATCCAGACGGACGGACGGACGGACTGACATCGCTAAATCGACTCAGAAAGTGATTCTAAGTCTATTGGTATACTGAAAGGTGGGTCTAAGACAAATATTTCTATGCGTTACATACATCAGCAAAAAATCAATTGTAATTTTTGTATTAGTTAAGCCTTTTTGCATTTCAGGTGACGATATACAAATGTATATGTTACAAACGGAATGACTTCTTGAAAGATCGTACAATATAATTTAAACTTTTTCAAAGGGTACTTTTGAAGATTTCAATGCTTCGTCTAACTCAAATTTAGCTTTAGTCGACTTAAGTACTTTTTACTATTTGCCACAGATATATTAAAAAAAAAAGTTCTAATTTAGATTTTTTCCTCTGATATAGGCCCTCGATATGTTAAGATCCGACGTTGCTCTTTTTTGTCATCTAAAAAATTCTCCTAAGTTGTTCTCAAAATAAACATTTTAATCCTAATCTTCTTCTGTTATCCTTGACTCCCAGTGGAGCATAGGGCCTCTTAATCCTAATATAAGGTCCGAATTATTTAATTGTAGTTGAAGATCTTGGATCAAATACTCTATATAAAGGTGTTACACTTCAATGCAATGATTTGACATATGGTCGTTTTTAAAAGTCCCATAAACAGCTTTTTAACACGGAAAAAACTAATGGAGACGATTTTCTAATGAGAGAAAGCGAAGGCACATACACGTGTTCATGAAATGTATGTTTGTTTGTGATTTTCATCCCTTTTTATACAAAAAAATTATGGAAGTGCAACATCTCTATACTATAGAGTCTTTGGTCGGGCTGACAGATAGACTCAAATTATCATAAGTATTCAAAAAAAATCACTTTTTAACTTCTGAGTTGGCAAACTTTCATCCTCTGAAACGCTGTCTAAGCTAAGATTTAACTGTTTTTCACTTAACCCTTGAAAAACTTAAACATTTTTTATTACAATTTTTGATGTAAAAATTTTCTAAAATATTTTTTTTGATACTAATTTAAAGTCAAACCTTTAACATGTAATTCTTTTCAACAAATTTCAATTATTCCCAAATTTAATGCTTCAACTTTGAACAATTTCCATTAACTGTTGGTTAAGTTCTTTGGACTTTCATGACGTTTCTTAAGAATTTTTTTTTGTTCAATTTAAAAATTTAGGTATTTACATAAAAAAAACAAGTTAATAAAAAATCGTATTGAAAGCAAGAGTTAATTAAAAAAACATTTAAGAAAAAAAAAAACAAAAACTAAAAAAAAATCTTTGCAATTTACTTCCGCTATCAGTTGGTAGTGGCTAAGAGATAGACTGACGGCAGCAGCAGAATTTGTCAAAACAAATATTTTGAATTTTTGATGTTAGAAATCAAAATATTTATTATATAATTAAAGTCTTCTTGAATAATAAAAGACAACAAAAAAAAAAAAAAAAAAAGAAACAATATTGTAAATATTTAAATTTTATTATAGTTTAAGGAATAATTATAATATAATTAACATAAAATTGATATAATTTAAAGATTGTAGAGTTAGTATAAGAAAAAAAAGGTGTTGTCTTATTAACTGGGGCCAAATCGAAGCATTTGATAGAGATTGAAATCTTCGATATTATAGGAACATTTGTGTAGCATACTTTTAGGCTAATCTTTAATTATATATAACATATAAGGTTCCCTAAATTGTAACCTATATTTAAACTAAATATTTTGACAAACAAGCGCATAAGTTAAGAGATCAAATTTCATTAAACTTTTTGCTAACTAAATTATTTCGAAAATCCCTAAGGTATGCTACACAATATTTGCCTAAAAGTCTGAGCTTTTGAACGATGTCGAATGCAGCGATTTGGCTTCCGAGTTTTCAATAGATATCAAAATGGCCCCTTATAACAAATATTTTGATAGGCTTCTAGTTTTTATAAAAAGTTATTAAGATTTAAAAAAAAAAAAATTTCAGAATAATTTTTCAATTATTCTGAAATTTTTTAAACAATGTTTTAAGCCAAAGAAAATTAAAAAACGCTTAAGAAATCTTCGACATTAAAATCATAGTGGGGGAACCTGGGGCCAAATTACGGCATTCGATATCGATCGAAATCTTAGATATTTTTAAAATATTTGTATAGCATACTTTAAGGATAATCAAATTTATTTAAAAGATGCACAGTTTCGTATATTTTTGAAGTTATTTACCAAAAGATGAATAATAGTAAAAGAGTGTTAATTGAACAATATTTATTTTTGAAAACGAATCAAAATGTATACCAAATTTCAATAAACTTTTTGCATCGAAGCAACTTTGAACATCCCTAAAGTATACTTCACAATATTCGCTTAAAAGTCTGAGTTTTCGATCGATATCGAATGCGGTAATTTGGCCCCTGGATAGGTATCACCTCTTTTCACATTAATGATCTTTTGTCATTTAATGATCACCAGATCGTGACGATAAGAAACACACAATGCAAAATCTTCTATCTTTCATGATTTTGAAAACGAGAACTCAACGTCAACTTTTCTATAGAAAAGTCTTCCTATCGTCAACTTTTCTATAGAAAAGTCTTCCTATCGTCAACTTTTCTATAGAAAAGTCTTCCTATCGTCAACTTTTCTATAGAAAAGTCTTCCTATCGTCAACTTTTCTATAGAAAAGTCTTCCTATCGTCAACTTTTCTATAGAAAAGTCTTCCTATCGTCAACTTTTCTATAGAAAAGTCTTCCTATCGTCAACTTTTCTATAGAAAAGTCTTCCTATCGTCAACTTTTCTATAGAAAAGTCTTCCTATCGTCAACTTTTCTATAGAAAAGTCTTCCTATCGTCAACTTTTCTATAGAAAAGTCTTCCTATCGTCAACTTTTCTATAGAAAAGTCTTCCTATCGTCAACTTTTCTATAGAAAAGTCTTCCTATCGTCAACTTTTCTATAGAAAAGTCTTCCTATCGTCAACTTTTCTATAGAAAAGTCTTCCTATCGTCAACTTTTCTATAGAAAAGTCTTCCTATCGTCAACTTTTCTATAGAAAAGTCTTCCTGTCGTCAACTTTTCTATAGAAAAGTCTTCCGATCGTCAACTTTTCTATAGAAAAGTCTTCCGATCGTCAACTTTTCTATAGAAAAGTCTTCCTATCGTCAACTTTTCTATAGAAAAGTCTTCCTATCGTCAACTTTTCTATAGAAAAGTCTTCCTATCGTCAACTTTTCTATAGAAAAGTCTTCCTATCGTCAACTTTTCTATAGAAAAGTCTTCCTATCGTCAACTTTTCTATAGAAAAGTATTCCTATCGTCAACTTTTCTATAGAAAAGTCTTCCTATCGTCAACTTTTCTATAGAAAAGTCTTCCTATCGTCAACTTTTCTATAGAAAAGTCTTCCTATCGTCAACTTTTCTATAGAAAAGTCTTCCTATCGTCAACTTTTCTATAGAAAAGTCTTCCTATCGTCAACTTTTCTATAGAAAAGTCTTCCTATCGTCAACTTTTCTATAGAAAAGTCTTCCTATCGTCAACTTTTCTATAGAAAAGTCTTCCTATCGTCAACTTTTCTATAGAAAAGTCTTCCTATCGTCAACTTTTCGATAGAAAAGTCTTCCTATCGTCAACTTTTCGATAGAAAAGTCTTTCTATCGTCAACTTTTCTATAGAAAAGTCTTCCTATCGTCAACTTTTCTATTGAAATGTCTTCCTATCGTCAACTTTTCTATAGAAATGTCTTCCTATCGTCAACTTTTCTATAGAAAAGTCTTCCTATCGTCAACTTTTCTATAGAAAAGTCTTCCTATCGTCAACTTTTCTATAGAAAAGTCTTCCTATCGTCAACTTTTCTATAGAAAAGTCTTCCTATCGTCAACTTTTCTATAGAAAAGTCTTCCTATCGTCAACTTTTCTATAGAAATGTCTTCCTATCGTCAACTTTTCTATAGAAAAGTCTTCCTATCGTCAACTTTTCTATAGAAAAGTCTTCCTATCGTCAACTTTTCTATAGAAAAGTCTTCCTATCGTCAACTTTTCTATAGAAAAGTCTTCCTATCGTCAACTTTTCTATAGAAAAGTCTTCCTGTCGTCAACTTTTCTATAGAAAAGTCTTCCGATCGTCAACTTTTCTATAGAAAAGTCTTCCGATCGTCAACTTTTCTATAGAAAAGTCTTCCTATCGTCAACTTTTCTATAGAAAAGTCTTCCTATCGTCAACTTTTCTATAGAAAAGTCTTCCTATCGTCAACTTTTCTATAGAAAAGTCTTCCTATCGTCAACTTTTCTATAGAAAAGTCTTCCTATCGTCAACTTTTCTATAGAAAAGTCTTCCTATCGTCAACTTTTCGATAGAAAAGTCTTCCTATCGTCAACTTTTCGATAGAAAAGTCTTTCTATCGTCAACTTTTCTATAGAAAAGTCTTCCTATCGTCAACTTTTCTATAGAAAAGTCTTCCTATCGTCAACTTTTCTATAGAAAAGTCTTCCTATCGTCAACTTTTCTATAGAAAAGTCTTCCTATCGTCAACTTTTCTATAGAAAAGTCTTCCTATCGTCAACTTTTCTATAGAAAAGTCTTCCTATCGTCAACTTTTCTATAGAAAAGTCTTCCTATCGTCAACTTTTCTATAGAAAAGTATTCCTATCGTCAACTTTTCTATAGAAAAGTCTTCCTATCGTCAACTTTTCTATAGAAAAGTCTTCCTATCGTCAACTTTTCTATAGAAAAGTCTTCCTATCGTCAACTTTTCTATAGAAAAGTCTTCCTATCGTCAACTTTTCGATAGAAAAGTCTTCCTATCGTCAACTTTTCGATAGAAAAGTCTTTCTATCGTCAACTTTTCTATAGAAAAGTCTTCCTATCGTCAACTTTTCTATTGAAATGTCTTCCTATCGTCAACTTTTCTATAGAAATGTCTTCCTATCGTCAACTTTTCTATAGAAAAGTCTTCCTATCGTCAACTTTTCTATAGAAAAGTCTTCCTATCGTCAACTTTTCTATAGAAAAGTCTTCCTATCGTCAACTTTTCTATAGAAAAGTCTTCCTATCGTCAACTTTTCTATAGAAAAGTATTCCTATCGTCAACTTTTCTATAGAAAAGTCTTCCTATCGTCAACTTTTCTATAGAAAAGTCTTCCTATCGTCAACTTTTCTATAGAAAAGTCTTCCTATCGTCAACTTTTCTATAGAAAAGTCTTCCTATCGTCAACTTTTCTATAGAAAAGTCTTCCTATCGTCAACTTTTCTATAGAAAAGTCTTCCTATCGTCAACTTTTCTATGGAAATGTCTTCCTATCGTCAACTTTTCTATAGAAATGTCATCCTATCGTCAACTTTTCTATAGAAATGTCTTCCTATCGTCAACTTTTCTAAAGAAATGCAGCGTTGCTTCGTATGCTGTTTTTTTCCCTGCAGATGCTTCCTAGTAAAATTAATATTTTTGGGCAGGTTTTTGGTATCCAAGTACGATTTTTGCAGCATTTTCTAAGGAGTTGGCAATATGTTGCTAGTGAGTGCGTGTATCAGCACAAGGAATGCTCTGTTGGAGCAGTTGCGTCTGAAAAGTACTTTACATTGGTCGAGATCTAAGCATCAGGCAATTTATTATTGGGCGCATATAAATAAATATTTTACTTAAATAATTTTCTACTCAATATTTACTAAAAGCAAATATTTAATAAAATAATAAAGCTGTCAATTTCAGTCAAATATTTACATTAATAATTAATAATTTAATGGTTGTTTGGGGCTATATTTTATGGCACTCGCTTTTAACTCGAAGGTGTTAATTTTTGATTTATATGGAGCAAATATCATAATTTTTAAGCAAATATTGATTTTGTCCATGTTAAAGATAAAGCCAATGACAATCAATGGTTTGGTATTAAATATTCAATTAGCTAATCTTTTAAAGGTGTTGAATTTATTTGGCAGATTTTGAGTAAAGTTGAGTATTTGTCGAATAGAGTCGAGACTTTACACTAGAGTGTCGACTATAGTAGAGACTCTATACCAGTGTCGACTCTAGTATAGAGTCTCGACTATAGTCGACAATCTAGTATAGAGTCTCGACTATAGTCGACAATCTAGTATAGAGTCTCGACTATAGTTGAAACTCTAGTATAGAGTCTCGACTATAGTCCACACTCTAGTATAGAGTCTCGACTATAGTCGACACTCTAGTATAGAGTCTCGACTATAGCCGACACTCTAGTATGGAGTCTCGACTATAGTCGACACTCTAGCACAGAGTCTCGACTATAGTCGAATTCTAGTATAGAGTCTCGACTATAGTCGACACTCTAGTATAGAGTCTCGACTATAGCCGACACTCTAGTATAGAGTCTCGACTATAGTCGACACTCTAGTACAGAGTCTCGACTATAGTCGAACTCTAATATAGAGTCTCGACTATAGTCGACAATCTAGTATAGAGTCTCGACTATAGTCGACACTCTAGTATAGAGTCTCGACTATAGTCGACACTCTAGTATAGAGTCTCAACTATAGTCGAATTCTAGTACAGAGTCTCGACTATAGTCGACACTCTAGTATAATGTCTCGAGTATAGTCGACACTATAGTGAGAGACTCGGCTATAGTCGACACTCTAGTATAGAGTCTCGACTATAGTCGACCCTCTAGTATATAGAGACTCGACTATAGTCGACACTCTAGTATATAGAGACTCGACTATAGTCGACACTCTAGTATATAGAGTCTCGACTATAGTCGACACTCTAGTATATAGAGTCTCAACTATAGTCGACACTCTAGTATATAGAGTCTCGACTATAGTCGACACTCTAGTATATAGAGTCTCGACTATAGTCGACACTCTAGTATATAGAGTCTCGACTATAGTCGACACTTTAGTATATAGAGTCTCGACTATAGTCGACACTCTAGAATATAGAGTCTCGACTATAGTCGACACTCTAGAATATAGAGTCTCGACTATAGTCGACACTCTAGTATATAGAGTCTCGACTATAGTCGACACTCTAGTATATAGAGACTCGACTATAGTCGACACTCTAGAATATAGAGTCTCGACTATAGTCGACACTCTAGTATATAGAGACTCGACTATAGTCGACACTCTAGTATATAGAGTCTCGACTATAGTCGACACTCTAGTATATAGAGTCTCGACTATAGTCGACACTTTAGTATATAGAGTCTCGACTATAGTCGACACTCTAGCATATAGAGTCTCGACTATAGTCGACACTCTAGAATATAGAGTCTCGACTATAGTCGACACTCTAGTATATAGAGTCTCGACTATAGTCGACACTCTAGTATATAGAGACTCGACTATAGTCGACACTCTAGTATATAGAGTCTCGACTATAGTCGACACTCTATTATATAGAGTCTCGACTATAGTCGACACTCTAGTATATAGAGACTCGACTATAGTCGACACTCTAGAATATAGAGTCTCGACTATAGTCGACACTCTAGTATATAGAGTCTCGACTATAGTCGGCATTCTAGTATATAGAGTCTCGACTATAGTCGAGACTCTAGTATAGAGTCTCTACTATAGTCGACACTCTAGTATAGAGTCTCGACTATAGTCGACACTCTAGTATATAGAATCTCGACTATAGTCGATACTCTAGTATATAGAGTCTCAACTATAGTCGACACTCCAGTATACAGAGTCTCGACTATAGTCGACACTCTAGTATAGAGTCTCGACTATAGTCGAGACTCTAGTATATAGAGTCTCGACTATAGTCGACACTCTATTATATAGAGTCTCAACTATAGTCGACACTCCAGTATACAGAGTCTCGACTATAGTCGAGACTCTAGTATAGAGTCTCTACTATTGTCGACACTCTAGTATAGAGTCTCGACTATAGTCGACACTCTAGTATATAAAGTCTCAACTATAGTCGACACTCCAGTATACAGAGTCTCGACTATAGTCGAGACTCTAGTATAGAGTCTCTACTATAGTCGACACTCTAGTATAGAGTCTCGACTATAGTCGACACTCTAGTATATAGAGTCTCGACTATAGTCGACACTCTAGTATATAGAGTCTCAACTATAGTCGACACTCCAGTATATAGAGTCTCGACTATAGTCGAGACTCTAGTATAGAGTCTCTACTATAGTCGACACTCTAGTATAGAGTCTCGACTATAGTCGACACTCTAGTATATAGAGTCTCGACTATAGTCGACACTCTAGTATATAGAGTCTCAACTATAGTCGACACTCCAGTGTACAGAGTCTCGACTATAGTCGAGACTCTATATACTAGAGTGTCGACTATAGTCGAGACTCTATACTAGAGTGTCGACTATAGTAGAGACTCTATACTAGAGTCTCGACTATAGTCGAGACTCTGTATACTGGAGTGTCGACTATAGTTGAGACTCTATATACTAGAGTGTCGACTATAGTCGAGACTCTATATACTAGAGTGTCGACTATAGTCGAGACTCTAGTATAGAGTCTCTACTATTGTCGACACTCTAGTATAGAGTATAGACTCTAGTATAGAGTCTCTACTATTGTCGACACTCTAGTATAGAGTCTCGACTATAGTCGACACTCTAGTATATAAAGTCTCAACTATAGTCGACACTCCAGTATACAGAGTCTCGACTATAGTCGAGACTCTAGTATAGAGTCTCTACTATAGTCGACACTCTAGTATAGAGTCTCGACTATAGTCGACACTCTAGTATATAAAGTCTCAACTATAGTCGACACTCCAGTATACAGAGTCTCGACTATAGTCGAGACTCTAGTATAGAGTCTCTACTATAGTCGACACTCTAGTATAGAGTCTCGACTATAGTCGACACTCTAGTATATAGAGTCTCGACTATAGTCGACACTCTAGTATATAGAGTCTCAACTATAGTCGACACTCCAGTATACAGAGTCTCGACTATAGTCGACACTCTAGTATAGAGTCTCGACTATAGTCGACACTCTAGTATAGAGTCTCTACTATAGTCGACACTCTAGTATAGAGTCTCGACTATAGTCGACACTCTAGTATAGAGTCTCTACTATAGTCGACACTCTAGTATAGGGTCTCGACTATAGTCGACACTCTAGTATAGAGTCTCGACTAAAGTCGACACTCTAGTATAGAGTCTCGACTATAGTCGACACTCTAGTACAGAGTCTCGACTAAAGTCGACACTCTAGTATAGAGTCTCGACTATAGTCGACACTCTAGTATAGAGTCTCGACTATAGTCGACACTCTGGTATAGAGTCTCGCCTATAGCCGGCACTCTAGTATAGAGTTTCGACTATATTCGACACTCTAATATAGAGTCTCGATTATAGTCGACTATAGTCGAGACTCTATACTGGAGTGTCTATGGTGAAAACACTCTATAGTTATGATGGTGATTTTAGTCAAGACACTATTTAAGAGTGTCGACAATATTCAAGACACGATTTTAAAATCCCGAGCATAGCGTGGACACTATTTTAAAATGTCAGCTACCCTCTTTAAACTTTAATTTTGTTTTGACTATAGTCGAGATAAATATATATTTATCTAGTCCAATTTTTATACATATTTTTCGAATTAAAACCAGAAGAATTAAAACACTTTAAAAAATTACTTTTTACAATTTTTCTTATTTTTTTTTGTTTTATTAAAAATTTTTGTACTTAGAATTAAAATAAATCAGTTCTATTTAAATGTTCTTAAATCTAAATGTTTTTTTTTATAAAATGTTTAATGTAGAATCACAATTTTTTAACAAATTTTAAAACAAGAGATAAACTAATGAAATTTGATTCATTTAATGCCAATGATTTTTGGTAAATCTGCAAAAACTTCAATCCAATTCAATTCTTTAAATCATTTTTTCGAAATATTTCTGTTAAAACTAATGACTACTTAATACTTATATAATAAGTTCCTAAGAATGATTTAAAAGTTAACTAACAGAAAAGCTAGATATTTTTAAAAAAGAACCGAACTAAGTTTTAAATTATTTAACTTCTAAAGTTCCTTCAAAAAAATTCCCTACTTTTCCAGAAAGTTCCCCCCTTAATTTAAGACTATCCCAGATATTAAAACTTCTCTTCTAAGGCCTATAAAGGTATAAAACCATGATCTTGCTTAATCATATCGGCCGCCTTCTCGGCAATCATGTAGACAGGACCATTGGGATGTCCGGACATAATTTCTGGCATAATACTGGCATCGGCCACACGTAGATTCTTAATACCATAAACCTTTAGGCGGGCATCCACTACAGCAGCTCTATCCGTCTTAGGACCCATTTTACAGGTGCCCGAGTAATGATAAATAGTAAAAGTGAAATGCTTGACATAACAAGCCCAATAGTCATAGGATTTATAGGGATATTTCTTGCAGGTGGGAATTTTACGTTCCCAAAGCTTGCCATTGATTTTCTTGAAAGCTGGTTGATCCATGAGACTTAAAGCTTTCAAAAGTCCCCTCACCGAGATATCAACATCATAGGGATGATTGAAGTAATTGGAGAATATCAAAGGATATTTGCTGGGATCTGCGGACTTCAATAGAATTCGGCCACGCGACTTAGGTCTCAAGATCATGGGGAATATCATAAAGGCATTCAGGTCCTTATCTTCAATTTCGGCAAATATACTATCATAAATGGATTTCTTGAGGCCAAAGGCTCTTGAGATGGCGGGATTGGAAGACATGGAGCCGCCTACCAAAAACAATTCAACATCTGGCCAGCCATCTTCTAAGTGAGGATGATCTAAGTCCCAGAAGGCCATGGCCTCACAGCCACCGGGTGAGCCATAGGGACCATCTTGACGATTAAACAAATTCAACCAGCCGGGATTGGTAAAGTCTTCAAAATGCAAGGAGGTGGCATTGGTGGTGAAGGTTACGGCTGGGGCAGTATGATCTTGCAGGTTATAACCCACGGCCAGGTCCACCAAAGGCTTAATGCCCATTTCTTTCAAATGCTTAGCAGGACCCACACCCGACAACATTAGCAGTTGTGGGGTATTAATGGCCCCTGCTGAGACCACAACCTCTCTTCGGGCCAAAACCTTGACCATTTTACCATCTGTTTGCACCATAACACCTAAGGCCGTTTTGGTCTCAGGATCTATCAAAATCTTGGTAACATAGGCCATTTTCTTGACATGTAAATTGGGACGTTTGCCCTTGATGGGATACAGATAAGAACGATTGGAACTCCAGCGTGTGGCATTGCGGGTGGTGGTATGTAAATAGGCTACACCATTTTGTATGCGACCATTGTAATCACGATATTTAAGACCATCCTGTTGGGCAGCCTCCACAAAGGCATCTGCTATTTTGGAACGCCATTTAACATAGGAGACCTTGACGGGACCATCACGACCCACTAGATCGGGATCAGCATCGGGTACACTAGAGCCCTCATATTTCTTGAAGTAGGGCAAAACATCCTTGAAACTCCAGCCTTCATTGCCCAATTCAGCCCATCTGTCATAATCCTTGCGATTGCCACGAGTATACATCATATAATTTAAGACAGAAGAGCCACCCATGACCTTGCCTCTGGGCCAGTTGCATCGATTATTGTTCATGGCCAAGCAGGCATGATCCGAGGGTTGGGTTCTATATTTCCAGTTCATTTCACCCAATTGCAAAAAGTGAGCCACAATAGGGACATCCATAATCAAACTTTCCGGCCCTCCCGCCTCTAAAAGCAAAACCTTCCATTTGGGATTTTCAGATAAACGGGCCGCCAAAGTACAACCGGCCGTACCAGCACCCACAACAATAAAATCATATTCACTATCCAAAGTCACGGTGTTATCGTAATTCTCCAAGCTAACATCATTTTGACCGCGTCTCAAAAAGTCTATGGCCTCGAGTATAACATTACGATCTTGGGCCCAAGAAGTGGCCACTAGTAAACAAGAGAGGACTAAAAAGCCTATCAAAGGCACTTTTTTACATAATCTTAACATTTTTGTTTCTTGAATTTAAAATCCACAGTTTTTTTTTCTTCCAAATTTTTCTTAATTTTTTTTTTAACAACTTTTAAACATAATCGATTTTTTTTTTGTTTGCAAACTTTAGCACTTTTTTACAGAACGGATCTGCGGTCCGTTGTTATATGTTAACGTTTTTATTCTTTAGCCGCCGAGCAACTCTTTGACAACCGTTGAGTTGAAAATCTTAACTATAAATGCTTGAAGACGCATTTTTTGAAACGTTTATAATAAAGCTAGACTCTAATGTCCGTCCGTCTCTTAGACTCTTTAAGCTGAATAAACTTCTTAAAATTATTAAATAAATTAAAAGAAAAAAAAACAAATTCTTCTAAATAATTGCTCATTTTTTTGTTCTTAAAGAGCATAACTCAGATTCTGCTCTCCGCAATTGAAAATTCCATAAAAGAATATTTAAAACTAAAACTACTAAAATCACTCGCAAACCCATTAATAATGTGTGATCTAGCCAAATTGCCAAAAAAAAAAAAAAAAACTGGTTCGCCATCTCTTTGGCCAACAACATTTGTCTAGTCTGATCTGTTCGTCGTTTTCTTATGATCGTTGAGTGCCACAACGCAGTCGTCAGTAGATCTCGTTGATAATATTGAGTTATGTTGTTGTTGGTTGTTTAAATTTGTTATTGGTGTTTGAACTTAAACTTTTCACGCAGCTCTTAACATTATTTTGGCGCTTAAAATATTGAGCATGATCATAAGGTTGCCAGATAATGGAGATGAGTTTTTAAGGGGTAATGTTAGGTATTTGATGAAGTAAAAATAGATTTCCCGTTTGGAAAATTTTAATCAAATATTAGTATTTATTGACTTCACTGCACGATTAAAATGATCATTTATGATATCACTTATGAGTCCAAAATGATCTTTGTGTGTAAGGAAATGGTACCCTTCATGCGACTCTTCAAAACGAGTCTTTAATGACTCGTTTTGCTGATTAGATTTTAACTCTACACATTCTGCAAGAATTGTTTGTCTCCTTTTAAGGAGTCTTTTTGTAATCTTTTTTAGATTACCCAGATGATTAATCAGTTTCTGATCATCTATACGAATCCCAGATTTGTAAAAAAATAATAATAAAGCTTTTTATTACTCAACACAGTACTCGTATATATGTTTTTAGAACACGTCATATCTATTTTTAAAACAGTGAAGTTATAGACCGAGGATCGAACCCAGGCTGCTGAATATGATATGTTATGATTAGTAGTCGACGTGCTAACCAACTAAGCCGCCACATCACCCATAATGAGATACGAATCTTTACCTAAAAATAGTTATATTATTACCTAAAAATAGTTATATTTGTTGTGCTATTTTTAACGAGTCGCTTGCTAAGCGTCTATGAGTCTTTTTGTACACTTTGTTTGATCACCAAACTGATTAAAATAACATAAAAACCAGTCGTATTAGGATCGTTTGCACGATAAGATTTTGACTCTACACATTCTGCCAGAATTGTTTGACTCCTTTTAAGGATCCTTTTTGGAATCTTTTTTAGATTACCCAGCTGATTAATCAGTTTCTGATCATCTATACGAATCCCAAAAGACTCATTTTGCTGATATTATCGTCAACAATCACCAAATTGCTAGCTGTGCTTATCATTTTTGGCTTTACTAAGTATATGTGTACTAGTATGTGAAATTTGAGGTCTTGGTACCTTTTAGGTACCAGAATCCACTCTTAAGACACACTAGGCTCCTCTTCTCGGAGAAGGTCACATATATAGAATGATCCAATCTCAGACAGATACCAAAGTGATTAAAATAACATAAAAAATAGTCGTATTAGGATCGTTTACACGATAAGATTTTGACTGTACACATTCTGCAAGAATTGTTTGTGCTTTTGTAAAGTAGTCGTTTTCAAAGCGTTTTAAGGAGTCTTTTTGGAATATTTTTTAGATTACCTAGCTGATTAATCAGTTTCTGATCATCTATACGAATCCCAAAAGACTCATTTTGCTGATATTATCGTCAACAATGACCAAATTGCTAGCTGGGTTTATTATTTTTGGCTTTACTAAGTATATGTGACCTAGTATGTAAAATTTGAGGTCTTGATAACTTTTAGGTATCAGAATCCACTCTTAAGACACACTAGGTCCCTCTTCTCAGAGAAGGTCACATATATAGAATGATCCAATCTTAGACAGATACCAAAGTGATTAAAATAACATAAAAAACAGTCGTATTAGGATCGTTTGCACGATAAGATTTTTACTCTACACATTCTGCAAGAATTGTTTGTGCTTTTGTAAAGTAGTCGTTTTCAAAGCGTTTTAAGGAGTCTTTTTGGAATCTTTTTTAGATTACCCAGCTGATTAATCAGTTTCTGATCATTTATACGAATCCCAAAAGACGCATTTTGCTGATATTGTCGTCAACAATCACCAAATTGCTAGCTGGGCTTATCATTTTTGGCTTTACTAAGTATATGTGACCTAGTATGTGAAATTTGAGGTCTTGGTACCTTTTAGGTACCAGAATCCACTCTTAAGACACGGAGAAGGTCACATATATAGAATGATTCAATCTTGGACAAATATGAATATTTTTTTATAATTTTGAACGTACTTTCGTTATACTACTTCTTTAATATATATGTCTATATGCTGCTAAAACTGTCTCAATCGATTTTCGAAGCCTCTCTCGAAGCGAAGTCCGAAATCCCGTTTCTTTTTATGAGTAATAATCGACGTGAGTCTTTGACTTCAGGTATCTTTGACTTCCATTGGATCATAGGGCCTTAACCATCCTCTTAAGAACTATTAAAAACAACTATTCACTTACTTAGAAAGCCAGCTAATATAAATCGTCAAGCCATCGAATATAATCCCCAAGTTCTAATAGGTGTGGAAGACCTGGAAATACGCGGAGGCGGGAAGCTGAAAACGATGCAAATGTATAGTTTACGATTCAATTCATGTGGCGCCATCTATCAGGAATTAATTGCACCGTTTTAAAAACCCCGGTTGACACATGCACAACAATTTTGCTAAATTCTAATTAATTTGTTACAAAAAATGTGATAAATGAAGAACTGTTTGACAGATATTGAGCAAACTTCACATAAATCTTCTACTAAATAATCAGAACAAATCCTAAACATTTAGTTTGGGTAGATGAGCCCGTTCTTGAGTTATAAAATTACAACGACAAGTGTCATTCATTCTTATATATTAAGATATTTTTACAATATGTAAATATAAAAAATTTCCATGGATTTTAAAAACTCTAAAAAAATTCTAATTCATTTTTTACAATATATAAATATACAAAAATTTCCGTGGATTTTATAAACTCTAAAAAAATCAAATTAATTTGTTACAAAAAATGTTATAAATGAAGAACTGTTTGACAGATATTGAGCAAACTTCAAATAAATCTTCTACTAAATAGTCAGAATAAATCCTAAACATTTAGGGCAGGTGAGCCTGTTCTTGAGTTATCAAATTATAAAGTACATACAGTTAAGCTTTCATTTTTATATACATAGTATATATAAGAAGAAAATTTATAGAGTTTCTACAATATATGGAAACTACAATAATATGTAAATATAAAAAATTTCCATGGATTTTATAAACTCTAAAAAAATTGTAATTAATTTGTTATAAAAATTGTGATAAATGAAGAACCGTTTGACAGATATTGAGCAAACTTCACATAAATCTTCTACTAAATAATCAGAACAAATCCTAAACATTTAGTTTGGGTAGACGAGTCCGTTCTTGAGTTATAAAATTACAACGACAAGTGTCATTCATTCTTATATATTAAGATATTTTTACAATATGTAAATATAAAAAATTTCCATGGATTTTATAAACTCTAAAAAAAATCTAATTAATTTTTTACAAAAAATGTGATAAATGAAGAACCACTCCACCGATATTAAGCAAAATTCACATAAACTTTCTACTAAATAGTTAGAACAAGTCCTAAACATTTTGTTTGAGCCCGTTCTTGAGTTATAAAATTACAACGAAAAGTGGCATTCACTTTTATATATTAAGATATTTTTACAATATATAAATATAAAAAATTTCCATGGATTTTATAAACTCTAAAAAAAAATTCTAATTAATTTGTTACAAAAAATGTGATAAATGAAGAACCGACAAGTGTCATTCATTCTTATATATTAAGATATTTTTACAATATGTAAATATAAAAAATTTTCATGGATTTTAAAAACTCTAAAAAAAATTCTAATTCATTTTTTACAATATGTAAATATAAAAAATTTCCATGGATTTTATAAACTCTAAAAAAATTCTAAATTATTTGTTACAAATAATGTGATAAATGAAGAATCGCTCGACATTAACCTTCTACTAAATAGTCAGAATAAATCCTAAACATTTAGGGCAGATGAGCCTGTTCTTGAGTTATCAAATTATAAAGTACATACAGTTAAGCTTTCGTTTTTATTTACATAGTATATAGAAGAAGAACATTTATAGAGTTTATACAATATATGGAAACTACAGTAATATGTAAATATAAAAAATTTCCATGGATTTTAAAAACTCTAAAAAAATTCGAAATAATTTGTTACAAAAAAATGTGATAAATAAAGAACCGTTTGACAGATATTAAGCAAACTTCACATAAACCTTCTACTAAATAGTTAGAATAAATCCTAAGCATTAGGTTTAGGTAAATAAGCCCGTTCTTGAGTTATAATAAAATTTGTTATAATTCAAAAAATTTGTTATAATTCAAAAAATTTCAAAATTTTAACTATTCTAAAATAAAGGTTTTTCTTTTTATTTTCTTGCAGGTAAGAATGATGAAATAACTTTAAAACGTGAAGTAGTTTATAAATTGTAAGTAATTTGTCCAATTTCTATGTCAATCGGCACTGATTTGAGGTTAATGAATTGCGGGGTCAACGTTTTTTTTTTCAACACCTAATGAATTATGTTTTGGAGGTAAGAAATTTTCATGCCGAGTTAGGAATTTTGAAAAACCAACAATCTGGCAACCCCTTAATTCGCATACAATCAGCAAATTACAACAGCAACCTGTTGATGAATCTTGACTTCTAGCCAATGATCAGTTCTTAGCAGAGCATTCTTGGCCATAAGTAATTTTTGTGTTTGTTTTTCACTGAATCACAGACTAAAGCTTTAGAGGCTTTCAATTTTCTTTAATAGTTGGTTCTTTGTCTTGTCTTAAGCTGGCGTTCAGTTTTTGTTTCAAAATTATTTGTTTAGTGTTTTAAAACACTTTCGTTTTCTATTGTTTTTCATATTTCGCTTATTTTATGTTTTGCTTGGCTGAATAATTTAATGATTAGAGAACGAGAGAATTGAATTTAGTGTGAAGATCTTTAAGATCTTTAAGATTCATGTTGATAAGCACGTACGAATAACAAAGATCTTTTTCTGTGTTTCTATTCAGTTACAGATGATTTTTGATCGCCAAATAAAGGGCTTTATTGTTTAGATGGTGACATTGGCTCAAGTGATGATTAAATGGGGGAATTTTTATAAAATACGATTTTAAGTGGAAATTTTGAAGAATCTGCAAATCAAAATTTTTAAAGTTTTTGAATTAAATTACATTGCAATTTAAATTTAAATAATGAAATTAACATGAATTTGTTATTAAGAATTTGTGATTAGAATACAAATTGTTCATAGTTAAGATAAAGGTTATTCATTTTTGTAATTATTTAATTAAATTTTTCAATTATAATTAAAATAATCTAGGGTTGAGTATAATTCAATAATAATTGCATATAATTTTAAACAGTGGGAATTTTTAATAACTTTCAATAAATGATCAAATTCAGTTTTTGCTATATGTATTTAAGTTCTCTTAAATGGTTATTTTTTTGATTCGATTTGAAAGACCAAAAAATTAAAAAAAAAAAAATTTTACAATTTTTTTTTTTTTTTAGAAAAAAAATTTTAACATTTTAAATTTTCAAATTCAAATATTTTTGTTAATAATCATATTTTTAAAAGGATTTAAAACCTATTTGATAATGTGATCTCTTTAGAATACCAATTAATAAAAATCTTTTCGTTTGTGTCAAAAATTTATTCAAAATTTTGAAAAGTGCAAAAAAGTAAACAAATAAATATGCAAATCTGTTTTATCAAATAAATCCAGCTAAAGAACTCTTATTTTGAATATTTTTGATTAAAGTCCAAAACTAAACCTAATAAAACCTAAAAGTTAGATTAAAGAGGCTCCACAATTTGGCGTCTCAACTAGGAGCGGTCATTGCACAGTGGGTTGAATAGAAAAAATTTAGGGAAATAATTTAAGATTTAGGGAAATAATTCAAGATTTAGGAAAATAATTCAAGAAATTTGGACTCAATTATCATGAAATTTCACATGGCTATTGAGGAGGAGCATTCAAGCTTAATTTTAGAATTTAGAGTCTGTAGACTTATCAGGAGGGAAGCTATATGCCCTCAAATTAGAGCACTTTGGGTTTTTCGAAAATAAAAAACGAGTCAGAAGTCACATTTTTGTTCAACTTTTTGACGGCTTAGGCCTAGATTTTTGCTAATATCGGCCATATTTTCGATCTGATATAAAAGATTTTTACATATACAAAATCTGCAAAAGCTGCACGTATGCTTTATCTTCCATAGTTTCAGAGATATTTGACTTCGAAAATTAAACTTTTTGAAGACTTAGTCTAGATTTTTGCTAATATCGGCCACATTTTCCATGTGATATAAAAGATTTTTATATGTGCGTAATCTGGTAGCTGAGATCTTAAAAAAATATTTCAACAACAAGAACATCTCCTATAGTTTATGAGATATTCGACTTTGAAAAAAAAAATTAAACTTTTTGAAGACTTTGCCTAGATTTTTGCTAATATCGACCATATTTTCGATCTGATATAAAAGATTTTTACATGTACGAAATCTCCTAGCCGAGATCTTAAAAAAACATTGCTGCACGTATGCTTTATCTTCCATAGTTTCAGAGATATTCGACTTAGAAAAAAAATTAAACTTTTTGAAGACTTAGCCTAGATTTTTGTTAATATCGGTCACATTTTCCATCTGATATTAAAGATTTTTATATGTGCAAAACAAATCGAAAACAAAAACGTCGCTACATGTAGCTTTATCTCCTATAGTTTATGAGATATTCGACTTTGAAAAAAAATTTAACTTTTTGAAGACTTTGCCTAGATTTTTGCTAATATCGGCAATATTTTCGATCTGATATAAAAGATTTTTACATTTACGAAATCTCCTAGCCGAGATCTTAAAAAAACATTGCTGCACGTATGCTTTATCTTACATAGTTTCAGAGATATTTGACTTCGAAAATTAAACTTTTTAAAGACTTAACCTAGATTTTGGCTAATATCGGCCACATTTTCCATCTGATATTAAAGATTTTTATATGTGCAAAATCTCATAACTGAAATTTAAAACAAAAACGTCGCTACATGTAGCTTTATCTCTTATAGTTTATGAGATATTCGACTTCGAGAAAAAATTCAACTTTTTGACGACTTTAGCCTAGATTTTTGCTAATATCGGCCACATTTTCGAGCTGATATAAAAGATTTTTATATATATGAAATCTGCTAGCTGAGATCTAAAAAAAGCATCGTCACACGTATGCTTTATCTCCTATATTTTATGAGATATTCGACTTCGAAAAGAAAAATTCAACTTTTCGACGACTTAGGCCTAGATTTTTGCTAATATCGACCACATTTTCGATCTGATATAAAAGATTTTTATATGTAAAAAATCTCTAAGCTGAGATCTAAAAAAAAAACATTGCCACTCGTATCCTTAATCTCCTATGGTTTATGAGATATTCTACTTAAAAAAAATCAACTTTTTGACGACTTAGGCCTATAGTTTTGCTAATATCGGTCACATTTTCGATCTGATATGAAATATTTTTATATGTACGAAATCCTCTAGCTGAGATCTAAAAAAAACATCCCGACACATAAGTATTATCTCCTATAGTTTCTGAGATATTCGTCTTAAAATTAAATTTTAACTTTTTGATGACTTAGACCTATAGTTTGGCTAATATCGGATCCAAATTTTTCCAGATTTTTCCAAAATTTGTTTTATTCTTTTTCTAAGAAATGTGTAAGTCACACAAGAAAATAATTGATAGATATTTTTCAGCCGATCAAAATTTCCGATCAAAAATTGTATTTAATTTAAAATTTTCAAAAAAATTTAATTTTTTTATCGTTTTTTTAGGCAAAAAAAAGGTGCTAACATTCTTATTGAGATATCAACAAAACTTTTTAAGAAACATGTATAGTATTTATTTTTGAAAAGGGAACTTAATAAGGAAAGCTCTAAGTGGAACTAGGGTTCAAAATTGTGTTTCCTCTTGAAGCTAAAGCTTCTCAAAAACTAACAATTTTTTACACTGTTTCACACTTTCTGCCTAATTTTCTCCAAACGCAAAGCTAGATTCAAAAATTCAAAGCAAGTTTTTTATATCTTCAAATGTTATTATTATCCTGTGCAAATAAATTTTGCACCCCAGAAATATTAAGAGAAATTTTCATAGAAAACTAAAAAAATTAGTTTTTGGGGATTTTCAAAAATTTTTTGGGAAATTGTCGGATCGCTGCTGACATAATTTTCTTTTTCTAATTTTTGTATTTTTTGAAATCAAAAAATCTATTTAGGTACTAAATTTTAATGAAATACCTTAACAAACGAATTTATTATTGAATTATGAAATCTTAATGAAAAATTTTTTTTTTCGGGTTTGGAAAAAATTTGGGAATTCCCGGATACTCTGCCATCATTTGAGTAAAAGAATTTATTCTTGAATCATTTTCTTAAATTATTCTTAAACCGACTGTGCCTTGCCCTATTAGAGATCATGAGATTGCTAGTATGAAAATTAAAAGCAAACTCATCTTCACTCTATCATGGCGCTATTACCCAATTGAGAGTCGTAAGCATTCGCATAGCCCAAGATCGGTAGAACTATACCATTTCTCATAAACTTCTTAAAAATACATATAATATTAACCGCCATATTGGCTGCTTAAGATGATATACATATATACACACAGTCACTTAAATAACTGTCCCAGTGTTTTTAAGGTGTTTCCGAATATGAGTGTACTCGTAACAACAAAGCTATTGGCTCAATTTTTCTGATATTTGGTATTATTATACATATATTGGACTCGTATTGACAACTGTAATTAAAAGACATCATTGTAATACTTACCGTTGATAAAACAGAAGCAAATTTTTACTGGGACAGTTTTTTGACTTTAGATTTATTTAAATTTTTATTGGGACAGTTTTTTGACTTTTGATTTATTTACATATTTAATGTTATTTTTTTAATTTTATTATTTGTATAGCCTTTATTTGCAGTTATAACGACGCGGTATAAATGTTTACAATCACTTGGAGCAATGCCGTTCTAAGCTTACCCCATATCTGCCCTCAGTTCATCTAAATTACCAGGGTCCCTACAAGACCTCTCTTAAGAATGCCACAGAGGGGCGCAAAGGGGTTAAGATCGGGTTACCAGGGCGGGCTGTCAAGGACTTTGTACGCTTTGTATTTAAGCCATTTTTGTGTCAGTTTGGCGGTGTTTTTGAGATTAAAATTTGGTTGAAAAATTAACTTTTCCTTCAAAAATCCAAATTTTTACCAGAAAACGGGGGGATTGGTGGCTGAAACATTGACTTAGGACTATGTAGTCATCATACCAACAATTCTGTGAACTGTTCCAGCATCTTTAGCCACCATATGGAAATAAATCTAAAGTCAAAAAACTGTCCCAATAGAAATTTGCTGTTATTTCATTTGATATTTTTTAATTATAATTGTCAACACAAAATTCCTTCAAAAATCCAAATTTTTACCAGAAAACGGGGGGATTGGTGGCTGAAACATTGACTTAGAACTGTGCAGTCATCATACCAACAATTCTGTGAACTGTTCCAGCATCTTTAGCCACCATATGGAAATAAATCTAAAGTCAAAAAACTGTCCCAATAGAAATTTGCTGTTATTTCATTTGATATTTTTTAATTATAATTGTCAACACAAAATTCCTTCAAAAATCCAAATTTTTACCAGAAAACGGGGGGATTGGTGGCTGAAACATTGACTTAGAACTGTGCAGTCATCATACCAACAATTCTGTGAACTGTTTCAACATTTTCAGCCACCATATGTAAATAAATCCAAAGTCAAAAAACTGTCCCAATAAAAATTTGCTTTTATTTCATTTGATATTTTTTAATTATAATTGTCAACACAAAATTCCTTCAAAAATCCAAAATTTTACCAGAAAACGGGGGGATTGGTGGCTGAAACATTGACTTAGAACTGTGCAGTCATCATACCAACAATTCTGTGAACTGTTTCAACATTTTCAGCCACCATATGGAAATAAATCTAAAGTCAAAAAACTGTCCCAATAGAAATTTGCTGTTATTTCATTTGGTATTTTTTAATTATAATTGTCAACACAAAATTCCTTCAAAAATCCAAATTTTTACCTGAAAACGGGGGGATTGGTGGCTGAAACATTGACTTAGAACTGTGCAGTCATCATACCAACAATTCTGTGAACTGTTTCAACATTTTCAGCCACCATATGTAAATAAATCTAAAGTCAAAAAACTGTCCCAATAGAAATTTGCTGTTATTTCATTTGATATTTTTTAATTATAATTGTCAACACAAAATTCCTTCAAAAATCCAAAATTTTACCAGAAAACGGGGGGATTGGTGGCTGAAACATTGACTTAGAACTGTGCAGTCATCATACCAACAATTCTGTGAACTGTTTCAACATTTTCAGCCACCATATGTAAATAAATCCAAAGTCAAAAAACTGTCCCAATAAAAATTTGCTTTTATTTCATTTGATATTTTTTAATTATAATTGTCAACACAAAATTCCTTCAAAAATCCAAATTTTTACCAGAAAACGGAGGGATTGGCGCCTGAAACATTGACTTAGAACTGTGCAGTCATCATTCCAACAATTCTGTGAACTGTACCAACATTTTCAGCCACCATATGGAAATAAATCTAAAGTCAAAAAACTGTCCCAATAGAAATTTGCTTTTATTTCATTTGATATTTTTTAATTATAATTGTTAACACGAGTCTAATATTCAATAATACCAAATATCAGAGAATGTGAGCCATTAACTTTGTTGTTACACTCTCATTCGTAAAGAGCTTAAAAGCATTGGGACAGTTATTTGAGTGACGGTATATGTATATTGAAGCCATGGCGAAAGTTATGTTCTATTTGGCTTTTCTGACCACAACCGTTTGATAGTCAAAGCTTTAGGAATCAGAAATTAATGCACTTTGTTCATATTTAAATCACATTTTTGTCAAAACTTCCCACTGTGTGACATTTGATCATGCATAGGCTTACATGCGTCACTTACCCTACATGTGCTTTTTATTTTGAAAAAATTCAAATTCAAAAATCTAATAAAATAATGAATAAGAATATTATTTCTAAAAATTTTTTAAATAATAACACTTTTTATTACATACTAAAAAATAATTACTTTAAAGCTGAGAATAGCGTTGAATTATTTTGTTGTTTTAACAATAAAGGGAGTTTCAAATTACAAAAAAAATCTAAGTCTTAAACAATTGAACTTGTCTGTATAATCATCTTACAAATTATATGTTAGTTATGTCTTCGAAATTGTTGTTAAGTCGGATTTACCTGCGTTAGATATCTTTATCAAATTTCGTTGGCCTACGTCATGGAATATGTTAAACAATTTTAAGAATGATTTTTATTTGTTTTTTATTTGCGGCACGGTAATTTTTTTGAAGGGGAAAAGGACTTAAGTGACATTTTTTAAAATGGGAGTGAATGAAGTTGGATAATTTAGATCAAGATTGACCAAATGAAGAGCGTTTTTAAATGCTAAAAAGCTCAATCTTTAAATGAGTATGCATTTTGTTTGTGTTTCTTTTTTTTGAGAAAGAGTAAAGTTTTCTTATTATATATTGTTGTTATTCCCCTGTCACTCAAATAATGGTCAACCTTGATTTAGATACTCTTTTAAAAGCGTCTATCTTTCCCTTATCTAGTTTTAAACGAGAGATTTTTACTTCTTCCGAGAGACAAACTTAATAACTCTTGTTAGTCTTAAGGGACCTTTTCTCAATGTAAAAATAAAAATAAAAAATTTCCTTTAAGATCTAAAGATATAAGAAAAAAAAGGCACAAAGATAGAGAATTTTATATATACTGATCCACTGAGACAGTTTTGCATGATTAAGCTCTCAGTTGCCATCAAATATGGTAGCTCTTCTAGACATAGAAGGAGCTAAATCTCGATCCAATCTGGGCACAAAACCTTTGTAAAGAATCTTTCAACAGGGACTTCCGATATTTTAGTGATAACGGTCTTCTTGTTGCAGTCAAATCTTTCAAAAAAGTTGTTTTTTATTCAGTCTGTTTAAATCTGCTTGGACGCAAATTCAACAATACATGAAATAATGGGTGTTTTTTTAGAGTTATAGAACTTCGAATTGAAATAAAACAAAAGAAAATCGTTTTAATGTCCATCAATTTGGCTTTATTGGAAGGATAATTTTATGCCATTAATGTTTAAATATGATTTCGGGCATGTGGCCGCCGCGGCTTACTCGAATAAAGCCAATTCTACAGGTCCAATTTTCAACTACTTTTTCGAGCATATGGGGCCGTATGTTGGCAATAACGCCACGAATGTTGGCTTCCAAGTCCCCTAACGTTTCTGGTTTGTTGGCGTAGACGAGCGACTTCACATATCCCCAAAGAAAATAATCCAGTGGTGTCAAATCGCACGATCTTGGTGGCCAATTGACAGGTCCATTCCGCGAAATTGTGCGCTCATCGAATGTTTCCTTCAATAAATCAATTGTGACGTGCGCTGTGTGGCATGTAGCGCCGTCTTGTTGGAACCACAACTCATCCACATTCATTCCATCCAATTGGGGAACAAAATAGTCGGTTATCATGACTCTATACCGGTCTCCATTTATGGTAACTGACTCTCCAGCATTATTTTGGAAGAAGTATGGCCCAATGACTCCACCAGCCCATAGAGCACACCAAACAGTCAGTTTTTGTGGATGTAATGGCGTCTCAAGGGTCTCATGTGGATTCTCTTCACTCCAAATGCGGCAATTTTGCTTGTTGAAGTAGCCATTCAACCAAAAATGAGCCTCATCACTGAACAAAATTTTGCGATGAAAATCAGCATCGAGATCAATCTCATTTTCGGCCCATACACCAAAATCACGACGCATTGCATGGTCTCGCGGCTTTAATTCTTGCACAAGCTGGATTTTGTAAGGTCGCAAGCCAAGATCTTTGCGCAAAATCTTCCATAAAGTTGATGGACAAAGCTCCAATTGCTGTGCACGGTGACGAATCGATTCATTCGGGTCCTCTTCAACACTTTGCTCTACAGCGGCAATTGTTTCTTCGGTGCGCACTGTTCGACGTCGCTGCGGATGCGTATTATCACATAGAGTAAACGTAGTGCGAAAACGATCCATGGTTAACCGAATTAATTGCTCTGATGGACGATTATGTCGACCATAAAATGGACGGAGCTTGCGGTAAACTTCGCGAACTGAACCATTATTTTCGAAATAAATTTGCACGATTTGCAAGCGTTGTTCTTTTGTCAACCTATTCATGATGAAATGGCAAACCAAACTAAATATTAATCACTTGACAGCTGACAAAATGGCCGCCAGTTAAAAAGTGATGCCAACTTAAAGTTCTATACCTCAATAAAAAACACCCGATAGATGTTCAAAAATATAAAAAATCTAATTTTTATCGAAAAATTAACTTCTATGAAAATTTTTTCTATAGAAAAAATTGTCTAGGAAAATTTTTTCTATAGAAAAAATTGTCTATGAACATTTTTTCTATAGAAAAAATTATCTATAAAAATTTGTTCTATAGAAAAAATTGTCTATGAAAATTTGTTCTATAGAAAAAATTGTCTGAAAATTTTTTCTATAGAAAAAATTGTCTATGAAAATTTTTTCTATAGAAAAAATTGTCAATGAAATTTTTTCTATAGAAGAAATTGTCTATGAAATTGTTTTCTATAGAAAAAATTGTCTATGAAAATTTTTCTATAGAAAAAATTGACTATAAAAATTTTTTCTATACAAAAAATTGTCTATGAAAATTTTTTCTATAGAAAAAATTGTCTATGAAAATTTTTTCTAACCTCAATTCGACACCGAGCTCAGCAAATTGGTGCCTCCAAGTCCACTATGCAGCGAATTTTGACGAAAGATTTGCATCTTCATGTATACAAAGTTCAATGGACTCAGGAACTGAAGCCAGATGACCATGGACAGAGAAGGGAGTTAGGTAATTGGGTATTGGAGAGACAACATGAAAATACTGATTTTGCCGATAAAAGCATCTTCAATGACGAGGCCCATTTCCATCTTGATGGCTTTGTCAGTAGACAGAATTGTTGCATTTGGGGTGAGGAAAATTCTCGAGTGATTTACGAGAAGCAAATGCATCCTCAACGTGTCACAGTGTGGTGTGGTTTTTGGGCTTGAGGAATCATTGGACCTTTTTTTTGGTGAAAATGAGGCAGGTCAAGTGCAAACAGTCAGTGATCACCAGTTTTTTCTTGCCTATAATTGTAGAAATGAATGTGGAGGACATGTGGTTTCAACAAGACGGCGCCACATGTCATACAACCAGAGAAACAATTCAATTGCTACATCAGTCATTTTCCGGTCGTGTTATTTAGCGTTTTGGAGACCAGAATTGGCCGCCTAGATCATGCGATTTAACACCTTAAGATTTTTTTCTTTGGGCTTTTTTGAAGTCGATGGTTTACGCGAATAAGCCGACGACAACTCAAGCTTTAAAAGAGGAAATTGGGCGCTGCATTAATGAAATACCGCAGCATTTGTGCACAAAGGTCATTGAAAATTTCATTAAAAGATCGCGTATGTGCCAGCAAAGCCGCGGCGGCCATCTGCACGATATTTTGTTAAATATATAACCTCATTCCGTCTACTTGACGATATAATAAAGTTTCACGATTTTTTTTAAATAGCTGTGTTTTATTTAAAAATTGCGTTCTAGTTGGGACACCCGCTATGTACTTAGCCCTACTTTTCCCCAATTTGCATATACATATGTAACTTCCGGAAAATACTCGTATAATTTGTGGAGGTCATTAAAATACTTGTAGGGTGATTTTGTCTTTGGAATCAAATCTCTTTCCGCTGTGCCATTTCTTACTCAGGGCTAAATCTCATGAATTTTGTCATTGAAACTGTCACATGTTTACTTTTTAGGCTAGTATCGTTTATTCGCACTCCTAGGAACTCTTTGGCACTGATGCACTTCGAAAAATCCACTGTTTGTTCTCCGATGAGTTGTGGAACCACGATGTGTTGTGTGATATCAATCTCTTGCATCCTATCTTTCATAAATTTCGTAAATTTTTCGTTTCCCTGCAAGCAACTCAGTTAACTTTAAGCAAATTTAAAGTGAATTTTTCGTCAACTAGTTGTGGTTGATGTCATGGAGGTAGTCACTGTCCGACCTTGCTTGACTTCAACTAACTTAAAATTAGTTTTTTATTAGTTAGTTAATAGACAAAGAGAGAAATAGTGTGAAGTAACACTCTGGATCAGGGGTACTCAACGGGAGAACATCTTAAAATACTTATGTGTTTGTGGTTTTACATGTGTTAGTGTAAAAATAACCTTATGAAGCGTTACCGATGAAATTTAAATCGAACAAGCCGATTAGTACTCGGCTCCTGAGTGCAAAGGCTGAGTAAGGCTGCTCTGGGTTACCTTCTTTGGAAAGGGGATAGTAGAGAAGCCAAAGGTGGTGGTATTCAACACTTTACAACTGAAATTGATGTTGCCGAGACTGGGGATCGAACCGAGAATGAATATGAATATTATCATTAGTAGTCTACGCGTTAACCAATAAAGCCACAGCACTTAAAAAATGGAAAAGAAATTATAATATTATCAATTATAAAGAAAAACAATAGTCCTAGTGGGCAAGTATGAATGCAAATTTCTGCATGACTTTGTAGTTAGATTGTAGTTAGTTGCTAAAAAGTTGGCCATAAAGCGGTTCTTTCGCAAACGTTTCGTAACATTGCGTAAGCCTTTTTTCTGTTTTTTACATAACATTTCATTTAGCGATTTTTGTTGCAAAAAACAAGATTTGCTTTGAAATAAATGTCACTTAGGTATTTATTTGCTTGAACAGTGGTTTTACATTTATCTTTTTTTTTTTTAATAAATTTTATAAAAAGTCATCATTTAAATATCCACATCCCCTTTCATTTCAAGTCCACCAGATTATGTGGTATTTTTTATATTTCAAATGAATTATATACTATGTAATTAAAAAAACAACAATAATAATAAAAATAAAATTAAACAAGAATATTAGAAAATTTTATAAAATCTATTTAGAATAAGAGAAAAGGTTTATTATTTCCGCAGCTTTTAAGACAGTTAAGATTTAAACACGAGAAAGTAAAGACGTCCTCAAAACTGAGGTAGCGGTTTTTTATATATAAACAAGAACTAATATCAAAAATACAACAAATGATTCGGGTGTTTTCAAAAATTTTAATATGTCTCTTAGGGTTACGCTGCCTTAATGCCCAAGAGCCTAATATCGCCTCTTTTATGTTGGATTTTCTAAGACGCGGTCAAAATGATTTAGATTTGGAAACGAAAGACTATGAAGTGAAGTTGTTAAAAGAATATGATTTTATTATAGTGGGGGCCGGTACAGCGGGCTGTACTTTGGCGGCCCGTCTATCGGAAAATCCTAAATGGCGAGTGTTATTACTGGAGGCAGGAGGTCCTGAAAATCTAGCCATGGATATACCAGCTTTTGCTCATTTTCTGCAATTAAGTCCTGAGATCAATTGGGCCTACAGAGCCCAATCTTCAGATAAATATTGCCTGGGTCTCAACAATAATCGTTGTAATTTTCCGCGCGGCAAAGTCATGGGTGGCTCTTCGGTTTTGAACTATATGATGTATACCAGAGCCAATCGTAGAGACTATGATACCTGGGCGGAAATGGGCAATGAGGGCTGGAGTTATAAAGATATTTTGCCTTACTTTAAGAAATTAGAGGGCTCTACGGTGCCCGATGCCGATAAGGATTATGTGGGTCGCCAGGGACCCGTTAGAGTTTCCTATACAGACTGGAAAAGCCCTATTGTACAAGCCTTCGTGGCAGCCTTGCAGGAAGATGGTTTAAAGCAACGAGATTATAATGGCCGCATACAACAGGGTGTCTCCTATCTACAAAGTACCACCTATAAAGCCTTAAGATGGAGTGCCAATCGGGCCTATTTGTATCCCCTAAAAGGCAAACGTCCTAATTTACATATACGCAAATATGCCATGGTCACCAAAGTTTTAATAGACCCCAAAACCAAAACAGCTAAGGGTATAATATTTGAATCTCGAGGCAAATCATATGAGGTAAGGGCCAGCAAAGAAGTTATTGTCTCGGCAGGGGCTATAAATACACCCCAACTGCTGATGTTGTCGGGCATAGGACCCGCTAAGCACTTAAGGGAGAAAGGTATTGAACCTTTGCAGGATTTGGCTGTGGGCTTTAATTTACAAGATCATTTTGCTCCTTTTCTTACCTTTCTTACCAATGCCACCAGTTTGCGTTTGACGGATTTCTTTGATGTGAATAAACTTTTGGATTTTGGACGCAATACGGGACAGTTCGGTTCTCCGGGTGGTGTTGAGGGCATTGCCTTTTATGATCTGGATCATCCGGGTCTAGAGGATGGTTGGCCCGATATTGAACTGTTTTTGATAGGTGGAGGCATTGATACTAATCCCGCTACTCCGCCGGCTTTGGGCATCAGACGTGATGTTTATGATGCCTTATATGGTGAAATTGTGAAAAAACATTTGAATGCTTTTGTTATCTTTCCCATGATCCTACAGCCACGTAGTCGTGGTCGCATTGTATTGCGCAACAATGATCCTCACAAATATCCCCTAATATATCCCAACTATATGACGGATCCTTATGATTTGGATATTGTGGTGAGAGGTGTCTTGAAGACCATAGATCTCATGAATCGTCCCTCGTTTAAGAAAATCAATGCCCAGCTATCGCCTGCTACCATACCCGCCTGTCGTAAATACGGCAATATTAAGGCACGGGCCTATTGGGAATGTTATGTCAGACATTTGACTTTTACTATATATCACTATTCGGGTACTGCCAAAATGGGTCCTGCTAGTGATAAGACTGCTGTTGTTGATGCACGTTTAAGAGTTTATGGTATTAAGAACTTAAGAGTTGTTGATGCTAGTATAATGCCCAAGCTGGTTGCCGGTCATCCTAATGGACCGGTGTTTATGATTGCCGAGAAGGCCGCCGATATGATTAAACAAGATCATGGTTTTATTTGATGAGGGGATCAAAGTTTAATAATATATACTCAACTTTTGTTACTTAATTTGTAATGTTATTTATTGTAATTTAATTTTTTACTTTTTTTTAATTGTTTGTTCTAAAACAAGGTTCCTTAATTAAACAAATTAAAATATTTTTGTTACACAATCCAACACGAAAAATGGTGTCTTAAATTTTTTAGTCAATTTTTATATTTATTATAAGGGCTCCAATTTCCTCAACTCAGGTTTAGTCAGATCTAGTTTTCGAGATATATGTTTATTTTTTCAATTATTTACTTAGTTACACGGTTTTAAGTAACACAACTAAAGAACAGTTTAACATATTTAGTAAAAAGAAAAAACCTAAATTTAGCTACAATATTACCTTTAAGCTGCCTTAACATAATCTTTACTCCACTTAGTAGTTTTCGAGATATAGCCGAATATATGACGAACAAATATTTTTTTCATTCATTCAAAGTTCCAATATTTTTCCATAACCTAAAGGCAAATATGTCTTGTATAAAATAAAAATATACTTTTTTCTGGATCAGCTCTAATTTTCGGGATATAATTCCTTTTTTCTGAAATTACATAGTTACATGATTTTGAGTAACATAAATCAAGAACAGTTGAACCTACTTAGTAAAAAGAAAAAACCTAATTTAGCTACAATATTACCTTCAAGCTGCCCTAACATAATCTTTACTGCACTTAGTAGTTTTCGAGATATAGCCGAATATATGACGAACAAATATTTTTTAAAATTTTTTTGTTTTTCAAAAATTCATAAAAAATAGAGGTAATAACAAAAGTTCCAATATTTTTCAATTACCTAAAGACAGATATGTCTTGCATAAGATAAAATATACTTTTTCGGGATCAGCTCTAATTTTCGAGATATAATTTCTTTTTTTCTGAAATTACATAGTTACATGATTTTGAGTAACATAACTCAAGAACAGTTGAACCTACTTAGTAAAAAGAAAAAAACCTAAATTTAGCTACAATATTATCTTCAAGCTGCCCTGACATAATCTTTATTGTACTTAGTAGTTTTGGAGATATAGCCGAGTTTATGACGAAACAATTTTATTTAAAAAAATTCTTAGTTTTTCAAAAATTCATAAAAAATAGAGTTAATAACAAATGTTCCGATTATTTTCTATGGCATATAAAGGCATATCTCCTCAATAAAAAAAATATGTTTTTTTTGGATAAGCTCTAGTTTTCGAGATATATACACTTTTTTTAATTACATAGTTACCCGATTTTAAGTAACATAACTAAAGAACAGTTTAACATATTTAGTAAAAAGAAAAAAACCTAAATTTAGGTACAATATTACCTTCAAGCTGCAATAACATAATCTTTACTGCACTTAGTAGTTTTCGAGATATAGCCGGATATATGACTAACAAATATTTTTTTAAATTTTTTTGTTTTTCAAAAATTCATAAAAAAATAGAGTTAATAACAAAAGTTATTTTTCAATTACCTAAAGACAGATATGTCTTGCATAAAATAAAATATACTTTTTCGGGGTCAGCTCTAATTTTCGGGTTATAATTCCTTTTTTCTGAAATTACATAGTTACATGATTTTGAGTAACATAAATCAAGAACAGTTGAACCTACTTAGTAAAAAGAAAAAACCTAAATTTAGCTACAATATTACCTTCAAGCTGCAATAACATAATCTTTACTGCACTTAGTAGTTTTCGAGATATAGCCGGATATATGACTAACAAATATTTTTTTTAATTTTTTTGTTTTTCAAATATTCATAAAATAATAGAGTTAATAACAAAAGTTCCAATATTTTTCAATTACCTAAAGACAGATATGTCTTGCATAAAATAAAATATACTTTTTCGGGATCAGCTCTAATTTTCGAGATATAATTTCTTTTTTTCTGAAATTACATAGTTACATGATTTTGAGTAACATAACTCAAGAACAGTTGAACCTACTTAGTAAAAAGAAAAAACCTAAATTTAGCTACAATATTACCTTTAAGCTGACCTAACATAATCTTTACTCCACTTAGTAGTTTTCGAGATATAGCCGAATATATGACGAACAAATATTTTTTTTAATTTTTTTTTGTTATTCAAAAATTCACAAAAAATAGAGTTAATAATAAATGTTCCGATTATTTTCTATAGCCATCTCCTGAATAAAATAAAATATATATTTTTTTTGGATAAGCTCTAGTTTTCGAGATACATATACTTTTTTGAATTACATAGTTACACGATTTTAAGTAAAATAACTAAAGAACAGTTTAACATATTTCGTAAAAAGAAAAAACCTAAATTTAGCTACAATATTACCTTCAAGCTGCCCTAACATAATCTTTACTGCACTTAGTAGTTTTGGAGATATAGCCGAGTTTATGATGAAACAATTTTATTTAAAAAAATTCTTAGTTTTTCAAAAATTCATAAAAAATAGGGACAATAATAAAAGTTTCAATATTTTTCTATAGTGATATATTTAGGCAGATATGTTCTGCATAAAACAGCTCTACTTTTCGAGATATGTTTTTTAATTTTTTGTATATAGTTACACGATTTTGTGCCCTTTTTATGGCATTTTCCATCACTTTGAGAGTCTGAGGCTTGTTGACATAAACCCGCGACCTCAAAAAGCCCCACAAAAAGAAGTCTGCAGCGGACAAATCAGGCGATCTTGCTGGCCAGTGCAAATCGCCAAAACGGGAGATTAGGCGCGCGGGAAATGAATCCTTCAGCATATCGGTTGTAGCATGTGCAGTGTGTGCCGTTGCACCGTCCTGTTGGAACCACATGTTTTCCAATCCCATTTCATCAAGTTGCGGCAAAAAGAACTCGTTAATCATTGCTCTGTAGCGCTCACCATTCACAGTAACCGTTTGGCCCGCGATGTCTTCGAAGAAAAAAGGTGCGATTACTCCTCCAGCGAAACAGCACACCATGCAGTGACTTTGAGCGGGTGTAATGGCTCTTCGTGGGTTACACGCGGATTTTCAGTGCCCCAGAAGCGTAAATTTTGCTTATTAACGTACCCGCTAAGATGGAAATCGGCCTTATTTTTGATGAAAAATCATCTTCCTCTTGGTGGTGATTAAGGATGGCTTGAGCGTATGTTAGACGCGATTGGCGGTCAGCTGCTTACAGCTGATGCACCGTCTGGACTTTGTACGGAAACATCTTCAAATCTTTTACCAAAATTCGCTGTAAAGACCGTTGACTGATACCCATTTGCATGGCATGTCGTCTGGTCGATGTCGACGGCGCTTCCATGACATCCTCGGCTAAAGCAGCAATATTCTCTGCAGAACGGCTGCTCCGGTTGTGCAAGTCTCTTCGAGGCGAGCGGCTAAACGTCGCAGTGTTTCACCAGTAGGCTTTGGACGGCCATTAAATCTGCGACGAAATTCAGGTTGGTCATACAGAGACTTTGAGTGGGTGTAATGGCTCTTCGTGGGTTACACGCGGATTTTCAGTGCCCCAGAAGCGTAAATTTTGCTTATTTACGTACCCGCTAAGATGGAAATGGGCCTCATCACTCATGATTATTTTTGATGAAAAATCATCTTCCTCTTGGTGGTGATTAAGGATGGCTTGAGCGTATGTTAGACGCGATTGGCGGTCAGCAGCTAACAGCTCCATCTGGACTTTGTATGGAAACATCTTCAAATCTTTTACCAAAATTCGCTGTTAAGACCGTCGACTGATACCCATTTGCGTGGCACGTCGTCTGGTCGATGTCGACGGCGCTTCCATGACATCCTCGGCTACTCCGGGGTCTGCGCCACGCCTGGCAGCATCTCGTGTTGTGCAAGTCTCTTCGAGGCAAGCGGCTAAACGTCGCAGTGTTTCACCAGTGGGCGTTGGACGGCCAGGAAATCTGCGGCGAAATTCACGTTGTGCCAAAGTCACCGACCGATTATTGGTCAAATAAATAGTAACGAATATTCCGCGTTCTGAAGCAGTGTAGCGTAACATTGTTTATTAACGTGTATTTCGCAAGTGTTTACTACACAAATGTCAAAACAGAATTGACATTAGGGGCCAATCGCAAAATTTATAGCATTTTCTGATAGGAGGATTACTTTTGCGCCACCTTGTATTTGCTTGCTAATAGTTAAATATTTATCCCTACTTTCAGAGAGAGGACTTTAGTAAAAGTTTTGTTTCTTACGCAAACGTTTCGTAACGTTGCGCTAACCACTTTTTGTTCTTCCCTAAACAGTGTTATCAACATAACATTTCATTAAGCGATTTTTGTTGAGAAAAACAAGATTTGCTTTGAAATAAATGTCACTTTACTTGACTAGTAGTTTTATAAAAAGTTATCATTTAAATATCCATATCCCCTTTCATTTCAAGTCCACCAGATTATGTGACATTTTTTGTTTTATTTCAAATGAAGTATATACTTTGTAATTAAAAAAACAACAATAATAATAATAATAAATAAATAATTAAACAAGAATATTAGAAAATTTTATAAAATCTATTTAAAATAATTAAAAAGGTTTATTATTTCCCCAGCACTTAAGACAGTTACGATTTAAACACGAGAAACTAAAGACGTCCTCAAAACGGAGGTAGCGGGTTTTAATATATAAACAAGAACTAATATCCAAAATACAACAAATGATTCGGGTGTTTTCGAAAATTTTTATATGTCTCTTAGCGTTACGTTGCCTTAATGCCCAAGAGCCTAATATCGCCACTTTTATGCTGCAATTTCTAAGACGCGGTCAAAATGATTTAGATTTGGAAACGAAAGACTCTGAAGTAAAATTGTTAAAAGAATATGATTTTATTATAGTGGGGGCCGGTACAGCGGGCTGTACTTTGGCGGCCCGCTTATCAGAGAATCCTAAATGGCGAGTGTTATTACTGGAGGCAGGAGGTCCAGAAAATCTTGTCATGGATATACCGGCTTTAGTTCATTTTTTGCAATTAAGTCCTGAAATCAATTGGGCCTACAGAGCCCAAGCTTCAGATAACTATTGCCTGGGTCTCAACAATAATCGTTGTAATTTGCCGCGCGGCAAAGTCATGGGTGGCTCTTCGGTTTTGAACTATATGATGTATACCAGAGCCAATCGTAGAGACTATGATACTTGGGCGGAAATGGGCAATGAGGGTTGGAGTTATAAAGATGTTTTGCCTTACTTTAAGAAATTAGAGGGCTCTACAGTAACCGATGCTGATAGGGATTATGTGGGTCGCCAGGGACCCGTTAGAGTTTCCTATACAGACTGGAAAAGCCCTATAGTCCAAGCCTTCGTGGGAGCCTTGCAGGAAGATGGTTTAAAGCAACGAGATTATAATGGCCGCATACAACAGGGTGTCTCCTATCTACAAAGTACCACCTATAAAGCCTTAAGATGGAGTGCCAATCGGGCCTATTTGTATCCCCTAAAAGGCAAACGTCCTAATTTACATATACGCAAATATGCCCTGGTCACCAAAGTTTTAATAGATCCCAAAACCAAAACAGCTAAGGGTATAATGTTTGAATCTCGAGGCAAATCATATGAGGTAAGGGCCAGCAAAGAAGTTATTATCTCGGCAGGGGCCATAAATACACCCCAACTGCTAATGTTGTCGGGCATAGGACCCGCTCAGCACTTAAGGGAGAAAGGTATTGAGCCTTTGCAAGATTTGGCTGTAGGCTTTAATTTACAAGATCATTTTGCCCCTTTTCTTACCTTTCTTACCAATGCCACCAGTTTGCGTTTGACGGATTTCTTTGATGTGAATAAACTTTTGGATTTTGGACGCAATACAGGACAGTTCGGTACTCCTGGTGGCGTTGAGGGCATTGCCTTTTACGATCTGGATCATCCGGGTCTAGAGGATGGTTGGCCTGATATTGAACTATTTTTGATAGGAGGAGGCATTGATGCTAATCCCGCTACTCTGCCGGCTTTGGGTATCAAACGTGATGTCTATGAAGCTTTATATGGTGAAATTGTGAAAAAACATTTGAATGCTTTTCTTATCTTTCCCATGGTCCTACAGCCTCGTAGTCGTGGTCGCATTGTATTGCACAACAATGATCCTCACAAATATCCCTTAATATATCCCAACTACATGACGGATCCTTATGATTTGGATATTGCGGTGAGAGGTGTCTTGAAGACCTTAGAACTCATGAATCGTCCCTCGTTTAGGAAAATCAATGCCCAGCTATCGCCTGCTACCATACCCGCCTGTCGTAAATATGGCAGTATTAAGGCACGGGCCTATTGGGAATGTTATATCAGACATTTAACTTTTACTCTATATCACTATTCGGGTACCGCCAAAATGGGTCCTGCAAGTGATAAGACCGCTGTTGTGGACTCTCGCTTAAGAGTTTATGGTATCAAGAACTTAAGAGTGGTTGATGCTAGTATAATGCCCAAGCTAGTTGCCGGTAATCCGAATGGACCGGTCTTCATGATTGCCGAGAAGGCCGCCGATATGATTAAACAAGATCATGGTTTTATTTGATGAGGGGATCAAAGTTTAATAATATATACTCAACTTTTGTTACTTAATTTGTAATGATATAATAATTGATTGTTTTTTACATTTTTTAATTGTTTATTCTAAAACAAGGTTCCATAATTAAGAAAATTAAAATATTTTTATTACACGGTTCAACACGAAAAATGGTGCCTGAAATTTTTTAGTCAATTTGTCCATCTCCAATTTCTCTAACTCAGTTTTTTTTGGATCAGCTCTAGTTTTCCGATTTTTTGTAGCATAACTGAAGAACAGTTTAACCTATTGAGTAAAAAGAAAAAATCAAAATTTAGGTACAATATTACCTTCATGCTGATCTAACATAATATTTACTGCACTCAGTAGTTTTGGAGTTATAGCCGAATATATGACGAAATTTTTTTTTTTTAAATTTTTTTTGTTTTTCAAAAATTCATAAAAAATAGAGTAAATAACAAAAGTTCCAATATTTTTCTAAAGGCAAATATACGTTTTTTCAGATCTAGTTTTCGAGATATACATATATTTTTTAGAATTACATAGTTACAAGATTTTGAGTAACATAACTGATGAACAGTTTAACCTATTTAGTAAAAAGAAAAAAACCTAAATTTGACTATAATATTACTTTCATGCTGCCCTAATATAATCTTTACCGGACTTAGTAGTTTTCGAGATATAGCCGAATATATGACGAAAAAATATTTTGTTTTAATTTTTTTCTTCTAAAATTCATAAAAAATAGAGTTAATAACAAGAGTTACAATATTTTTCTATAGCCATAAAGGCAGATATTTCCTGGATAAAATAAAATATACTTTTTTTGGATCAGCTCTATTTTTCGAGATATAATTTTTTTTACATAACATAGTTACGCAACTTAGAGTAACATAATTGAGGAACAATTAACCCTATTTAGTAAAACGAAAAAATCAAAATTTAGGTACAATATTACCTTCATGCTGCCCTGACATTATATTAACTCGACTCAGTGGTTTTGGAGATATAGCGAAAAGTATGACGAAAAATATTTAAAACCCTGTTTTTTTTTTCAAAAATTCATAAAAAATAGAGCTAATAACAAAAGTTCCAATATTTTTCCCTAACTATATAGGCAGATATGTTCTGCATAAAATGCCATATTTTTGAATAATATGGAAGTAATAGTTTTGATTTTATTAATAATTTTGTAAAACTACTTCGTGGTTTTCCTAGATATTTGACTAAAAAATTAAAAACAATAAATTTTAATGATGTAGAGTTACTTTATTTTGAATAAAACCAACAACTGTGGGTGGATTTTTACAAGATATAGCTTTTTATAGGCGTGTAATATTTCCTTGTATGACTGAAGGAAAATAATGGAAAATTTTTTGTCCTTTTCTATTTTTTTGATGAATTTTTAAACAATAAAAAAATTTATAGAAAATAAAAAATTCCAACCAAAGTTAGGCCATATCTCCGAAACTATGCCATGAAATCAAAGTAATATTGTAGCCGAAAAAAAGCAATATTTTAGCAGTTTAGATTTTTAATTTTTACTGATTAAAGTAAAACGTTTATAAGTTACGTTACTATTATTCGCATAACTATGTAATTTTCTTAAAAAAATAATAATAATAACTCGAAAACTACAGTTGACACAAAAAAAGTGATTTAAAGCCATTAAAGCCCAATACTTTTTGCATAGAAACTGACTTAGGCATCCAAGGCGCCAAGAAAAAAATTTTCATTTTGTCGGACTGTGTTATTAAGACAATATATTTAGTCATTTGTTTAATATTTATATATATATGTATTAATAAATATGTTATTAAAATGTAAAGTTTCACTGGATATTGAAAACACGTTTTTCAATGCTTTCTTAATTGATCTAGTAATTAAAACGTTATTGGACCTGTAAGTACTTGACCGATTAATTTTATGATGTAAGAGTTAATTGGCTTTTTAAATAAAGAATTTATCTCATATCAAAGTAAAAATATTAGTTGTTTATCGTTAGCTTATAACATTTTTTTTAGAAAATACAGTGGGTCAAAAAATATTTGAGATAAAGACCCACGATTATAGCTAATTAGGGACTATATAAAGACCCACGATTACAGCTAATAAGGGACTATATAAAGACCCACGATTATAGCTAATTAGGGACTATATAAAGACCCACGATTACAGCTAATAAGGGACTATATAAAGACCCACGATTATAGCTAATTAGAGACTATATAAAGACCCACGATTAGAGCTGATCAGGGACTATATAAAGACCCATGATTAGAGCTGATCAGGGACTATATAAAACCCATGATTAGAGCTGATCAGGGACTATATAAAGACCCACGACTAGAGCTGATCAGGGACTATATAAAGACCCACGATTAGAGCTGATCAGGGACTATATAAAGACCCACGATTATAGCCAATCAGGGACTATATAAAGACCCACGATTATAGCTAATCAGGGACTATATAAAGACCAACGATTGGAGCTGATCAGGGACTATATAAAGACCCACGATTGTAGCTAATTAGGGACTATATAAAGACCTACGATTAGAGCTGATCAGGGACTATATAAAGACCCACGATTAGAGCTGATCAGGGACTATATAAAGACCCACGATTATAGCTAATCAGGGACTATATAAAGACCCACGATTAGAGCTGATCAGGGACTATATAAAGACCCACGATTGGAGCTAATCAGGGATTATATAAAGACCCACGATTAGAGCTTATCAGGGACTATATAAAGACCCGCGATTATAGCTAATCAGGGACTATATAAAGACCCGCGAATATAGCTAACTAGGGACTATATAAAGACGCACATTTATATATAATTATTGACTATATAAAGACCCACGATTATAGCTTATTAGGGACTATATAAAGACCCACGATTATAGCTGATCAGGGACAATATAAAGACCCACGATTATAGCTAATTAGGGACTATATAAAGACCCACGATTATAGCTAATCAGGGACTATATAAAGACCCGCGATTATAGCTAACTAGGGACTATATAAAGACGCACGATTATAGCTAATTATTAACTATATAAAGACGCACGATTATAGCTAATTATTAACTATATAAAGACCCACGATTATAGCTGATCAGAGACTATATAAAGACCCACGATTATAGCTAATTAGGGACTATATAAAGACCCACGATTATAGCTAATCAGGGACTATATAAAGACCCACGATTATAGCTTATCAGGGACTATATAAAGACCCACGATTATAGCTGATCAGAGACTATATAAAGACCCACGATTATAGCTAATTAGGGACTATATAAAGACCCACGATTATAGCTGATCAGAGACTATATAAAGACCCACGATTATAGCTAATTAGGGACTATATAAAGACCCACGATTATAGCTAATTAGGGACTATATAAAGGCTCACGATTATAGCTAATTAAGGACTATATAAAGACCCACGATTATAGCTAATTAGGGACTATATAAAGACCCATGATTATAGCTAATTAGGCACTATATAAAGACCCACGATTATAGCTAATTAGGGACTATATAGAGACCCATGATTATAGCTAATCAGGGACTATTTAAAGCCCCACGATTATAGCTAATCAGAGACTATTTAAAGACCCACGATTATAGCTAATCAGGAACTATACAAAGACCCACGATTATAGTTAATTAGGGACTATATAAAGACCCATGATTATAGCTAATCAGGGACTATATAAAGACCCATGATTATATTTCATCAGGGACTATATAAAGACCCAAGATTGTAGCTAGTCAGGGACTATATGAAGACCCACGATTATAGCTGATCAGGGACTATATAAAGACCCACAATTAAAGCTCATCAGGGACTATATAAAGACCCACGATTATAGCTAAGCAGGGACTATATGAAGACCCACGATTATAGCTAATCAGGGACTATATAAAGACCCACGATTAGAGCTAATCAGGGACTATATAGCTAATCAAGGACTACATAAAGACCCACTATGATAGCTATTCAGGGACTACATAAAGGCTCACGATTATAGCTAATCAGGGACTATATAAAGACCCACGATTATAGCTAATCAGGGACTATATAAAGACCCACGATTATAGCTAATCAGGGACTATATAAGACCCACGATTATACCTAATCAGGGACTAATATAAAGACCCACGATTATAGCTAATCAGGGACTATATAAGACCCACGATTATACCTAATCAGGGACTATATAAGGACCCACGATTATAGCTAATCAGGGACTATATAAAGACCCACGATTACAGGTAATTAGGGACTATATAAAGACCCACGATTATAGCTAATCAGGGACTATGTAAACTCCACGAACACAGTTCATGAGTAATTATATAGACCCCAACTTTAATAGCTAATCTGGGATTATATAAATTTTTAGGATTTCAACTAATCAGGGGCTATATAAAGACCCATAATTACACCTAATCTTGTCTTCTATACATAAACAAACTAATGTTTGTCTGTATGTTTTTTAGAGAATAGTAAAATATACATTTGGTCATGGTACATTAGTAAGTTGGTTTGGCCAATTTCCGACAGGTAGCGCCACTGAAAATTGCTTCAAGTTAATTAGATAGTAAACTGTGCATTTGATCATGCTATGTTCTTTAGCAAAGTTGTTACGCATGAGCCGACGAAGGTTTCTTAGTTGGTATGAACAATTTCCAATAGGTGGCGTCAATGAAAATTACTAAAAGTAAATTAAATCGTAAGCTGTGCTTTTGATCATGCAATGATCTTTAGCAAAGTTGTGGCGCATGAGTCGACGAAGCTTTCTTAGCTGGTGTGATGAATTTCTGACAGGTGGCGCCACTAAAAAAAATACTTAAAATGAATTAAATCGTAAACTGTGAATTTGATTATGCTATGAACTTCAGCAAAGTTGTGGCGCATGAGTCGACGAAGGTTTTTAAATTCATATGACTTATTTTCTGCAGGTGGCGCCACTGAAAATTACTCAAAATGAATTAAATCGTAAACTGTGAATTTGATAATGCTTTGATCTTTAGCAAAGTTGTTGGTCATTAGTTAACGGAGGTTTCTAATTTGGTGCGAATAATTCCCGTTAGATGGAGCCACTGAAAATGTTTAAAAATTAATTGAATCGTAAACTATGCATTTGATCATATGTTGACCGGACAAAATAAATAAAATTTGGATGTTTGTGTTATGTCTTTCCTTCAAACTTATTTTAGTTGGTGGAGCAGCGACGCGCTCAGGGTCCAGCTAGTACTACATACAAAATTCTGGGTTTATATCTGTGACAATAAATAATAATGACTTAAGTCGAAATTTTGTATTTTGAGATATTAAGTGTTTTGTCTAAAAGATATAAGTCTTTTGTATAGAAAAGTTAAAATATAAATGATCAAAGTTTTATTAATAATGACATTTTATTCTTGAAATTTAGCTGAGTGATAGATCTTGGTCTAGAGAATGAGAATATGTAATATAATGAAAAAGCACTTATGTCTACTTAAGTCTAAATCATTTATTGCCACAGATATATGTTAATCTTGAACCATATAAAAAACTACGATTACTGCTGATCTATATAAAAACAAGTAAGAAAGCGCTATAGTCGGTCAAGCCGACCATACGATACCCTTCACCACTAAGGTCAAAGGTGTTATTTTTCCTGTGTAAAGACAAATATTTGCTAAATTTTGCCATCATACAAACAATTTCTCAAAACTTATATATTCAACCTGTTTCCGTCATTTGGACTTA
Organism: Stomorhina lunata; assembly: GCA_933228675.1. NCBI lineage: Eukaryota > Metazoa > Arthropoda > Insecta > Diptera > Rhiniidae > Stomorhina > Stomorhina lunata. Next base: position 12,513,189 of record OW121743.1, read on the forward strand.
TATGAGAGATAGGGTCAAATGTGGACCGATTATCTCGAAATTTAGCAGATTGATTACAGTTGTTACAAAAATTATGTATGCAAAAAATAGACTCAAAATTTCCGTTATCTTTAGATTCAAAATTTCCGTTATCTTTAGATTTACGAGCGTTTTAGTGATTTTTTGTCTCATTTAGTGCGTTTTTAAAGAAGAATTTTTATGGGAGCTATGGTCAAATGTGGACCGATTTCAACGAAATATGGTGCAGTGATTTTAGTTGACATAAGCAGTATTTGTTTTAAATTTCATGAAAAAATATTGATATTTGTGGCCAATATAGCAATTCCGGGAAGTGGGACCTATGGGAGGTACCATAAATAATGGACCGATTTTGACCAATTTCAATAGCCATGGTCCCATTATCAAAAAAATGATCTGTGCCAAATTTCATCAAATTATCTTTAGAATTGCGACCTGTAGTTTGATTATAAGGTTTACATGGGGGTCCAGCCAGCCAGCCAGACGGACGGACGGACGGACATCGCTAAATCGACTCAGAAAGTGATTCTAAGCCTATTGGTATACTAAAAGGTGGGTCTAAGACAAATATTTCTATGCGTTACAAACATCAGCACAAACTTATAATACCCTTTCCACCTATGGTGGTGAAGGGTATAATAACTAATAATTTTATGTTTCTGATAATTCTTCAAATGTTATTCTTATCTTATAGGGGTCATGTTTCCTGATTTAAAGTGGAAGAGGAAGCCAAAGTTCTTAAGTTAGATTCTAACTATAAAACATATTTTTTTTATTAAAACCAAACAAGTTTTTTTTCTTGCATTCCGTTCACCTGCCACTACAAAATTTTACAAATATAAAAATTATTTTGTAAATTATTCTTTAAATTTCAAGAATCAGTGTCAATAACTTCAAATTAGGTAATAGTTTGAACTAACATTGTAAAAAGTTAGATAATTTGAGAGCTTTAGTATTTATTCAGCTGTTTTTTTTTTATAGATATCATATAATTTAAAATTTATTCAGCTGAAAATAATTTAAGCGCAGCATAAAGTAATTTTCCTAATAGCTAGACTTGATTAAAGAAAAACTCGGTCAAAGACAACCAGAACGACTAATCAATTTGTAAGTCATAAAGTTTAGCTTTTATAAGGCAAACACAAATTTGTGTCTTTTTGTGGAAAAATACTTTTATATCTTGCTTTTTAGAAGCCGTAAAGAAGTGAAAAAAGCTTTTGTTTTTACATTAAAAGCTTTTTATACAGTTATTTCTAGGCACGTTCTTTAATGTCATTAAAACCAATGAATTTTGTCGTGTTCCACTGAGTGCCCAAGCAAGAATTGAAAAAGTTGTTTGGAAATATTCATTCCATTTAACATTCGCCTTGACTAGTAGTTTAGAGTACTAGTTCAGAGATATTTAATCAATTCACAAACCGCGGTAACGTAATAACATCTTAGAATACTTCTATACTTCAATAACTGTTAATTTGGTAAATTTAGATTCCTATATTAACACTTGTGTCTTAAGTCTTTTGTTGGTTCCCTTTATATACCGAGTTCGTTGCTTAAGTCTTTTATTTTATTTGAAAGAAACTTATAAAACTTAAAATCAAAAGTATTAAAGTTTAATTTTGATGATTAAAAAACCCTAAATTTTTATGATTAAACATAATAACTCTTACAACTAATAGGACAGCTTGTGAATCTTGCATTTGTAGCCAAGAAAACTTGCAAGTAATGAAGCATTTGGGCTAATTTATGATCATCGTGTTCAGTGCAGCTTGAATGTCATACTAATTTTTATGTTTTTTGTTCGATGGCGTCATTCATGCAATCCCAAGCATAAGTTTTATTGTTTGATTAGAACAATTATTTTGTCAAGACTCGCATAATGACCATTTGGTAAAATTGGGTTCCAAAGAGTTCAAGAATAGTCTTTAAATGTATTAAAGGCGAAGCTAAAAAAATAAAAAAATATATTTTTTTAAAACATTTCCTATAAAAATAGGAAATTTTTGAAAAATTTCCTATCAAAATAAGAATTTTTGATAAATTTCCTATAAAAATAAGAAATTTTTGAAAAATTTCCTAAAAAATAAGAAATTTTTGAAAAATTTCCTATAAAAATAGGAAATTTTTGAAAAATTTCCTATAAAAATAGGAAATTTTTGAAAAATTTCCTATCAAAATAGGAAATTTTTAAAAAATTTCCTATAAAAATAGTAAATTTTTGAAAAATTTCCTATAAAAATAGTAAATTTTTGAAAAATTTCCTATAAAAATAGGAAATTTTTGAAAAATTTCCTATAAAAATAGGAAATTTTTGAAAAATTTCCTATAAAAATAGGAAATTTTTGAAAAATTTCCTATAAAATTAGGAAATTTTTGAAAAATTTCCTATAAAAATAGGAAATTTTTGAAAAATTTCCTATAAAAATAAAAAATTTTTGAAAAATTTCCTATAAAAATAGGAAATTTTTGAAAAATTTCCTATAAAAATAGGAAATTTTTGAAAAATTTCCTATAAAAATAGGAAATTTTTGAAAAATTTTATATCAAAATAGGAATTTTTGAAAAATTTCCTATAAAAATAGGAAATTTTTGAAAATTTTCCTATAAAAATAATAATATTTTGAAAGATTTCCTATAAAATAATAAATTTTTGAAAAATTTCCTATGAAAATAATAAGTTTTTGAAAAAATTCCTATAAAAATAGCAAGTTTTGAAAATTTTCCTATAAAAATAGGAAATTTTGAAAAAATTCCTATATAAATAGCAAGTTTTGAAAATTTTCCTATAAAAATAGGAAATTTTTGAAAAATTTCCTATAAAAATAGGAAATTTTTGAAAAATTTCCTATAAAAATAGGAAATTTTTGAAAAATTTCCTATAAAAATAGGAAATTTTTGAAAAATTTCCTATAAAAATAGGAAATTTTTGAAAAATTTCCTATAAAAATAGGAAATTTTTGAAAAATTTCCTATAAAAATAGGAAATTTTTGAAAAATTTCCTATAAAAATAGGAAATTTTTGAAAAATTTCCTATAAAAATAGGAAATTTTTGAAAAATTTCCTATAAAAATAGGAAATTTTTGAAAAATTTCCTATAAAAATAGGAAATTTTTGAAAAATTTCTTATTAAAATAGGAAATTTTTGAAAAATTTCCTATAAAAATAGGAAATTTTTGAAAAATTTCCTATAAAAATAGGAAATTTTTGAAAAATTTCCTATAAAAATAGGAAATTTTTGAAAAATTTCCTATAAAAATAGGAAATTTTTGAAAAATTTCCTATAAAAATAGGAAATTTTTGAAAAATTTCCTATAAAAATAGGAAATTTTTGAAAAATTTCCTATAAAAATAGGAAATTTTTGAAAAATTTCCTATAAAAATAGGAAATTTTTGAAAAATTTCCTATAAAAATAGGAAATTTTTGAAAAATTTCCTATAAAAATAGGAAATTTTTAAAAAATTTCCTATAAAAATAGGAAATTTTTGAAAAATTTCCTATAAAAATAGGAAATTTTTGAAAATTTTATTTTAAAAATAGGAAATTTTTAAAAAATTTCCTATAAAAATAGGAAATTTTTGAAAAATTTCCTATAAAAATAGGAAATTTTTGAAAAATTTCCTATAAAAATAGGAAATTTTTGAAAATTTTATTTTAAAAATAGGAAATTTTTGAAAAATTTCTTATAAAAATAGGAAATTTTTGAAAAATTTCCTATTTTTTAAAGGAAATTTTTCAAAAATTTCTTATTTTTTAAAGGAAATTTTTCAAAAATTTCCTATTTTTTAAAGGAAATTTTTCAAAAATTTCCTATTTTTTAAAGGAAATTTTTCAAAAATTTCCTATTTTTTTATGAAATTTTTCAAAAATTTCCTATTTTTATACGTAATTTTTCAAAAATTTCCTATTTTTATACGTAATTTTTAAAAAATTTCCTATTTTTATAGGAAATTTTTCAAAAATTTCCTATTTTTATAGGAAATTTTTCAAAAAATTTTCAAAAATTTCCTATTTTTATAGGAAATTTTTCAAAAATTTATTATTTTATAGGAAATCTTTAAAAAATTTATTATTTTATAGGAAATCTTTCAAAAATTTATTATTTTTATAGGAAATTTTTCAAAAATTTCCTATTTTTATAGGAAATTTTTCAAAAATTTCCTATTTTTATAGGAAATTTTTCAAAAATTTCCTATTTTTATAGGAAATTTTTCAAAAATTTCCTATTTTTATAGGAAATTTTTCAAAAATTTCCTATTTTTATTGGAAATTTTTCAAAAATTTCCTATTTTTATTGGAAATTTTTCAAAAATTTCCTATTTTTATTGGAAATTTTTCAAAAATTTCCTATTTTTATTGGAAATTTTTCAAAAATTTCCTATTTTGATTGGAAATTTTTCAAAAATTTCCTATTTTTATTGGAAATTTTTCAAAAATTTCCTATTTTTATTGGAAATTTTTCAAAAATTTCCTATTTGTATTGGAAATTTTTCAAAAATTTCCTATTTTATAGGAAATTTTTCAAAAATTTCCTATTTTATAGGAAATTTTTCAAAAATTTCCTATTTTATAGGAAATTTTTCAAAAATTTCCTATTTTTATTTCCTATTTTTATAGGAAATTTTTCAAAAATTTCCTATTTTTATAGGAAAATTTTCAAAAATTTCC